>JAWPHD010003177.1:5000-226337 GCA_037043455.1 Cyrtodaria siliqua
ATATTTATTATTTCTTTAATGAAAAAAAAATAGCGTAAACAGATAAATTATCAAAAATAAATATCATTAGGATCACGAACATGTAAGATGATTGCCTGTTCGAATCATGTTTTTGAAAAATACAACAACTCAAATTAGATTTCATAACTGTGTACAGTTATATAACTTTATTAAGTTACTTATATTTTAAGTGCCATGGGTTTAACATTAACAGGGCATCACTCGGTAGTCAACATGGTCACTCAGCAGGACCTTTTTTAAGTAATATAAATTATGTTTATTTGTAGAAAATAATGGCTTCCAGAGATTCACTATTCCCTTCCATATTTTTAAGTAACATAAACAATAACTCAAATAAGTTATCAATGACTGCAGATCGAGGCTCAACCTCAAAACATACCAGACAGGGAACTATTAGTATGATTAGCATATTAGAGTCCTACTCTTCTTTCTGAAAACTGGCTCGTAATAAACTGAGAACTGCCTTGTCGATTAACATGATGAACATAGAACTACAGGTTATGCAGTACGTAGCCATTTAGTAAGCTTGGTACCCCATCAGCATGCTCAGAAACCAACGCAAGCATGTAACAGGGAGGAGGCGTGTACAAGGGATAGTCTTCGCCCTCCATCGTCCCCCTTTATTACTTCTCTATCATTTTGTTTACTATATTGTTATTTTAAAAATCTCCCACACACCACCACCTCATCTCCCTACTCCCGTCATTTCTTATTCCTTGTCTCTGACCCCACCCAATATCCTCTCCCACATATAGCATATACATTTGGCCATACCTCTCTGTCTACGATATAATTCATCTCATTTCCCATTGAGGTTGCTCTCTCAGTGTAAGTTATTAAAACTGTTACCATGGTTACAGGACATACAAAAAACCTTTTTTATTCAATTTACTTTCAATTGGTATTTAATATTTAACATCATTTTTATTTATCATGTTTATTTAAACAAATAACATGTTGAACAGCTGTCCATACAATTTTATTTCCCAAAGTGCACGTACATGTTCATCATATATAAACATGAACGATGACGATGAATATACGAACAAGCCTGCACGAGTTATCTTATCTCATTTTTCAATTTTCCGACATTTAGCAGACAATAACTTACACAAGTTACATTTTTCTTAGACCGATCAACCTTCCAACACGATGCGTAGAAGTTTATCGGCGATGCGTACGAGCATTGTTGATTAACTTTATCAGGGAAAGGTACAATCAAACAGGGAAAAAATACGGCAGGCGCCGTAAAAAATGGGAAAGGATATAAATATGTGTCTGAAATTACTCAAATTTGATCAATTTTGTGAAAAAAAAGCGCATAAAAATCGGAAAATTATCACTCTCCGTCAAGTCAGCTTCCATGCTGTCAATGCTGCTGGTACTTCCCGTCTTGCTACATGCCTTGAGCAGTAGCAATGACGTAAACTACCGCGAATTTCAAAATAAACAGCGATTTTCCAAGGATGTTCACTGCTACGAAATAATAACGTGTACAAGATATTTGGAGAATAACTTCAATCAGTTACACCCCTGACTGGTAACAGGACCAATTCGGAAAATAGCTGATATACTGGGAAAGTATAGCTGTTAAATCATGAACATTTTGTTTTGATGGAAAATCCGGAGATTGTACACTTAAGTCTGGAGATCCGGAGAGCGACTGCAAAATCCGGAGAAACGGGATTTTATCCGAAGATTTGGCAGGCCTGACTAAACCATGGATAATTGTTAATAAACAACAAAAAAACACCAGTAAGACGCGCATCTGAACGTGTTTTCGAGAGACCGACAATACCTAAATCACATACACCAGCTAAGGCCTTACGGTGGTTTTCTAATGTCTGGTCTCTGATGTGCTGGTGTTGATTTTTGCTCGAATCCATCCCCGAAAGTTGCTCACTTTAGCATAGCACCTGTGGTGTATGATTTGCACGTTTACCAGTCGTGAACATGGCTGCGACAAGGGGCCACGATCTAGATAATGGTTTTTAATAAAACAAAAACGTCGAGATTTTCTTGTTTACAGCAGCATATTGATAAGAAACAGGATTGAAATGGCAATAGAGACGATAACTTTAATATAGTTGGTCGACTGATTATTGATTTAACAGCTTTTGACAAACAGTTTGATTATGGATGTAATACATGCAGCGCGACTTTAAGATTTGAAAACGTGTTCCAAGAAACAAAACACGTGATGATATGATGTGTCTCTGCATTAATGGATTTTCGATTCTGCAATAATTTTTTTACAGAATTATGGACCTTTGTTTTAATTAGAATTTCTTTCACATTAAGAAATTAATATATATTTTACACATTAATTATTCTTGATTTTTCCAAGCATCGGCTAGAGCAAAAAGGCGGGGGGTATTCATCACCTTCAGTGATAGTTCTAGTTACTGCATGTTGCTGCATGGGTTTGGTTCCACATCTAATGTGAAATTATATGAAATTTAAAATGAAAATAAATTAAATGTGAAACCAAAATCATGAAGCCCGGTCGGATGTAAATGCTAAATAAAACATTCTAATGGATAAAACTAAGCCTGATAAATTTTCATTCTCAACTGGCAGCTCACAGATGGTCAGCCAACATTTTCAGAATATTTTATGGCTATCAATTACTCCTGGTAATCAACAAGCCAGTGCTAACAATCTGCCAATGCAGCAAGCGTTATACCTCGTTTAATCATTCTAGTAGCATGCTAATGAAGGATTCGTTTTTCCCTGGGCAAAGACAAAGTGCCGGCAGTATTCGTATTTTGTTTATTGCCAGCAATTGTAGCATGAAGCGTCATGGACGGAGCTGCAACGTGTCGTAACAAGTCAAGCGGAAACAGTCTTCGTAATGGTAAGTATTGTTATGTATTACAATTTATCTATTTATCGTATTTCTGTTTTGCAAGATAAATTAATAATAATGACATTTTACAAAACGCAACCTAAGTCGATAAAACATGGTCATACAATCGAATAACTTTTCTGTCCGACGAGTGTTGAATAGTTAGACATTTGTATATACTTGTAACACTTTTAATATTTTCAGTTACACGGAAGGTCCAGGCTCTTAACGTTGACGCAGTGGAACACAGTTTACATGGAGAATGTTGTTAGAGGGATTGTATTTCAGAAGTGCTCAACTCTGAGCTTGTCTTACGATGGCCTCCTTAAGTACCACAGTCTTTCCCAGGGATTGAATAAACGACTCAAACTCCTGCAACTTTATCGGGACACACTCTCAGGTGACAATCACAGTCTTGAAGGGCACATTATTTGCAAGTGATTGTGTTTCATTATATGTTTACCTTTAACGATGTCTGCTTTTACATTTAGGCACGATTTGAATGGTCAATAACGTGTTTAAAGCTACAGAGTCCCTATATCAATCGAGTTCTTCTTTGTAGGCGTGTCTTTATTTGTAACTTCGTGTTCACCAGCTCATGTCGAAAGCGGGTATTTAAGCGAGCAAATATAGTGCATGAAATCATTTACTGTATATACATCGACCAGTGCACATCGTACCTATACACAGGTAACAGTAATTTTTACCGAAAAAAAAAGTTAGCTTCTTTCGGGGCTCGAACACACGACCTTCTGATTTCAAGTCCTGTGCTCTATCCACCGAACAACAACGCTACTTGAGAAAAAAATATACTAACTACCATATATTATGAGGCAAAATAACTTAACATATTTGAACGCAACTAAAGATGGTTCAATAAATATGCAGTCCATATTGTCGCACGTGTAAATTAACATTGCCTGGCGTAATACTGTATCTTATCAATATGAAACTAATACTTCGTCTCAAATCAACCATATATCACCTTGTTATTAGCGCTTGATGAGTTTTATGCGAGCTCTTGTTATTTCGTAATGCCTATTTAGTGTTAAAAATGCTACAACATACCAATAAATAGCAGTGGTCTAGAGGTTCAGCATACATCTTTCAAATCTTACAAGTGCAAGACTGTGGTTCAAATCCCGTTCCGGGCAACTATTTTTTTATCACATATATTCTGGAGCCGTATATTTATCGATGTTACCTGTACGGAGGCTAAATAAAAATGTGAAATTTAACGTATCGATTTCTACCGACTTTTGGGGTGTTCGTCGATTTGAAACTACTACACACGTGACTCATTCATATTCATGAGTTATTACCAGTTAAAATAGGGACTGTACAGCTTTAAGTGTTAACAAAGCATGAAGTGGCGACTGCTTCAAACAAACGTGTTGTTTAAATTGAGTTATTATAAATACGTATTTGAGTTCTGTAAGAGAACACATACGGAATCACTTAATTAACATTAATTAATTAACATTAATTAATTAACGAAAGATGAATATTATGATTATCGTCAGCAAATGTGTTACTGAATTGCGTGTTATGGTACGATAAATGAACTGCAAACGTTTGCGCCACCTTAACTTTATGATAATGTATATATTGTAAAATCGGAATATTAACAATAAGGAAACATGATATATTTTAGAGAAATTTGATATACAATTACTAAATGTATGCATTCGTTTGGTATTAACATAACGAGAATATTTTTTAATTGTAAAACTCTGAAAATTGTGGCGCGCACATTTTGGCGCGTACCTCTGGTTGGGTAAAACTAGAATGTAATCCTCAAAGGGATTTCGAGGATAACATCTAATTAAGCGAGCAACATAAGGACTCGCCGAATGTCAGTTTAAAAGCTTTGATAATGACTAATAGGCCCCGGTATGTAATTGCCCTGACTGAAATACGTGTTCATTGGCGCACATCTCCTTACATTTCTTTGATAAGTTTGCATGGTAGTTGTACATACTGAAACTCACATTCGCAGAATGAAAATACTTGTCTTCATTTTAACTTTAACTTAAAGGGACATACGGCAATCTTGAAGCTTTTATTATCCGCTCGGATTATGAATCCAGTAACAGTTTGACTTTAAACCTGCATGAATATATTAACATACAAATTTGATATTATTGGGAAATATAATCAATAGTTAGTAATATGCAAAAACATGTTACTTTAAACTTTGCTTATAATTAATACTAATGATTAATCAAATGATTAAATAAATGCAATCTATGTAGAAAAAACTAACTGGACGTCTCGAGTTTAACAAAAAAATCAAGATTGCCGTGCGTCCTTTAACAATAGAGAATTGTTCATACACATTGCAATGAATAAAACAGGATTATTTGAAATAGTCAATAATAAATAAAGCATGTTAGAGCATTATGTTATAATTTATATTTTGTTCGAGTGCACCCAGTTTGTAATAGATAGCACATGTTTTCATTGAGTTGGGTAATTTAAACATCTAGATGGGCGTAGCCCATCGAGGTGTTTAAATTAACCAACGAGATGAAACCATACTCTATATGTTTTGTAGCATTTCCATTTCAGCTCTATTTCAGTTATTCTCACTGTTATTCTAACTGTTATTCTGACAGGTCTTATTTTCAATTAAACGATATACACCTGTGCTATTACAAAGAGAATTTTCAGTGACCATGCTACAAATATATATAAACATGCTTTATTCAAGATAAATATGATTCACTCACATTTTATTTTTGATAAATTTGATTCCTACAAATGTTAGCATAATTTGCATAAAGACATGAACGATGAACACATGAATGGTTATTGTTATTATAAGAACACAGACATCTACACATACAGAACTTACGATGTATGCATGTAATTGCCCAATTTTTTTATTATTATTTTTGAGTATGATATTATTGACTTACAAAATATACATAATATGTAAAATATACATAACATAAGGTCTTGCGATTTCATACTCATACCCTATGGAAGCTTCATCAGCCAAGATAAATTATTGTTATAAACGCATGGCAACTTATCATGAGTGAAATGTAAAACTTTGCTTTTATAAGAACATATTTGGTACAAGTTAATTTAAAAACATCCTTGCATTCTGGATTCTCGTATGCAAATAAATGTATCAGTCTCAATCCTCAATCACATATAATAGGCATTGTATAAGGTTTTATGGGTAGAGCATAATTGCCTATAATTTAATAGCCATTAGGGTTTCTTTGTCCGGTCAATAATAATTAAGTGGAACATTGGAATCATTTCCGCACAATATGTGTACATTGCTCTTTGAAGCCTTTATCAAAGGAAGGTTGAACAAGAAATGAATTGAAGATTAATTTGGTGATCATCCTCGTTTTAAGATCATCAGCTTGCTTCTATCAGATGACTCTATGCATAAGCAATTTAAATTTATTCATATATATATATATGTGTAATACAATTTTGCATCAAAAGGTTGTTTATAATAATAATAATAATAATTATAATAATAATAATATAATTATTAATTATTATTATTATTATTATTATTAATTATTATTATTATTATTATTATTATTAGTATAGCGCATAAATACCGAGATGTTAAATTTTAAAAGGAGTCTCAGACACAATTTTCCTGCTTTATTCTCACCTAAGATTATTTGAAAGCGAAAACCTGTCCTTGCTGTTTTAATGTTTTATTTGTAAATTATCGTAATATAAATTTAAACCTAAATTACTCTGTCAACTTTTTGATGCGTTCAATCTTGGGATATGCATCGGACATATGGGGCTTTAGCAAGTCTAAAGAAATTGAAAGAATACACTTAAAATTGTGTAAGAAAATATTAAATGTTAAAGGGACACTGTCCGTAACTTTTAGCTTATAAAACACCCAATAATTATGTTCGCAAACATTATACACTAAACATTATTCAATATTTACTAATTAAAAGCAAGATTGTTTAACGGAATTCAATCGCGGTACAAAAAAAAACAAATCCACTTCGTGGGTTTGAACTCGCAGCCCAAACTCGCAGTAAAAATTAGTGTGCGTGAGTGTAAATTTGTCCGAACTCGCTCCCGACTGAGCTAAGCGGGCTATACATATTACGCAATACATACTATGGTGAAAACCTAGTGCGCTATGGAAGACACGTGAACGCATAAAAGGTAAATATTGTGGGTCCCACTTTATTTACATTTAATAATTAAAACTTTTTTTTTTTCAAACTCACGAATGTATTCCTACATACTTCTTAGGGACTATCCTCATGTTTTCATGTATACATTTCAATGAATAAAAGTCAGACAGTTATTTGGTTATGCTCAATATCTGCTTACTTACGGACAGTGTCCCTAAGTACTTGCACAGCTGCTGTTTACGGTGAACTGGGACGTTATCCTTTGTATAGTTCACGATATGTTAAAATTGTTAAGTATTGGTTTAAGTTGTTAGATACTGATAAATAAAATATTTTGTTGCAACATATTTATGATATGGCCTATGGTGACTGTGTTAATGGCAACAAGAACTGGTTATCTAATGTAAACACATAAATGTATGAATATGTTTCAATTGGACTTGGGATAACCCCGATACAGTTATTTGTAAGTCATTTATATTAGTATTCAAACAAAAAGAATCAGTTGCTTTTTACAAAATTGGTATACTGATAAACACAATTCTGGTGTCTTAGATGTGTATAACAATGTGAAAATTTATTTTTAGTATGTTTGTTACACCTATGATATAATTAAACCTATGCGACAGTGACCGGGTTATTGCCACAGATATGATTATTTGGAAACGCATAAAGCAAACCAGGTTAATTGTGCCAAACGTCGGTGACCCTTGATTGTTCTGTTATGTGATTTAGTGGAACATATGATTTTTAGAAGAGCGTGTGTTTAGAAGAGACAATTTGCATATCAAATAAATAACTACCATAAAACACATGCATACAAATGTACATCCATTTATATCCATTTATATAACAATGTTATATTTGGGTGTTCAAGGGGCTGGTTTGAAAAAAAGTGTCAACAAGTTTCAACATTCTCTTAATACTTTGATGATATTGAGTGAAACATCTACCGCCAAAAAGAAATCAAATCCATTTGTGGTTTATAAAACTATAAAAGCTGTCGTTTATAAATAATAGCATGTTCAATTTCAATCAATATTTGATTTAAAACAACGTGAACACAATTACAAAACAATGACATATTGTTTAAATTGTTTTTAACAATGACTACACCCGTAAGTTTGTATTAATTACATTTTTATATATTTTCAGGTGTATTCAGGAAAACGAAAACGAAATAACATTATAATATTTGACGACGGTATCGAACCTACAGGAATCGAACCTACATGAACAGAACAAGCAGTCGTCGGTCACATGATTGTTTACCACGAGAACTGCGCCGATACATTCGGAGAGGTTTTGGAGTCGGCTCCATCCGGGATCAGAGTTAAATTGTATAGACGTAATGCATACAGTTTAATTGAAGTCAATACAAGGCACGGAATGGCAGTTGAGAAATTAATTCACAGAGATACGGTTCGAGAAGATTTGGCTTTATTTCTTACGGAATAAAAAAAAAAATCCCTAAAAGAATTAAGTTGGCTATAAGTTTGTAATATAATTATACTTTCCGCAAGTACACTGAAGTAGTGCGAGTAAATTTAAGTTGCTGTGTTCAAAGCAATGCCGTGCAATACGTCTATACAATTAAGCTCTGCGCCCAGATGCTCTTAGGTGTTTTTTACAAAATTAGTTTGAATGTAATTCTTATTTAAAATGCTTTAGTAATAAAACTATAGCTGTTTTCACAATGTGCTATATTATGAAAGATCAAATATTAGTGTATTTGTAAAAGGTATTGTAAACGTTGACGTATTCGTGTACATCGTATAAGCATTTGCCCTTTAATCTACAATTGTTTTTTTTTTCATAATTATAGTGTGTATAATTGTTATACGAAAATAGAATTACTCGTTAAAATCAAATCTTGCAGCACGATGAAATCGTAATGACAACGTAAAATAGTGCATCGATTTGGAAGATATCATTCTGTAAAAAATAATGGTGTGAATGATGTATAATGTTTATACTGAATGACACTAAGGTCATCATAAAAAATATGTTTGTTGTCCGAACGCGACCGGTTCCAAAAAGTCAGCCCTACTACAACATTTATTTTTACTAAATAAAATATTAAATTGTTTAGTCGTATCCAACGGGATCCGCATTTTAAACAGTCCCTCATTGTAGAGATCCGCATTTGATACGGTCCCTCATTGTCACAGAGACGCTCATTTGTTAAGACTCTCATTATTCGCGAGATGCCGCTCAGTCATTTGCGGATGCCATCGGTTCTTTGTCTGAAAATAATCGAGTGTGGTCAGTTGTTTATCGCATTAGCAACTATCTGGCCAGAATGTTCACTTACATGTCACATGTCACTAAAGTAACTCCTTGAAAACTTTTTACGATTAGCTCATTCGATTAAACAAAAAAACATGTTACATATTGTTGATGAAGTATTCTTAATTTCATTTTTCCTGCTTCGCACTTTTAGCAAACAAGTGCAGACATGTTTTAACTCATACACATTGCTCCCGCTGATGGGGTCATTGTCGTACCGGGTACTACAAAAAGGCACCCGGGGTACATTTATGTATACAGAAACGTACCCGAAAATCATCGAAATCCAGAAAGGCCCCCAAATATACATAAATGTACCCGAGACAAAATCGCGAGAGTACAATGTCGTAAAACGCGGCCGTAATGCGTTCTGTTACTTCATGTAAACGAAACTTTCATTGTTTACAAAATTTAATCGATTCACTTTTTAAAAGTTCATCTTACATATTGAATGCTTTTACGTATTTAATGGCGCCCAATTTATATTTTGAAAACCAATATCTGTGATATTCCTTTTTGATGATTCTTCCCTAAACAGATTATCAGAATACCCAATCCAAAATTGGCGCCCAAATGTGGGTGTGTGGGTTTTCCGGTTGGGGCTTCGGAAATATAAAGTACAGGGATTCCTTCATTAAAATCGTCTTGAATGACGAGCTGCATATTTGTTTACTTTATTGCGCGGGGTTTGATGATTTACAATTTTCGGTTTTACGACAATACCTTCTGTATTTTATTACTAACTATGGCAGCCTGAATATGTTTTTAAGAACAATAGCACAATAGTTAATCATAAACGATATTGTTTAAGTAGTTGTTTTACCAAGTTCTAAATTGTTTCAATTCCGCCAATGAGATCTTGTTTGTCCGGGTACGTTTCTGTATATTTGGGAGGCCGTTCTGGAATTCAAAGAGTTTCGGGTACGTTTCTGTATACATAAATGTACCCCGGGTATTTTTCTGTAGTAGTATTCCGCACAGGTATTTCTTTAAACAGACAGTTTTTCTTCTGATACTACACAGGGTGAATTCTGAGTATCGCTGCATATATATAAGAGAGGTAAATGATATTTTGTAAATAAATATGAATAATTTAAATATGAACATTAAGCTACACAGATATATTGGAGTTTTAATAATGCAATATTCTAAATGCATGGTTGTTAAAATGTAGTTTGTTTACATAACACAACAATTAGCACATGGCTTCGAAGAAACTTCTTCAAGCTTTTAGAGTAGTAAAAGTGATTACATATCCATAGTCTGGAAACAATATAAAATATCATGTGTGTTTTTTTAAAGTTAGAAATGTTTTAAATATTTATTTTTAAATTATTAAAAATAAAAATATAATTTCATCTTTTTCTTCATTTCACGAGGCATAACAGAAAACTGAGTCAAGTGTTTCTGACAGAAAGCTTTGTTTTTAGTTTATTAAACAGAATTATATTAAATAGTATGGCAGTCAAATACCGTTTTTTGAAAACAATAGCCTAAAGGCTTTTATACATATATGATATGCCGTTAAACCACAATCAAGCCTGATATTTTGATAATTCATTCAATAACCGACGTTTCAGTTTGCTGAAAATGTGTTTACATAAGTATTGGCTAACATTAACATTGATAGTTGACGTCAATTAAGCTTAAAAAGCCATTTATACCTCCCACGGGTATCGAGTTAGCCTTTTGATTCTGATATAGGAGTGAGGCATTTCTCTTCTTTTTTTTCCAAAAATAAATTATTAGCAAACTGAATCGACACATGCAGTACAATTATTTATTGTTAGAGCGCTCTTGTCAATAACTTATATATATTATATTATTTATAATATTGATGCATCCATGATATATGTAACTGTGAAATTAAAAATATACTACGTGCAACATTGAAACAGTTATTACAAATAAGACCAACGTAAATTGTCCCTTGTATTACAAACAAAGTAAATACTTATAACTATAATTTGAAATCAGGACGATTGCTTTTTACATTTTTACATCATAATTCAAATGGTGTTCCAACATACAGAAACACGCCTAAACTACTATCAAGTGCACTAACGGTTGCACTCGAAAACAAAGGAGTTCGTAATTCGCATTAGAAATAGTTTCTGTTTCCCTACTTAAAGGGGTAGAGATACTTTTTATAAAACTGTTGTCGTTGATGTATAACAATATTATAGGCCTGTATTAGAATTATAACTTTGTTCAGTAATATAATGTCATCAGAAGAAAAAAAAGAAAATAATATAATCCAAAATGTCCATCGGATGATGCTCAAATCGAATGTTATATGTAGTCATCTGCATAATATACCTACCATGTGCACAGCCCTTACAAAACAAAATCAACATTCGGTCTTTTAGTAAATATAAAATTCATGATTATGATAGCGTCAGCATAACCTGACACCCTTAGACTGTGTTCAATCGGTTCTGTTTCTTATTCTAAAGACAGTTGTTCAACAAAATATAAGCGGCTGAATTCAGCCAGTATCGTTCAACCAGTGATTGATGGTGGTCATATCAAGTCAAAAACATGTACTACTGGCTCTTACTTGTAGCTGTTTTTCTTTTTTATCGGCTGAATTCAGCCGATGGTTTTAGACAAAAATGTTTACGATTGGTTTATAGGAAAACTCCAATTACTGAACTGTTATTGGTGTTGAATATACTCTGACGACGAAACATACGCGACTGAATTCAGCCAGAATCTTTGTGTGCTTTAAGCATCATACAGGAGAGGTGAAGCAAAACAAATCAGTGGAGAAAGTAAAACATGTATTTGCAAGCCCTTGTTTTCTTTAGCTGGCTGAATTCAGCCAGTATTGATAAGAAGAAAATAAAAAGTTGGGTAAAATAAAACAAGTTCCAGTACAGGTTCTAATGCACCACTAATTAATATTTCACTGTATAACCATATCCGAAAGTTGTGCAAAATTAAGCGACTGAATTCAGCCAGTACCTGTGTGTGGTTAAAGTATCATACAGGAAAGGTGAAGTAAAACAGATCAGCGGAGAAAACAAAACATGTATTTGTAAGCCGTTGCTTTGTTCAGCTGGCTGAATTCAGCAATATTGATAAGAAGATAATAGAAAGTTAGGTAAAAAAAAAAGTTCCAAAGCATCGCTTTTAATTAATAGTTCTCTGTTTACTCCATCGGAGTGTGGCTGAATTCAGTCAATTAACTCTAGGGCAGCACTGTTTACTTATATACAGAGCTAAATTGAGAAGAAAAAAAAGTTTTAGTGAACTAAATTGCTAGTTTTCCAACTATTGCAGTAAATTCTCGTAATTTTGGCCCAATCAGAAAAGGGTCAAACCAAATGAGAACGTGTTATTTTACAATTGCACAGAGACGGAATCATTAATAATGATCAGCTTAGAAAAATGGTTGATGCTCTTAAAGAGCCTATAAAAGAGACCATAAAAGAAGTTCCAAAGGAAACTCCAAAAGAAGTTTCAAATGCTTAATTGCAAGCATTTGAAAATCATCAAAAGAGACGGCGTGACAAAAAACTACGTAAAAAAGAAAAACAAAAACATGATAAATCAAAAGAAAAACATGATAAATCAAAAGAAAATGTTATAAATGAACTAAAACAAGTTTTTAAAGATAAAAAAGCTAAAAAAAGTATTCCAGACTTAAAAATGGTTGACAGACCCATATGTGGTTATTTTAAGGCATACATAAGTGGTATTTCATAGTTTATTGCACTCATGGACAGACTCAATAAAACCGAGTCTGCTACTTTTTCTCTCTTGTTCGTTTTTGTTGCTTCCAAGGGATCCACTTTTAGTATGTGTACATTCAGCTTAAATAAGTGTTTAAACCTTATGCCGGTTTAAACCCGAAGCAGCCTTTTTTGCCTCTGACCGTTCCAAGGCGGTAGTCCTATTGCCAACACTATTATGTTTGTGATATCATATCTTAACTTTTATAATTATACTCACTGTAAAAACTCCATGTAAAATCCCCATACCCTGCCTGATTGATATGTCGCGCTATCACCCTGAACGCGTCATATCCTGTGATAGCGCAAAATATCATCCCGATAGCTTTTAGAAAAGCTGAGTTCTAAAAATAGCTTTTTTTCAACAACAACAACAATTTTTTCTTCATTATCGATTATATTGGTATACTGGAGTATTTGTTCGGTATAATAAAATAAATATCACATCCTGTTGAGGGTGCCAGTGCCAGTGTCGCCTCAGTCGATATTGCATTCTCGGGTTGATAATATCCACTGGCACCCTCGCAACCTCAAGAGGATGTTATATTTACATATTCATCTTTGCAATTATTTTTTGTTTCTGTGCGTATTTTTATTTGGCTGTAGTCCTTAAATGCTACATTTCCTGTCCGACATTTATACCTACTTTTAATGATATTGTTAAGAAACATGCAGTTTTAGCCTTAATATGTCATAAACGGTATGCTATGACACATTGGTTATGGCATTATTGCTATTTCGGTGACTATCTATGACAGAAATCAAGCCTTTCAGAAAAGCATATACAATTTACGAACCCAGACATAAGTTCCTGGCTATCTAAAATTGACCTTGACAAACCGCAAAAAAAGATTAATAGCAGACAAAATGTCTCTTCCTTCCTGAGGTGTTTCGAATTACGTACGTGTTGTATATTTTTACAACAATTTATACGTTTATCGTTTACTAATTCCTCTGGATTTGAACCTTATTTTTAATGATTTCATTTTGATGGGATATGCTTTCTTTTGTTTGCAGTGTTTTGTCAATTTGGGCGCGGAGGACCGGGTAATAGCGAGGTTGTGTACACATGGGGTCGAATTGGGCTAACCAATGGGCCGTATAGCCTGCTGGCCGATCCAAGTCGGTATCTTCACCACTCTTTGTGTTCTGTTTCATTGAATATTGAATTTCTCTTTGAGATGCAGTACGGAGCTACGGTGTTATTGCGTTTGGGTGCTATCATTTCTATATGACATTTTTCCTGATATTGGTTTGCCAGAAAAAAGATTCCCTAAAAAATATAATTATGACAATTACTGCAATGAATATGCAAGTAAATTGCAAAGGTCAGACAATTACCAAACCAGTCGCATGACTTGCGGCATAATTAGTTGTTAAACGGTTCGTTCGCTTGTTGATCTAGCTTTCGCAACGTCATTTGGGTACTTACATTTTTGTAGGTTTTATTGTAACATTTCGGCCAATCTATATTATTAAAACTGCGTTTGAAACAAAGTTAAAACACAATACTCTCAGCAGGTACAGGTATAACCAGGTCACGGTATCAGCACTTTTCTAGCGTGTACTTTTGCAGTTCTCATTCTGTTGTACTGTTTTATTCTACAGCGATTAAAGTACAATTATAAGGGATAGCGACATGTAATACTGCTTTGATGATACGTGTTGTTTCTACTCTAATATATGTAAACGTGACTTTAACAGCCAATTTAATCGTCATCAAAAGCGTATCCGTGGCCGGGATGGTAAAAACGCTGCGTTTGAAACCTTCATGCCTCTCATCGATGTGGGTTCAAATCCCGCTTCTAGCTCGACTTGTAAGTGAAAAAGTGGCTTTTCTTACACAGACTGCAGGAGTTATACAGCACCGGTTCGACCCAGGACAAAGTGGACGGTCCGCCTCCACTACGAAAGTATCGACTATCATATATAGCCTGAAAGGGGCTAAAAATTACGTAAAATACATTTTAACCGACCAATCATCATCGAACTATAGACTATCATAAATACAAAAAAAACACACACCCAAATAGGGCATCATTATTCGTTTTATTGTGACTTAACATAATTGCATTACTATATCATGTTTTATAACATAAAAACAACTGATCAAGATGTATGCATGTAACTAAATATTACCTTGATATAGATTAAAACTAACGAATAAACCATTTAAAGTTGTACAACTATATAACGTTTCTCAAATTTCAAATTCGCTTGACCTTGTGACATCTTTTAGCAAACAATGCTTTTTGAATCGTCTTAAATAGCATGATAAAGGTTTAATGGTGGATTTTTTAATACCTACTATATGTGCTTGTAAATTGTCACGTTTGTATATAAAAATATATATTTATGTTTTTGCCAATACATTTCATTATTTACTTACAGTTGTTTGGTGATGAACTATTATTCTAACACGACCTTCGCAGTTTTTCATATACACAAAGAAGAGAGACAGCTGTATGTTATTCTACGATAAAATACAGCTGTTCCATTAATTCCCCGCGTATATTTCATCCGTTGAAGCGCCGCGTTACATGACGTCACTAGTTAAATATACGTCACGAAGACAAACTCAACAGTAATTTTAATGAAATGTTAATTACAACAAACATGCCATGCTCCCAAACCGTGCACACTCCCGGTATAAACCCATCATATGCATCAGTACATATAACATTAATAAGCATCTTGAACAAGTTGAGAACGTTTGACGTCATACAGCGCAAGCTATATGACGTAAGCAATGACTTAATTGTTTGTCACGTGACTAGTAGTGTATTGAAACGCAGAGCTTTGCATACGAGGCGCCCAATGGAACAGCCTGCAAACATAGCAGCCTGATTACCTTGACCTCCGAGATAACATATAGTGCCCCAACAAAAGCGTAAACAATGGGGTTATTGTTGTGTTAGAATCGAAATAATAAATACGTACCTGTATTTTATCGGTGAATAAAATACAGTTAATCGTTCGGATGCGAGTAATTAAATCACTCGTGCTAACGCACTCGTGATTTAATTACTACGCATCCGAACTCCTAACTGTATTTTATTCACCGATAAAACACAGGTACTCATTTATTATTTCTTAACTCATGTTCATAGACCCAACATACCCTAGTTACAATGATCGATGCTTAGTGCACGGAACTTGATATGTTCACATTATACAAAAACAGTTCAATGTTGTAATTTTAATGTTGCGAGACTTATACACCTTACAAATTCCGGTTATGTTTGACGGTTATTTTTGTGTCAGTAAGTTGGAAGGAGCTCAGTTTCTAAATATGGTATCTCGCCAGATATTTTCAGACGAATATATAGAGAAGAATAAGTAGCAAATATATAATAGTCAGAAAAACATCTAGATCGGCGTGATATCCTTCTCTCAGTTCTATGCATTGACCTGCGGTATTAAAGGTTAAGTCAATTGAAATACGGAGGTTTTTTATTCATGCATTGAGTTATGTGTTCAATGGTCTCCTTGTTCAGTATTTATACAGAAACCTCGCCGAAAGTTCAAACTGGAGTCGTGCCGCATACTTCCATCTATATAGTTTCACAGCCCTCTGGTGGGATATTCTATCTATAGTTGGAATTAGAGGATCATAGCTCCATGGTCGGTACAGAAAATAAAAACATGAGTCAATTTCTCACAGCTAAGAATAATGATACGCAGTCTGTAACTTCACTTTATAATCTATATGCCTAACTTGACTGACGATCGAGTGGATTTAGCCATATATGTATTTTATTTTTATTGTCGTTTGATGCAAATAATATCAACAGTGTAAAGTATCCAGGTGCGACAAAGGGTACTTGATATATGTTATTGACATGCAAACAGGTAAAACGATATATTGTAAGCGCAGACATAAATTGCACAGTGAAATATATTTTTTGCTCAGATTTACGCATTACACCTACTGTATTGATGGCTACACAGATAATATTGTGGATACACACATTACATCTACTATATCGATGGCTACACAGATAAAGATTGTGGATTTAAAGGGATACTGGGCAATCTTGGTTTTTTAAAACCTCATGACGTACCGTTATTATTTCTACATAAATTGCATTTGTTCAATCATTAATATTCCTTATCAGAAAAATATAAAGCAAATTGTGTTTGCATATTACTAACTGTGGATTACATTTCACCAATAATATATTCAAACCGAAGGTAGAATAACGAAGAAAGGCTGAACACTTAAAATTGTATGTAAATATATGCAAGCGGATTAAAGTCAAAATGATACTGGAGTAATAAGTTCAGAATAATTTTAATGCTTGATACATATTTCTAGATAGCCGTGAGTTCCTTGAAGCAGTAAGTTTAGTAGCTCTGTTATATAAATACAATAGTTTACTATCGACATCCTGTTTTAAGATTATGTAACTTCAGAGAACAGTAATCCTTACTTGTTGAAAACTGTTTTATATTATTTAAGTAACTGCCAGGATTTCATACAACCCCTTTCTTCTTTTATTTGTTTGTATTTATTTAATAAAGATTTTATGAAAAACAAGTGATAGTTATTGCATACCGTGAAATATAGAGTAGTTTGTTTTTTCACTGTAGCTGGGATGACGTATTGTCCGTCGTCTTTTCGTCCGTCCGTCGTCAGTGTGTTAACTGTAGCCATGTGAACATTCTAGGGCCTTCTATATTAATCGAATAATTACAACACTTTACCAGTGTCTGTATATCAATAAACTCTCGGAAAATTTCGAAAACCAGCCAGATCGGATTCTTTTACCGGATTTATTTATGAACCTTGCCATATTCAGCATTGTGAACACTCTAGCACCTTTATTTATTATTTGATCTTAACTAAATTTGCACAGATAGTTAATATCAATAAAAGCTCAAAAAAAGTTTGAAAACCAGCTAAAGCGGATCAGTCACAACGGAGTTATGGCCCTTGATTTTTTCTGGAAATTGACATTTTCTGCCTTGTAAACAATCTAGCATCTTCATTTATTACTTGATCTTTACCAAACTCGCACATATTGTTAATATCAATAAAAGCTTGGACAAGTTCGAAAACCATCTAAATTGGGTCAGTAGCATCAGAGTTATGGCCCTTGTTTTTTTCTGTTGTATGACATTTTCTTCCTTGAGAACATTCTAACACATTCTAGCACATTCATTTATTATTTGATCTTTACCAAACCTACAAAGATTGTTAATATCAATGTAAGCTCATATAAGTTTAGAAAACAGACAAATTGTAGAAGGAACACCAGAGTTACGGCCCTTGATTTAGTTGAAAATGCTGTATTTTGCCTCATTAAAGCTACAGTGTCCCTATATCAGTCGATTTCTTCTTTGTAGGCGTGTCTTTATTTGTAACTTCATGTTCACCAGCTCATGTCGAAATCGGGTATTTAAGCGAGCAAATATAGCGCAGGAAATCATTTACTGTATATACATCGAGCAGTGTACATCGTACATATACACAGGTAACAGTAATTTTTACAGAAACAAAATTGTTAGCTTCTTTCGGGGCTCGAACACACGACCTTCTGATTTCAAGTCCTGTGCTCTATCCACTGAACTACAACGCTACTTGAGAAAATAGTATACTAACTACCACATATTATGAGGCAAAATAACAACATATTTGAACGCAACTAAAAATGGATCAATAAATATGCAGTCCATATTGTCGCACGTGTAAATTAACATTGCCTGGTGTAATACAGTATCTTATCAATATGATACTAATTCAACCATATCTCGACTTGTTATTTAGCGCTTGATGAGTTTGTGTGCGGCTGTTGTTATTACGTAATGCCTATTTAGTGTTAAATATGCTACAAAATACCAATAAATAGCAATAGTCTAGAGGTTCAACGTACATCTTTCAAATCTTACAAGTGCAAGGCTGTGGTTCAAATCCCGTTCCAGGCAACTTTTTTGTTATCATATATATTCTGGAGCTGTATATTTATCGATGTTACCTGTACGGAGGCTAAATAAAAATGTGAAATTGTACGTATCGATTTCTCCTTATATACCGACTTTTGGGGTTTTCGTCGATTTAAAACTACTTCACACGTGACTCATTCATATTCATGAGTTATTACCAGTTGAAATAGGGACTGTACAGCTTTAAGACGATCGGTCTTTTATTTCTCTAGATTTTAATAGAACTTTGCAGGGATGATCAGAACAAATCTAGTTATGTATTTCGTTAATAGACAAACTTTGTCCGGAAGTTTTTTCCTGAACCCCTGGCCGGATATCAGCGAAATTGTGCAGGGATGATCAGTACCAGGCCTAGTTGTGCATAGGAACACTATGTTCCGCTTGAAAGATTGTTGTCTGAGTTATGGCCCTTTAAAGGTTTTAAAAGAGGTTATAACATTATCATTTTGCAACGTACTGCATGCTTGGTGGTGGACCATTTTACATTTCGCCACCATGCTAGGGGATAGGCTGTGGACCCTATGATGACGCCTACCTAAAGCCCATTGGGACGGTGGCGTTTGATGTTTGTTTATGACCTTTCTTGTCGTGCCCTTAATGGTTTATTCTCTTGTTGCTCTGGCTTCTGCCAAGTCATTGAGTACCTTCATTGTGGCTTGTTCTTTTGTATTTTATTTACACGAGCATATTTGTGTTTTACTTATATTGCCTATTGATGCTGCCTTGTTGGTTAGAGATTAGATCATGGCGGGGAATTTCTTTGTTTACACTGTCCTGTTTTAATGGGATGACAGTAGGGTAAGTGTGAGGTCTGGTGCACCCAAGAACCGGTTTAAACCACCAGTGGCCTTTGTTGCCACTGACCGTTCCAAAGCGGTAGCCCTATTGTCAACCCTTTTGTGTTTGTGATGTCGTTTGCATATTTTTTATTACTTTTGCCTTCTCGTTTGTCTGTTTGCGTGTTTGTTTTTGTGTTTTGTAGTTGACTGTCGTCCTTGAATGCTGCTTTCCCTGTCCGATATTTGTATCTTTCTTAATACAATAATTTTGTCCGGACTAGTTCTCCTGAATCCCTTGCCAAATTTCAGTGAAACTTTGCAGGGATAATCTGTACCAGGCCTGGTTGTGCATGTTTTCGCTGTGTTTCGGTTGAATGATTTTTGCGGAGTTATAGCCCTTTAAAGGTTTTGATACATAAACTTTATCCAGACTAATCTCTTCTTTATCCAGACTAACTCCTGGCCAAATATCAACGAATTTTGACAGGGATGATGAGTACTAAGACTATCATCTCTGTGTTCTGGTTAAATGACTTATGGCCCAATATACACCAACTTTATCCAGACAATTCTTCCTGAACCCCTAGCTGGATTACAGTGCAACTTGGCAAAGCCTAGTTGCGCATGTTGTTGTCGTGTTCCTCATCAAATACTCCATATAGCGAGATACAGTAGAGCGATACAGGCTGTCTTGGGCCTCTTGTTATTTTACATATTAAAATTAGTGCTCATTCAAATGGATATAATAAACAATGAGTTTTAAAAATCTTGATTTAGACAAAGTATTGTTTACTGTTATATTGAATATCGAGCATCAATTGGTATAAATACTAAGATATACATCACTGAAACTAACTTAGGTGCCTACCACTGGAACCATAAATAGAATGTATGCAAACATGTATATTTCTTACCGGTCCATTGAGAATATCGATTATGGTGTTAAAGTAGTAAACTGCTTAAGGCAATGCTACTGGGCGTAAGAGTGTTGCATCTTATATAAACTCTAATGATCACACTCAATAAAACCCGAGTCTACTATTTTTCTCTCTTGTTCATATCCAGTGTTTTACTGTTGAATGTGAGTATACTAGTAAGGTTTAAACCCTCAGCGGTATTGTTTGCCATTGCCCGTTCCCAGGCTATAGCCTTATTGTCAACCCCTTTATGTTTTTGATGTCATATCTTGCCTTTTATTCAACTTTGTATTTGTTTGTGGCTGACTGTATTAATTTGAGCCATGACGCGACGTCATTGCGGGAAACGATGTTATGCTGGATAGGAAGCGCAGCCATGACGCTGAGTCATAACTTCCTATCTCATATGCAAAATAGGACTGACAATACTTTTCTATTGAAAAAGGCCAAGGATCCGAAATATTTAATAAAATAGTAACATTTTGAACTTTTTGTAGTTGTTGTTTGTTTCTCTGCGTATTTGTGGTTGACTGTGGTCCTTGAATGCTACATTTCTTGTTTGGCATGTGTGTGTGTTTTCATTGCTTCCGAAGGATCCCATTTTCCGTTTCTATTTTAATCGCTTCTCCTTCGTAACTTGAAGTCTTCAGATTGATATAGCTTATGCACATGATGTCTAATTAATCGTAACATTTAGGTAGATAAACAAATACCGAAAATGGTATCCGTTAGAAACAACAAACACGAACAATAGAGAAAAGTAGCAGACTTGAATATGGTGTTGATATTCGACTTTGCCGTATCTTATCGAACACTTGCCGCCAGTTGTGTGTTTATATTCACTATATGTATGAAGTTGAAAGTAGTTATAAAAGACTAATAGAAAACTTGAAATCGCGTCCTTTTCAAAGATATGAGGTGCTTTCAGGTTTGTTCTGCAATTCAACTTAGCCCAATACCCAATAGTGCAGCGTAAATCAAATTAAAAGTTGTTTGTAATTAATCACTTTAATATCCTGATACTAGGCTTTTAACGCGTGTTTTCTTTGGTTCCAAATACATTATTAGCTGTCGGAATTTAAGCTGTAAAAGTAGTCAGATCCTGTAAGTAGCCGGTCTCAAAGGCACGGATCTCCTGTTCAGGGAGAATACTGTATAACTGTTTTTTAGACTTTGGTTGTGAGCCCTACGATGACGTCTACCTAAAACATGAATCGCATCGTAACGTTTAATATGTGTCTCCGATCTGTCTTGTCGTGCTGTTCGTGGTTTATTCTCTTGCTTCTCGTTGAGTACTTGCTTTACTTCGTATTATTTTTTATTTAAAAAAAAGGCGTGATCATCTCTGTGTTATATTATTGGTACCGAGTTAGTGTTTAAGAGGATAACGTATAACCTCGTTTAAACCCCCAGCGGCCTTTTACCACTGACCGTTCCAAGGAAGTATCCCTATTTACAACCCTTTATTTTATTTTTGTTGTTTCGCATACTTTGCTTCTAGTAGTCCTTGTTGTTTGTTTATTATGCGTGTTTCGGTTGACCGTGTTCTGCGAAAGCTACATTTCCTGTTCATCGTATAGTTACCTAGTTCCAAAATATATTTAAACCCTGAACGCTTATACAAAACTGCCATTGGATATCTCAACCAACGTACATAATCTCGAAACACACATCATTATATTTTGTATGGTTCGTGTGGTTCATGGAAATTGTACACATGCTACAATACAATGGGCCCCAGTTGTTCAAAAAAATAACGAGATTTTCCCTCTTAAGTTAACGGAAAAATGTTAACTATCCGTTAAATCCCCGTTAAATGTTTTCGTTAGTCAAAAGCTTTTGTTCAAATATGTTTCCGTTATTTTTTTTTTAAAATAATCGTTAAAGTTAATGGACCTTCGAGCTGCATTAAAATTCTCGTTAGCTTTTAACGGTAAAAAACAAAATGGCTGACAATGCTGCTCTGATGAACGTCCAAGCAGGGAGAAATGTAAGAACCTACAGAGCAAGCCATGCTTATCGCAAATGAATGACAGGGAACTTAGAAAAAGGTATAGGTTTGGCAGAGAGACCATTGAGTATACTGTAGAACTTTTAAATCGGCAACTAGAGCGCCCAACAGCGAGAAATCATGCACTTTCTGCAGAGGAACAAGTTTTAATTGCGCTGCGGTTTTATACCACTGGTAATTGTTTACAAACTGTGGGGACACACTATGGTATGACACATCCACAGTATCACGTGTCCTGGTGGATGTTACGACAGTACTGTGTGGAGTCCTGGAGAATTGTATTATCTGGCCACAGTCTCGGGAACATAAGGAGACAATAAAAGCAGGTTTCTTTGAGAAGAGAGGATTCCCAAATGTTATTGGGTGCATGGATGGTACACACATTCGTATGCAAAAGCCTGTCCTTAACAAGAGAGCGTTCCAGAACAGGAAGCATTTCCCAAGTTTAAATGTACTTGCTGTTTGTGATCACGAAGGTAAGCTAACTTGTAGCGTTTCCATTTATACCCCACCCACTTTTCATTTCTTTACATAAATTTCTCCACTCTAATCTCTAGATCGCAACTGTTGAATTTCAAAAAAACGGTCACAAGTTGGCATTCAAACAAAGTGAGAATTACCATTACCTGTTTTGATTATATGCTGATTTGTCCTCTATGTGGAGAAGAATATGAGAACGCCATTGTTTACATTTTTTTCATTTTGGTCGCTTCAAACATTGAAAATATTATAAAAGTCAGTTGTTTCCTGTTTGTTGTGGTGAGGCCCTTTACATGAGGTTATATTTTATCATTATGTTGATGGTATGCATTGAACTTTGTGAGTGTAGGAAAGGGTATGTATACTGATTGTATAGTTCTTTTATAAAAGCATCATTCCACAGTGTTAAATATTAAAGTTGTATTTGATATTTCTTCTCTAGACATGGTGGCATTTTCCATATTTAATTTTAAGTTAATAGGTTTAACTCAACATTTCAAAAAGTTCTGTCTGAATCATCTAAACTTTGGCTGTTGGGAAAAGGTTTGTCTAATACTTGAAAGCTGAGTAAAAACATACCAATGATCATACTAATTCAACAATATATTGAAAAATAGCTACTGTATACTCACAAAATATGAAAATGTTGAATTCTTCATTTGAATGCTGTATCATGACACACATAATTTTCAACTTAATGTTTGTGTTGTCTCAATCTGCATCATACATATTTCAAGCAAGGCATGTGTAATCATTAATTTCCATCTGTGATATCAAAGTATAAATTTCGCCAATTAATAACACAACAGTTTAGTTACACTTGTTGACATCACGTGCTGCTTCTCACAAGTTAAAAGTAAGACATTTTAAGTTTTAAAACGTTAGATTAATATGAAAATGCGTTTATTGTGAAAGTCACATAAAATCTCTCAAAGTCTCGCCAAAATTTCCTCTAACTAGACTAGGGAATAACAGCCGGACTAGTACTTTATACGCAGTTGATCTTATGGCTGTTTTTTGCGCTTTTAACAAGCCTGCAGAGTTATATGTTGCTTGAAGTATTGACATTTTTGACATGATCCTTCCGGGTAAGATCAATACGTATGTTGACACCCATGTAATTGTTTCCAGCGTGTGACCATGCAATGTGCAAGTCGATGGGATTTGAGTTTTGATCGTGTTACATAGATGGCTGTGCACATACCTGGATTAAAACGTTATATCCCATTCTTTATACAGATAGGGAGAGTTTTTTAAGGTTTCACTGCAGAAGTTGGGTATCTTGGAAACTAAAGACAGCCATGTACACTGCGGTATCATCTTTACAGTCTTACATTTGATGTATCTTATCTGATAGGTAATTAAATCAATATATATTAGGACTAAGATCGGACCTATAACTGGACCTTGTGGTACTCCTGCGGTAACTAATACTCTGTCGGAATCTTCGTTGTCAATGATTACATATTGCAGTTTTTCAACACGTTCATATACCCGAAATCGTCATGTACTGATAAACATGAAAGTACAAAGAAAGACAAGCTTGCAAAGAGGTGTGCGGTTTATGTATATGGTCTGAAGCTTTAAGGTATGGTTAGGAATCACTGACTTTCAGAATTCCATTTCTATATGTCGGAAAATAAAACCTAATAGATCCCTAAGCTATCCCTCAGGAAAAATGCATCTCCATTTCGTTATCTGCGCATCAGTGATTTTATTTGATGATTGCGATGATAGAATACCGTTTTGGAATGTCACAAATTTGAATGTCATGCAATATTGTATCTCAAACGTTATCATTGGTTTTCACTTCGAAAGGTGTGAAGATTTTCGACAGATAAAGGGTTGCATTACGTTCCTTTAAGGTTCTCTGTTTAAATGAAGTTGCTTAGAGGCTGTGAATAGGTGTCGTAATTTGTGTTGCAATTGTATTTATGTATTGGGAGGGTTTAAATTCCCAAATACGGAACGAGATTACACGGGAGCGGTGATGTAAATACTACAAATGTGTGTGTGTGTGTGTGTGTGTGTGTGTGTGCGTGTGTGTGTGTGTGTGTGTGTGTGTGTCAGTTGTGGCCGGGTCTAAGTTTCCAAATATGGAACGAGATTACACGAGAGCGGTGATGTAAATACTTAAACTGTGTGTGTATATGTGTCAGTTGTGGCCGGATTTATGTTTCCAAATACGGAACGAGATTACACGAGAGCGGTGATGTAAATACTACACATGTGTGTGTGTGTGTGTGTCAGTTGAGGCCGGGTTTAAGTTTCCAAATACGGAACAACACATGCGAATATTTCAAAACGTCAAGCAAAAACTATGTCGGCTGAAACATGAACAGTCTTACAAGAAAATGTCTTGGTCAATGAGATAAGCTTCTCTGTGGTGAGTTTTATGCATGCACGTGTTGTATTTAGGGTTTGTTCTATTGAAATATGGCTCTTGTTTATGAAGCCATTGCGTGCTGTTTTCAAAACCATAGCCGGAAAAGTGCGCATGGAGGTCGTAACATGGTCCTACCTATCATTCTATACTAAGGAGTGATGGCTCTTTGGTAGTTACATACTACTATTAGAACCATGGCTTTTACGTCTAGCCTTTAATATTTTTAATGAGTCTGGAGAAAAAATAACGGCAGCTCTTTCAGAAAGAAGAGGACGTACATAATGGTATGGTTGCTGGTGATGTCTTTTAGTATGCCCCCGAAGGGTGGCATATAGTAGTCGCACTGTCTGTCCGTTCGTGACTGTTCGTGCCTGTTCGTCCCTGTTCGTCCCCGTTCGTCCCCGTTCGTCTGTACAATCGTGTCCGCTTCATAACTCTGACAATAATGGACGGATTTTCAAATAACTTCGCACAGTTGCTCGCCACAACAAGACGACATGTCGCGCACAAAATCCAGGTCTATGGCTCCAATGTCAAGGTCACACTTAGATGTCAAAATTTGTACGTTCGTCTGTACAATCGTGTCCGCTTCATAACTCTGACAATAATGGACGGATTTTCAAATAACTTCGTACAATTGCTTACCACATCGGGCACAAAATTCAGGTCCGTGACTCCAAGGTCAATGTCACACTTAGAGGTCAAAGGTCAAAACAAAGTGCTTTCGTGTTCAGTTAATAACTCTGACATTCATGGACTGATTTTCAAATAACTTGGCACAATTGCTCAACACCACTAGACGACCTGTCGCGCACAAAATTCAGGTCCGTGGCTCCAAGGTTAAGGTCACACTTAGAGGTGAAAGGTCAAAACAAGGTGCCTTCCTGTCCGGTTAATAACTCTGACATTCATGGACAGATTTTCGAATTACTTGGCACAATTGCTCACCACAATCAGACGACGTGTCGTGCACAAAACCAAGTTCCGTGGCTCCAATGTCAAGGTCACATTTAGAGGAAAAAGTCAAATAGTGTCCAGTCAGTAATTCTGGCATTCCTTGACGGATATTCAAATAACTTTGCACAAGTGCTGAGCACAATCAGACGACATGTCGCGCACAAAATCCAGGTCCGTCGCTCCAAGGTCAAGGTCACACTTAAAGGTCAAAGGTCAAATCATGTCCGGTCAATAACTGGCATTTCTTGACGGATTTTGAATTAACTTGGCACAAGTGCTCACCACAACAACATGATGTGTCGCGCACAAAATCCAGGTCCGTGTCTTCAAGGACAAGGTCACACATAGGTCAAAGTTCAAATCGTGTCCGGTCAATAACGGATTTTCAAATTACTTGGCACCACAATAAGACGATGTGTCGAGCACAAATCCAGGTATGTGGCCCCAAGGTCAAGGTCACACTTAGAGGTCAAAGGTCAAATTGTGTGAGACAATAACTCTGGCATTCCTGGATGGATTTTCAAATAACTTGTTTTAATTATTTTTTATTTTATTTTTTCATTATTTTTTTTTGTTTTTATTTATTTCTTTTTTGATGAATTCTAATGACAGCTTACTATTTTAAATATGAACAGGTAAATTCAATAAAGATTAAAATCAAAACTGTATTGTTAGTTTAAAACATCCTTTAACTTGAAATGACAAAGCCATGCTATCACATCAGAATGCGCAGGTTAGTAATTCAATATTCCAATAAGGAAGTCGACATTGTTTGCCATACTGTTGCATTAACCTCAGACGGTTTTCACGCTCAGTTAGCAAACTTCTCTTTAACATCTTACCTATAGTAAATCTGATATGTTGTCTACTGTCAAACGAGTGGAATCTTAAATAATGTATGAACATGATGATTCAGTCAAAACAACATTAGCATTGTTTGTCAACGAATCTACCGGGGTATTAGAGGGAAGACTGATTACATACAATACACAATCTGATAACTGCAACATGTACAACTTTTAAAGGTGCAATACGTTTAAATTATCCACCTATATAGAGCGGTAATGTAGATTACAGTAGACGCTTTGCAGAAACGTTCGTATAATTAGGACCTACAATGCCATTGCGTTCGGACGCTGTGGTTTCTATAGGACCCTATATCTCATTTTTTTTAATTTTAACAAAAGTGGTGTGTCGCTTAAAAGGCATGAAGTGGGTGGGTGTAATTTAACATAACTTTATTGGAAAGATGTATACATTTTGTGAATTTAAAACTATGTCGGCTGAAACATTATAACTTGAAGAAACATGTATATATTACATATATTAGTTTATTTTAGACACAGCTTGTGTTTCCAAATTAAACTTTCCGCTGACGGAATATGGTGCTAAAACTATGTAGTCTGGTATTTTTTTGCGCTGGTTTTACGCATTCATTCACTGGTTCATATATTGTTTTTGACACAAACTTTTCTTTTCTCGACTTGTTTTTCCTTGTATTCAGTGGCTTTCGGGATTCCAAAACAGTTTAAGATATTATTTTGACAATGTTCTCCTTGTAATCCTACTTATTGGCATATAGTCACCAAACTGATACATTGTATTATTATTCCAGATAATACCGCATAATGTTAAAACTTAAACTTCAACAGTACAGACGTTCTAAAATGCGAAATGCAATTGAATTAGTATGAGACGATCTTTCGAAGCTATAGCTTTATCTGGTGTACCTCGGACGACTTAAATTGATAAACTGGCTGATCGTGTCGTTCTGTAAATGTCTGGACAAAAGTAGTTCTTACCAGAGCCGAGGAGGAGGTCATTGTAGAATACGTGAAATTGATGGTAGAAACTGTTAATCTGTTCATCCGGTTTGACTTGGAATCTGTATGTGAGGAAGTCATCCAACTGGATTTCGGAACGTCGGTTGTTCTACCTAGGTGGCCGCCCGTGCTCGAAAATTGTCCGGAGGGGCACCTGGGGTTTTCCTCCACCAGTGGAAGCTAGAAAGTCGCCATATGACCTTAACTGTTGGTGCGACTATACAATCCAATTCAATTCAATTAATCCGGTTTGAAGAAAAGAATTAAGAAATGAATTCAAGAACATCACAGAAAAGAATCCACGAAACAATCCGTTAGAAAACAACTTGGTTACATGTTATTAAGTGAAGTGACACTCTAATTGTAGTCTCTTATACAGAAGAACAACAAAATCAGAACTGTTCTGTGAAGTTGTACTTGTTGTGTGGGTTCTATGTGTGGAGCTAATGTTTTCAGATATAGTCAATGATATAGTTTGTGTCATACCATGTATACTAGTACTTAAGTATAAAATCTCATGCATAAATTATTTACTGTTGGGAGTGCAAAGGAAGGCAACGAATAAAGATCAAACAAATGCTGGTTACTTGCTTGAGATATCATATTTGACTCTCTTCTTGAAAATACTACAAGTGGTATAAATGTTTTCCTTAATGTGACAATAATAGTCTGGTTACCGATAATAGTCACAAACTACGTAGATATTTCTCAAAAGTTTCTCGAAAACCTACTGGAGAAGTACAACACCAACCTTAAAACACTTCTACGACTAGGAATATCCCAACCCTTATTTTATGGAGATGTGGTCTATAAACGTCGAAAGATAAATGGATCTGGCGAGTTTCTTGATCACTTTACAAAATTAATCAAGATGTTCGTCAGAAAAGGATACGACCCTGTAGTATTACAACGCACTGCATGTTTAGTGATTGACCCCTCCACAGTCTTCACTTTTCCCTTGTGCGATGACTGGACAACTTCTTGGAACTCTATGATTGCACCTACTGAAACCCCGACCAAGGAAGGTAGTTGCATGAGCTTTCGTCCCTCGAGTTTTCTGGTCGTACCCTAGATTGGTTTTCTTGCTGTGGTTGTTCAGTACAATTCTGGATAACTCCTGTAATGTTTCTTATTTTGTATTTTATATACATTTACAACAACATCTTAATGTTTTTTTTGTTAGTTTCTCTGGATATGGACTTTATTGCGAGAGAATTCCTTTTGATGGGATGTAGTTTTGTATACACTTTCTTGTCTATTTTTGGGCGCTGATGACAGGATAATAGCGAGGATTGTGTACACATAAAATCGATTCAAGCTAACGTGTAGGCCTAAATGCCTACTGACTGTTCCATGTCGGTAACCCTGTCTTCTCCACCCTTTCTGTTGTATTTAGTCTTTTTCATTGTATAATTAATTAAATACTGCTCCTTGTGTGTAGTACAGTACGGATCTACGATGCCATGGTGTTTGGACGCTGTTGTTTCTATAGGACCCTATATCTCATTTTTGCTACATTGCTTGACGTCACTTGCTGTTTCTCACAAGTTAAACATAAGAAATGCAAATGTAATTAACTTGAAAATACGTTATTTTTTTAATTTCTCAAAGTCTCGCCAATATTGCCCCATTACTTGTCTTTTTTCCCCAGGTCTTGATTCAGAAGATCATACCATAGCTAAGAAATCAGAAGCAGGCCGGGTGACCGAGACAAATCCGAGTAGCATAGAGTAAAGAAGAAATGAGAAGCAGACCGGCTGACCGAGGCTAGTGTAAACGAAACCATTACGTTATAAAGTGTACTTAAAACATTACGCTAACTCGATTTGTTTTATCTAGTTTTAGATTTTAAATTGACATCTTTATATAACATAATCGACAAACTGTTCATAGCTTGAAATAAACAGATCGTGTATATCAGATAAATATATCGTGTATATCAGATAATACTCACTACGTCGAATACCTTTATACTGATATATTTTTATTCATTTTGTCTCAACGCGATATAAAGAAAAGAAAAAAAGTCAAGTTCACTAAAATTTATTTATTGTAATATAAAGAACCATTTCAACGTATTTGTTTTGCATTTATTGAATTGCATCGTGTTTTGTCGACATAATTATATCGATTTATAGATATATATCATAACAACTCGAGTTATTTTAAATTGAGAAATTCAATATAACCCAACAAGACGAGGCACGAATACGCTTCCGTAGTCCTCTGAATGTTGTGTTGTCGCGTAATATTTGTCATGTTGTGTCTTCGTCTCGCCAACTCTACAATACGCTTCCGTAGTCCTCTGAATGTTGAGTTGTGGCGTAATATTTGTCATGTGGTGTCTTCGTCTCGCCAACTCTACAAATAAGGTAGTTGTCGTGTTTTCGGGGTGTTGTCGTGTCTTCACCCCGCCAAAACGAGCCACCATACGTTTACAACTATGTTTTTTTTCTACTTAATGTCCTGGCGTTCTTCCTTTCAGTTAACGTTTATTTAATTTTTATTTTTTACTTTTGCCTCAGTTCTCCGTAACATGAAAAATCTTAGAATAATTATTTGTAAACTGGAGACCGAAATTTAAAGTTAGTATAAACCTGAGATTTTAGGCAATGACTCGCCATTTCCAAATTGTTGAATCTAGAAAAAAAAAATCGGTTTGCGTACTTTCGCCTATGTGTTTGTTACGGTGTCCATTTGGGGCCAGATACAATGTCGCACTGTCGTGGGCAACAGCGCGACATTCTTTCAATTGTCGTAATGTCACACCCCATGCACTTTTGTTATGCAGTATTGGTCATTAAAGAAAGCGTGGACAAATAAAAAAATGCATACTGCCATATTGTTATGCAATTATCGTGGTCATTGAAACAGTGGACATTGAAAAAGTGTGGACAAATCTAAAAAAAACAACGTTTATACTGCCATATCTTTGACACATTACCGAGAATGCGTGTACAAATAAAAACAAATATACTGCCATATTTTTATGCAGTTTTCTTGGTCATTTAAAGAATGTGTGGATAAATAAAATAAAAGAAGGATTAATACTGCCATATTTGACACACCATCACCCCGGCCCCTCCTCCCAGCACACCTCATGCACTTGTGTTATGCAGTAATGGTCATTGAAGAATGCGTGGACAAATTGTATAAAAAATATATTCTGCCATATTTTTATGCAATTAATGTCGTCATTGAAAAAGTGTGGACAAATTAAAAAGAAAAGTTTAATACTTAATACTGCCATACTTTAACACCATCTCCCCCCAACCCCACTCCCACACAACCTAGGTGGTGCAACAGTAAAAAAAAACAGTTGACAACCAAAGAAGAAAACGTGCATTTTCACATGTTTTTTAATAACTTCTCAGTGGGAGGGACTCAGGGGATCCAACCCCACCCTAAATCCATGCATGCAGCTTTTTGTAGTCATCAGGATTTTTTGAGTATTAAGTACCCGTTCTCGTGCTACACAATTTCAGTATTTCAGATAACACAATGCAGGGCCTCCCGATAGCTTATTGTTAAGGAAATAAGCAACAATTAAGAAATACAAATTGTTCCTGTTCTTGGTCTTGTCATTAATCTAAAACAGTTTACTTATCTGGATTAAAATTACTTTTTAAGGAAACAGTCGTATTAAAAACAATACAAAACTATTTAAGAGTGTCATCTCTCGTATTTAAATACAACACTGACGAGTGTTATTTTAAGACAAAAGAGATACGACAATGTGTTCAAATTAACCCGATTGCAATGGAGTTCTTGTTATGTTTAAAACAAGCGCTCCTCTGACCTTCAAACTTACATGTACTGGCGCGTGAAACTATTGCTTTCTAAACGCTTTCTTAGTGCATATAGAACATCTGATACAACATACGTGAACAGGAATAAACTAGTATGCATCTAAAGGTAAGTTTTCAACTGTAAAAACGATTAAATGTGCCTTTCTTTTCGCGTTAGATGACATGCACACTATCTGAAAGCGAGTGAAATACAAGGAAATCACATCTGTTTTAAATATAGAACACGTCAACAATAGCAGACGAACGTCAAATAAATGAATACACGATTGCGTTGCTATGCCTGTGTTTGAATAAATATTAAGCAACACAACAATAAAACTTGCCTGCAATAGTGCTCTCCGCTTCTCCTTCTATACCTTTGAAAGCAGTATCTTCTGAAAACGTTCACAATAGTCTGCTGATTCGTGTCTAGCTCCTCAGCAGGGGGGCCCTCACCTGTGTTTCGCATTTCATTATTATATACCATGTTAGCACCTAAAAGTCTCACCCGCTGCGCTATGTCCCTCCAAATTTTGGTTTTATCCTCATTTGTCACTTTAAATTTACCACTTCCATCTAACCGCTCCTTTACCTTACCATATTCATTCACAATGACATCAACCTCACTGCCATAACAATTTACACTTCTCTTTCTTTTTTTCTTTTCACCCTCCTCAGTCACATTTGTGTTGACATTGGCATCCATTTTAAAACAACAAACAGGATATGGACAGAATGTTGCATGATGGGAAGAGATGTTCTTGTTAAAGTCCTTGTTAAGTCTTAACGAAAAGTTCAATTTCTCGTTAAGACTTAACTGAAAGTTAAATTTGTCGTTAAGAGTTAATGGTCCGTTAAAGTTAACATGACATTTTAACGGATAGTTAACTAACGACAGCGTTAAATCTCTTTGAACAACAACTTTGTTAACGGGCAGCTAATTAATTCTTGTTAAGGATTTAACAAAACGTTAACTAAAATTCTCGCTAAAGTTAACGGTGTATTTGAACAACTGGGCCAATGTCTTCCTGAAAAACCTTGCTCGTAGTACCTTTAACATAAATTTACATAATTTATAATCGAGAATAAACAGGTAAGATATGCTGCACATGCGTATTGACTTGATACGTGGCTTGGTTAAGCGTAACAAAGAAATGCGGCTATTATGGATATAACCTTTCGTCTATGAAATCTTCGTTTAACAGGTAAGATATTTGTATTTCAAAATATGTACATAACTTCAATTCTGCTTATATAAACAATGGTGTCTGTTCTATGCCATTTTGAAGTAATGAAATCAATAGTAATAGTGTGCACTCAACAAGACCGTGTATCGTATGGAAAAATCAAGTCATCTTTTCGGATTGAAGCCATGCATACAATATTAGTAATTTGGATTATTGATAGGGGACATGTGCTCACATTCTATGCCTAGAAATTATGTTCAACCGAGCCGTTAGACGAACGGGAATATACTTGTCAGGCAGGCAATGTCCATATCCTATTTCAAGATATCAAATAACGAATTTGTCAAATTTGCAAAGGGTTTCTTTTTTCTTTTTAATAGAAAATATAAACGCCTATTTCTGTGTCTAAATGTTAACTATCGTGGCGTCAACATTGAACGTCGCAACATTTGGTAGACTCTTTAAGATTTAAAGTAGTAGTTTACCAAAAGATTAAACCGTCCTAATAGATTCCGACAGTTGTTATTTGTAAATGATTGATACACCCCCAGACATCATAGTTGTAAAACAATATCCTCGGATTGCAAATGGTGCCGTCATGAGGGTTTTAAAACTTCATATGAATGATTCTGACGCCGACATGGATAATACGTTCTGTCAAACAAATTTAAAATATAGTGTTATATAACTCAAACGCTAAAGAAAGTTCTGTCATCTCTCGACTTATATTTGGGTTATTTACCTGGCGGATATATGTGTATTTTTACTGTCCCGTTTTATTGGAATGACAATAGGGTAAGAGTGAGATTTGGTGCACCCTAGAACATGGTTTGAATTTTACCACTGTCCGTTCCAAGGAGTTAGCCCTTTTGTCAAGCCTTTTTAGTTTGTGATGCCACATCCTGCCTTTATTCATATTTGTAATTATTGTTTGTTTTTGTGAGTTGACTGTGGTCCTTGAATGCTACATTTCCAGTTCGACCTTTACATCTACTTATCTCTCACCTTATGTTTGAGTTGTTTGAAAGAAACAGATCTTTTTAAATATCTGTAGTTATAAACATTTATCTTAGAGAAAATATTCCAAATATATCATGTATATACGTTCTTCAAAATTAATCCAGTTTAGAGAATGCCGGACTCTGTGTTTGGGTAAAAGATACGTTATATATAATATATCAAACTTATAAACCAAACTTTATATTCCTTATATTCTCAATGTAAGCAGTGGGTATTATTGACTGATAAAAATGCACACAAATGTATTTCGTTTGCATTACCTATGTTGATGTATTGAAAAACAATTAAACATCAAGATTTTCTATAAAAGGGAAGTGTCCTATTTTCAAATGATGGCTGTTTTTGAGCACATTGTTGAATTCAGAGATTTTTTTCGACAACACCATATTTCTAGGTTACGTTTTTTTTGTAAAAAACGCACAACTGTAGGGAAACATCAACTACACACATAATTATTCATGTGTTTAAGCAGTTTCATGGAATAAATGAGAAATAATACCTTGAAATGTCCAAATTCCATCAATTTTTCAAATTGAAACAACATATTACCTTACCCAACTCATGTGAGGTAAACAACCTTCTTAGCAAGCATCCTGTATATATATTCCTGTGAGTAGGCACACTTTACTGCTGTAGGATATTGGTCGTTTAGTGAATATTGATCTTACATTTATAAAAGCAGTATACTTCCAATTTAAACTTTATTCCTTTTTGTGAATATAACTGATAGTGAATATAAATGTCAGGTATTTTTATTTAGAATATAATTAAGACACTTTTCTTAAGAATATATAGTTATTTAAGGATCTGTAAATTAGTCCTGACAATCGATTGTTAGGTGTCATAAAACATGAACATATTATCTAGTTCCACTTATATCCCATATGGTTGACCGGGTGGATTTGGATACAGGTTTCTGACCTCTGTCAGAACACATAAAGGCATAAACTCCCTAAGAGTCCAAACATTGTCATCATGACCCCTCTCCCCATTTAGGAGTCTTTGCTTTTTTGTTATATATTCTGGGAGATACCAGGCTCAAGCATTGGACATCATATTCCAAAACGTCCTGTACTTCACTTAACGGGTACCGCTATTTCTAGGGTGTGGTTTTGCACCATTACCAAGCCAAGTTTGACGTTGGTGGTAATACATGATGCAATAAAACAGTGTCCACATCTCTGATCGTCATTTTGATTGGCACCTCGTCTGTTGTTGTCATTATTGTACTCATCATCATCACTATTTCCTTTGTATCCACCAGTTGCTATAGATTGTTTTGCATTATCATCACTATCATCATTACCACCACTCTATTCATCATGAGCATCATTTCCTCCACATGGATCTGACTGGCACCTGGTCTTCTCATCAATTTCGTGTATATCATCTGACCAGTTTGATTTTACTAAAGATTCGTCAAAATTCCAATTGTTATATTCAAAAAATGTAATAAAGTATCCAATTGTTCTCTGGTAACTTACAACATTATTTCTCGTTTTTCAGTGTACTCACTTTCTGGAATGAAATGTAAACAGGTCTTGACCCGAGTTTGGTCCATTATTAAAGGGGGGAGAGAGGGATTATGCCTTACTGATATACATAAAAACATGAACATTCAAATAAACAATACTCTTTATATATTTTCTTTAATTGTATATCCTTACATCATGTACATAAATTATTGGTAAGTTCCACAGTAATTATCAGTCATGATTCTAGTTTACACATTACTAAATCCCTCCACTGTCAATGATAGTGGACTACCTTTGCACTGAAATATCTTTGTATGGCCTAGTTCTGTATATTTTACTCACCATTATGTCCATGTAGTGTAATTAATTTACAATCTCTTGTTTATGAGATGTGGATGCATTGCAAGATTATAGCCTTGTATCTAGTTCTCTAATTATCTATTACAAATTGTTATATAACTGATCACTTATTAACATAGCAGGTGGGTGGAATGTAACAACCACGTACTATATAAAATAATGTAAGATTATTTCAAGACTATGCTTCATCGGATATACACATGTATGCATTTTATTCTGTTGAATTAATTACTTGTACTGCTGTAATTGTAATAATGACTAGACATTCTTTGGAAATTATTTAATATTCTATCTGTAAAATTGGAACCACATACTGCAGGCGATGACGTTGAACGTATTAAAGACAAGGCTAAAGATGGATTTTCTAGGAGTATACATAAAAGGAAATCTGACTCTGGTTCGCCTATAAAACGTACAAATCAAAAACGAAAATTGCAAGAAAAGCAATCTGTATGTGGAACTATTAAAGTTTATGCTGAAAATAACCAAAAAAAAAAAAAAATCGTCAACACGAACTGACTCAGAGTGAAAAATCTGATCTGGTTCACACCAACCGCATAAATCATTATATTCATGCTCAGCAGCTTAAGGGGTTAACATTTCTATTAATGTTTTATTATACAAAAGTTTAGCTTTTTAATTATCAAATTATCTTAATTTTCAAATGTTCCGATCATTATGATCAATCTGCAATAATAAGAATAAGTTTGTGTTATTATGCTATTTTATTCTTTACAATATGCCGATAATATAGTCTAATTACAAAATATAAGAGATTATGGTATTCTTTTTACCCTATGCTGGTCACCACCTATACAGTTTAGAGGCAAGCATTATTAAACACTACTAGTTTGAGTTCAATGTATTATCAGCTGTTTATGTTAAGCCCTGCCTTTATCTGATGTGTGTAGCTGCTACCGGCCATGCAGGTTTAACCATGCAATGCATAAATGTGAAACAATATTGACGTGTCATAATCTGCAGAAATGAGGGCTTATTTGTTAACATAATTTCAACAGAATGAATTTAATGTAAAGGTAAATAAAAAAGTCGAATAGGAAATGTAGCATTTAAGATCAAGTAAACCAGAAACAAATAATAATTACAAAGATGAATGAAAGGCATGATATGACGTCACAAACATAAAAGGGTTGACAATAGGGCTACCGTCTTGGAAGGTCAGTGGCAGAAAGGGCCGCCAGGGGTTAAAACCAGGTTCTAGGGCGCACCAAAACCTGACTTTTCAAGTTGTGTTATCTCTCGCCTCATATTTGGATTGTTTGAAAGAAACATGTGAAAAACAGATTCGACAGGCTTAGCCATTACATTACTTACTTTATATACCTGTAAAAAAGAGGTTTGTTGTTTCACATATGGATGGCATTGATACTAATCTTCCATTTTTGTTTATTATAAGTTATAATCTTTATTTTTTACTGGTGTAATTATAAACATTTAACTAAGAAAATACATTCAAGCCACAAACGTTGTTCCAAATTAATCCAGTTTAGAGAATGCAGGACTCTATGTCTGGGGAAAAGATACCTTATATAAACTATACCAAACTTCATATTCCTTATATTTTCAATTTTAACATTGGGTATTATTGACTGATAAAAGAAATATACAAAAATGTATTTCGTTTTCATAATTTGATTTGTGTTAATTTGAACAAAAACGATTAAGTATCAAGTAATACATACAATTAATGTAAAATAATGTTAGCATGTCATAATCTGCAGAAATGAGGGCTTTATTGCTGAATATAATCTCAGTCGAATGAATTCAATGTCCTTTGGAATTCGTTTTGTTGATATCCAATGACAATTAAAATGCCGTGTTATAAAATTGACTAAATGGAAACGTTTTTTGTCCCTTTCATAATGTAAGATATGTGTCATCCGACACAATACATATATATATAATGGCTTCTGGGAGTGCAATAAAGCCATGAATTATTTCTCGTAATACACTAGTGTATTACAGATACAAATGAAAACCGAATCACTGATTTTGTCTACAGTAAAACATGTAATCCCAATAGTTTGCATGGTATATCATACGATGCGTTCAGACACATTAACGATTTATCATTATTTGAAATCTTACTTCATAAAACGCGTGCTAGTAACGTTCCATTTGGTTTAAGGTGTCGCATTATTTGTAGAACGAACGCATTTACAGCCGCGTAACGTAGCAACGTCACGTTAACAAAACAACAACGTCATGATTTATCTTACAAATTGATGCCGTATATAAGGTAAAATGACAACATTTAACTATCACGTCGTAGGTGTGTAATGTGATGAACAGAATCTTACTTTCGTGACTACGTATCGTTGACTTTAATAAACTCGTTGGATAAAAAGATAGGTTACTCGGCACAGCCTCGAATCCTATCATTTTATCCAACTCGTTTATTAAAATCAATAATCACTCATGTTAGATCCTCTATATGAATATAAGTTTAATATGTGTACTATATATTAAACCACCATAGAAATCACAATGGTATACGTTTTGCAAGTGACGTGTTAACGACAGCATTAAAACTATTGTTTGCAAAGTTAGTAATCAGTTATTTATTACAACATATATAATACATGTTTTACAGAAATCGTTATGGGTGTGGATATCAGCACCTACCGCTGTCGTATTGGCACATTTCACCATGGTTCCGGGTCGGATGTTGTTCTCCTGCATTTATGTCTCAACTACAATGGATGCATGACGATTATCGGGACGGTGACCTTTATCGGAATGCTTGCTTCTCATGGCGGGTATTGAGGCCAATCCGGGACCATTAGGTGATAGAGGTATAGTATAATAATTAGAAAAACACCAGCTGTGCAATAATTCTGGCATGCGAGACAACATATAAAATATTTTATTGTTTGAAATTTCGACAACGTTTGCCCTCTGTCTTTGATGTTGTTTCCTGATTTGCTTTTTGTGCTCATTCGTTTTCATAGAACACATAAAGATGTTAAGAACTATTAGTATGACGTCATGGCGAAATTGAGAGTTTTTTTTCAATTGTAATTACTATTTACATTGTTGTCTCTAATGTCATGTTATTATATAATACACGTATTTTAAAGTTGTCCCCATTCCATATACAACTTATGGGATTTTTTTTTCTCCTCAAGAGGCTGGTTAAAATTAAAACTAATTCAGAACTCTTTGATAAAAACTTAATTTGAATGGGAAATCGTTTTAGGTCTTTACAATCAAAAAGTTTCAAAAACATAAACTTTGATGTAAAGTTATCCCACTAGTAGATTATAGAAAATATATAATGAGATATTACACTTCCAACCAGTAAGTAATGTGATAAAATGTTTACAAACCCCATATGTTACATGATAACACTTGTTTCATTCAAATTGTATGGATCAACCTTTTAAAAGGATACTGTTTTGAATGCAGCGTTGCATGTTTGCTTGTGTAACTAAACGCCCTGCTTTATAAACAATATCTCGCTAACTTGTCAGCTCATTTTCCGGTCATTTATAACGCAGAGAATATGAATGCACCAAAGAGCAATATAAATTACAAAATAACCGGTTTAAGGATGTAAATGATATGTATACACAATGAACACGAATGTTCATTATACCGTTTCGAATTGGTTGGAAAAAATATAAATCTCGTGATCAGCAAATATATAGTCTAGTCGCACCATTTTTCGAACACACCTCGTATACACTGACGGTCAATGAAAACGCAACATTTACTCCATCTGTTTATGCTGCTCTCGAAATCCATCTGGATTAAAACTGCTGAACCAATATATATTTTTTTTAAGTATTGAAATTATTTCAGGAACGGCTATTATTAACATATATTGTTGAATAGCAACCAATTGATACATTACTATTTCATTCGGTTAACTTTATTCATTTGCGCAAATATAAAATGTATAACTGATGTTTTAGGAGCACTAATCTGGGAAATGGGATATCATTACACCTGCTTAGAAAATACTGATAAACATGTTCCTTAGTTGAACAGACAGGTTTACTGCGTTTATTTTAGTTTACTGCGTTATTTCATACTAATACACGTTTTCGTTCGTAGAACAGCCAGGTTTACTTGCTTTTTATTTTAGCCTCATTCTGATAAACGTTGTCCTTAGTAGATAGTAGAACAGCCAAATTTACTGCGATTATTTCATTGTATTCTAATGAACGATTTCCCTAGTAGAACAGCCAGGTTTACTGCGTTTATTTCATTTCAATCTGATAAACGTTTTCCTTAGTGGAACATACAGGTTTACTGCGTTATTCATACTAATAAACGTTTTCATTAGTAGAACATCCAGATTTATGACGTTTCATTTCATTTTATTCAGATTACTGCGTTATTTCATAATGATTAACGTTTCCTTACTAGAACAGACAGATTTACTGCATTATTTCATACTAATAAACGTTTTCCTTAGTAATACAGACAGAATTATTGCGCTTAGTTTATTTCATACTGATCAGTGTTTAGTTTTTTGCATAATTATACACGTTTTTTTAAATAGAATTAACAGGATTACTGCGTTTAGTTTATTTCATACTAATAAACGTTGTCATTAGTAGAACAGACATGGTTACTGCCTTTAGTTTATTTCATACTGATACAATGTTTCCTTAGTAGAACAGACAGGATTACTCCTTTTATTTTATTTCATACTTATATATATTTTCCTTAGTAGAACAGCCAGGTTTACTGCGTTTATTTATTTCAGTCCGATAAACGTTTCCTTAGTAGAACAAACAGTATAACTGCGTTTATTTTTATTTCATATTTTATTTCTACGTTTTCCTTAGTAGAACAGCCCAGGTTTCCTGCTTTATTTTATTTTATCGGATTAACGTTTTCCTTAGTAGAATGTCCAGGTTGACTGCCTATATTTTATTTCATAGTAAATAAACGTTTGCCTTAGTAAAACAGACAGGTTTACTGCGTTATTTCATACTAGTAACGTTTCACTTAGTAGAATAGACATATGTACAGCGTTATTTCATACCAATAAACCGATTCCCTGGTAGAACAGGCAGGTTTACTGCTTATTTCATACTAATAAACCTTTTCCTTAGTAGAACAGTTAGATTTACTGCGTTTGTTTTATTTCATACTAATAAACATTTTCCTTTATTTTATTTCATTCTGATAACGTTTTCCTTAGTAGAACAGAAAGATTACTTTTTTTTTTTATTTCATGCTGATCAACGTTTTCCTTAGCAGAAAAGACAGGATTACTGCGTTTAGTTTTTTCATACGGATTAACATTTTCCTTAGTTGAACAGAACGGTTGACTGCCTATATTTTATTAATTCTGATAAACGTTTTCCTTAGTAGAACAAAAAGATTTACTGCGTTCATTTTATTTCCTTTTGATAAACATTTTCCTTAGTTGAACAGCCAGGTTGTTTACTACGTTTATTTTAATTCATACTGATGTACGTTTTTCTTAGAAGAACAGTCAGGATTAATGCGTTTTGTTTTATTTCATACTGATACACCTTTTCATTAGTAAAACAGACAGGTTTACTGCTTTTTTATATTTAGGTGAAGATGCTATTCGAAGTATTCTAAGCCAATTTGGACTGGACAATGATGAAATCGACAAGTATGCACTTATATTTAAAGAAAATATGGTAAATAATTACTTTTTTCTGAACACTAGTTTTATATTATGTTGTTTAATTGATTTACTTTTAAAATTTCGTCATTACTATATGAAAACAGTATGGAAAGTGATGTTGATAAAAAATAGTATAAAAGTCGAACAGGAAATGCAGTTTTCACAGAACACAGTAAACCAATACAGTTAATATCTTTACATTTTAACGGACAGACGATAAATTAATTTTAGCATGTTAGTGCTGTGTGGTGGCTGTGGTGGCTGTAAAAGGTCATCTGACTAGATCAATAATCTCGTTACATACTGTTTTTTTTTGTGGCTTGAAAGCGATATTCGGCTTAAGCCGATGCTCCGATGCTAGTAGGCGTGAGAGGTGGTGTACATTGAAGTACCTCTCATGAAAATATTTAATTAGACCGAGTCTGCAACAGTTTTGTCTTATGCTGTGTTTGTTGCTTCCAAGGGGTCCCTTTTTCAGTATATATACATATACAGATAATTTGAACTCGTGTTTGTTATTTTGTAACTTATTTTGATTCCTAACACTGTTGTTATTGAGACGTGTTACATACTAGTGTGAACTCATTCGTCTGGGAGTGTACTGGCCGCACTTTGGTCGCTTGACCGCGAGGCCAGTCCACTCCCAGACAAATATGTAACACGTCTTCGGAATTACAGGTTTTATATGAACAAAAATTAAACTTATAGCAACGTTTGTTTCATACACATACACTGTTACCGCCTTACAACTGTGTTAAAATCACATTGACATGGCATAAAGCACACGTTTATAGTATTATTTGGTTTGTGTTTAGTATATATATCATTAACATTATAGCATGTAGCTAGTATGATATAAATACAAATGATGGATTGGATTCGTGACATAATATCCCTATATCTCGTAACATTTCTTTCTTTAGCTGTTTTTATCGTATGATCAGTATAATGATAGACAATGTAAGATTGCAAAGCTCTTCTGACTCAGAGTTTTTAATGTTTAATATGTTATAGGGGACTTTTGTTTCAATTCAAATCATCCATGATAATTTATATTTAGTTTTTTTACTTTTATGATGACAATAGACAGTCTCAACGTGGTTCTTGTAAGATTTCGTCAAATATATTTCATATTAACAAACATTTGAATATTTCAAAGCAATCTGATTTTGTATTATGATCAAATGCGTCAGGAGCACTTTAAATCGTTTAAAAGAAATAAAGAAAACAATCTGTATAAATGACCCGTTCAGTTTTATTTTTTTTAATAAAACAGAAGTCTGTATATATGCGAGTAGGCTTAAAGTAAAATGTTAAAGATTGCCATGTGTCTCTATGAGTAGTAGAGCAATTACAACATTATGTTATAAAAGCTTTATTTAATGAAAGCATTTGAAACTAGTCAATGATCCATGATTAAAGTATTTCACAAATAAGATGAAGTGTCTTTCTCCACTACACACCAATATTAGTTCACTCTTTATACAATCCGAAATTATATGTCCATGGTCATGTTTAGCAAGGAAGATAAATCGAGATACTATATTGCCATGTATTCAGGGGAGATAACATGAATATCATAACTGTTTAGCTTTACAACAGTTATCTGTTACAATTCTAGATGTATGTTGTGTTGGAATAGCGTTTTATGTTTAACATAGAAACTCTATGAAAAACAAATAAGGTGACATTATGAAAAGGAGAAACATAGTGTGTATCAATGGAGTAAATGGAGTACTCATATACAAAGTGGTAATCGTTTTTGCATTTATCGTGTTCCACGATTTCCAAATCTTTCCTTTCTTACTTTTTTATATATCAATGTAGCGTTGTCTGTGCAGTGTGGTGGCGATAAAACGTCTTCCGGTGCTTGCAATCAGAACTGTTATTTATTCCGATCTTTGGAGATCGCTGAGCCCGATATTTACAGATATCGGTGGTACTGTCTCAAATACTTCTGGTCCTATAAGGATTTAGGCAGACGTCATCATAGGGACCACAATCTGTCCGGTCATCGCACAACCAAAAAGGAAAGCATAATGGCGAACTGTAAATGGGTCCACCACTAAACATGCCGTGCGTTGCAAAATAGTAGGGTCATAACCAATTTTGATGAACTTTTTTACTAGTTTAATAAAGATTGTATAAACGTGATTATGACCAAGTATCTTACGAAGTTTGTAAATCACATCTCCATAGAAGTGAGGTTGTGATAGTCATTATCGCAGAGGAGTTATTAAATTACTTTAATATTATAACATTTTGCAAATGTTTTTCGAAGTTTATGGTAAAAATAGCCCTGCTGGAGTAGCCTTTTAGTCATACAAATATGACGAATATTAATGTCTTCAACACGACTACAACCTCTAGAGAAACGAATAAGTTGAGAAACATAGACCCCATAAGAAGTTTACTGACGAACATCTCCATCTAAATGGGGATAATTAACAAAATTAAAAAATTAAAATCATCTCTCTCGTCATAGATTTTACTAATTATTTCTCCATTTTCCATTAGTTATTTATCTATCGAAAGTTTCTTAATAGAAGCAATAAGCTTGTCTTTGATAAGGTGATGTGGTAAGGTTGTACATAGTGTAGAGAAGTCATAAGTACTTATAGATGAAACTTGACGTTTATTGCAAAATTGTATCAAGAACGTCTCCTGAATGAATTTTTAATAGACCAAAATAAATTAATCCCAGAGTTTTCATAAATTTTAGAACAATATTGTTTAATTTTATCTTTAATGGCAGTTAGCCAAGAAGTTAAAAGTCTGGAGATGTATGTGGTGGTGCAGGCATAGAATTCGAAATAAAGCGGGATTTATATGGATTTTTATAAAATTTAGGAATCCAGTACATAGTTGGTAGTTTGTTTTGCTTTTCGTCTAACCCAGCCTTGAAAGTAGTGCACCGAGTGTTATGTGTGGAAACAACATCATCCTCTGTAGATTGAGCTGGAGCATACTAATTAGTGCTACTGAGTTCCAGAGATAAAACATTGACGTAATGTAAACACTAATTACGTTATTAGCTGCTTTATCAGCAGGAACTATAACAAATTTATTTTGAAATTCTTGAATTCCTGATTTTAAATTACGATTCGAAACGAAAACCTAGGTCTCGGAGGAAGTAAAGTGGGGTTAGCATTACAAATATTAAAATACGTGTATCTATAATGAATCGATTACAACCAAAACAACCAAATACACAAGACTATGGCACGCCGTTATCAAATAATAATGAGAACCTAGGTTCTCAACTTTGGTTCTAAGCGCAAAGTGCACAATAAATTCGAGAACCTAGGTTTTTCGAAGCGTGTAGATCATGTCACCAGACCAGGCAGGCTGTAATCAACCTTGTCAAAGAAATGATTTTAAATGTATTTTCTGTATAATAAGAGTTACAATAATAAATATATTCACATGTTTTTCTAGGTTTATGGTAACGGTAGGCTTGCTGGATGAACATGTTATCAGTACAAATATTTACGAATGTTTGACCACATGATCTTGCAATAGTTTGAACGAATTCAATCAGGAAATAGTTAAGCTGTGTGTGCAGATTACACTTTTTGAAACATTATTATTGTAGATTGGAGTTAATGAGTTGGAACATGTGACCATTGAAGATTTTCGCGAAATGGGTATTCCCATAGGAGTACGTATACGGATACGGGAGGCGTATAAGCAATATGTCAAAGGTAAACTATAAATCAGTAATAATAGGAAAAAAACTAACAGATGTAGGAATACGTCGTTAATAATAATTTGTTTCAACCCAGTCGTGTAAAATGTCAACTCAAAATGAAGGTCATGTAAAGTAACGATGTTGCTTAATGTTTGATATTTTTGGAGGTACCGTTTTGCCATATGTTCACGTGTTGACGTTCTTGCTCGCGATTGATACTATTGAATAACGAAAATTAAAAAAAGAGAACAAGCCATAATGCCATAATGACATAATGACATCATTTTCATCCATTGAGGATTTTTCAATACGTGAAAATAGTTGGCCTAAAAAACGTAAAGAGACATCCGTTGACGAGCCATAACATGTTATCATTTTTACAGATCCACTACTAGTCAGTACCGTTGTGCCAATAGCAACAGTTTCCAATCCGTCGTTAGCCAAAGGCGATGATAAAAAACATAACTACCCGACAAATAACAGCTCCGACGAAAACAAGGGAGATACCGTCGTAAAGTGGTCTAGTTTAAATGAAACCGTTGATTCAAATAATGGAGAGCAACAAGGTGAGAATTAAATTGGACGATGTAAGAAACAGATATTCGCTTTATTTATCTTAAACATCGTTGTGTATTGCTTAGTTTTAATCACTGAAACGCAATCGCACCGTAGGTCCGCCTTGTCTGATCTTTTTATATTTCTTTGTACCACAAATTAAATATTCAATGAAAATGACAATACTCAACACAAATAGTGGTAAAGACAGGGTTACCGACTTGGAATGTTTAGTAGTAATACGACCTAATGGTTAGCTTAAATCGGTTGTATGCATACACAACCTAGCTATTCGTATGTATTCAGTGTCTAAATTGACAAAAGAGTGAATATAAAAGTAAAAAGGAAAATTCTAACAAAAACGTCCACATCCCGAGAAATTAGTAAACGATACAGTTAAATGCAGATCCGTCAGATGACGATCAAGTGTTGACAGTAAATCTTTTTTTCTCTTTGAAAAAGTCAAGCTAATAATGGAAATATAAAAGCTATTAAGTATGCGATCAGTGATCAGACACCTTGTCAATATGGCGGATAACATGTTGTGTGTAGCTTTAAATTATGGAGTTTGTAGTTTCTATCATCCAGACACACTGAAGCTGACTGCGAGTTCTAGCGAGCGTCTGGACTCGTGGTTTTTAAAATATTTGACCGAATAAACGGCGCCAAACGTCAAAACTGACTGTGACGTGACGTCATTTTGACCGCGACATCAAAGTGCACGTTGTATTACGCGCAACATTAGTTCCAATGGGATGTGTGTAAGTCTTTATTAAATATACAATAAACTTCGTTGTTTGTAGTTCTATAAAAACGTAATATAATCTATATTACAAAATGATGTTTAAAATTTAATTTTTATCATTAATCGTGATCCGCTGACTTTGTTTGGGGTAATTTATTGCATGTAACATTGCGCGTAACGTCACGTAATTTTTGACGCAGTCGTGACGTAGGGGGTGATTCCCGTAACAAACTGAAGTTGACCAATCAGCGGAGGGTGATTTGTTTTTGTCCAGACCTCGTTTCGATGTCAAACATTTTAAAGAAGCTTTACTCCAGACCATCGTGTAGACTTCTTTGAGAGAGTCTCGCGAGAGGTCTGGATAATCGAGACTAGGAAGTTTGGTACCCCCTAGAACCTGGCTGTAACCCCCAGCGACCACTTTACCGCTGACCGTTTCGAGGCCATACCCCTATTGTCAAGTATTTATGTTTTTATGTCGCATACTTCCTATTACTAAGTAATTTCTTTATTTATAGAGGATGACTCTTAAAAATAGTTATAAATGTCAAACAAGAAATGTAGCATTCACGAAACAAAGTCAACCAAAAACACGAATACAAAGCAAACGACCATTACTAGGAAAATATGTGACACCACGAACATCAAACATTAAATGTTAAACAATAGGTAGATAGGTGGTGCTGCCTTGAATCTTTCAGTGGTAAACAAGAGGCCGCTGGGGTTTTAAACGAGGTTTGAGGGTGCACCAAACCTCACTCTTACCATATTGTCAACCAAATAAAACAGGACAGTGTAAATAACCAAAAACCCACTAGGCTATATCTCTAACAAACTAGGCAGGACTAATAGGCAATGTAAGTAAATCAAAGATAAAAAAGGCAAAAGCAAGTACTCGACGACATGGGAATAGCCAGAGCAACAACATAATAATCCATTATACTACGACAAGACAAGACTAAAGACAAACATCAAACGTTACAGTCCTTTCAGAATTTAGGTAAACGTCATCATAGGGTCCACAATCTGTCTGGTCATCGAACAAACACAGAGGAAAGCACGGTTGCGAACTGCAAATAGGTCCACATTCCAGAACAACATGCAGTTCCTTGCAAAATGATAGGGTCATAACCTCTTTCGATATTTTGGTAACAAATTTAAAGTAGATAAACAAAATGTCGAACAGGAAATGTAGCATTCAAGGTTAACAGTTAACCAAAAACATGCACAGAAACAAACACTAATTATCACGATGAATATTGTTTGGGTTGAATGTGTTCTGAGAATGCTTCATTTCCGGTTCGACTTTTATACCTACTGTTATGTATAGAAAACTTTATTTCTAGAACACGTCCAGTTTACTAGACAGTTATCGGCCTGTCTACAACTCTCGAAAGACGAAGTCAAACCAAAGGTAGCTGATGAAAGAGATGAGATACCAAATGTTGATCCAGCTTTTGGAGAAATTCAAGAGAAACGTGGTAAGATTTTATGATTGAAAATTTATATTTAAAGAGACTAACCCGCCAAATAACGGCAAAATTACATCTACACAATCGTTTATCAAAACTATATGCAGGTGTTCAGGTCATGTACTTATGTGTATGTGCCGATTAAAGGTATAAGTTTATTAACAGATTATTAAAATGCCCGTGAATATATATGCGTAAAATGAATTATAATTTGGTAACTCTTAATTCGTAAAAACTTTTGGGGTTTGGTCTGGCTGATTAAAGAAATATAAAACGATCGGACAGGGAAAGTAGCATTCAAGGAGGACAGTCAACCACAAAACACAGAAACAAACACTAATGGATAATTATGTTGTTGCTTGAGTACCTTCTTTGTGGCTTTCTAGGCTATTGTGTATTTGTATTTATATATAGATGAGCATCTTTTTGTTTCACTTATATTGATTGTTAATGCTTCCTTGTTGGTTAGAGAATAGTTCATGACGGGGATTTCTTTATTTACACTCTCAAGTTCTATTGGGATGACAATAGGGTAAGTGTGAGGTTTGGTGCACCCCAGAACCTGGTTTAAACCCCCAGCGCCCTTTTTTGCCTATGGCCGTTCCAAGGTGGTAGCCCTATTGTCAACTCTGTTGTGTTTGTGATGTCTTATTTGGCCTTTTATTCATCTTTAAAGTTGTTCATTTTTTCTGTGTGTGTTTTTGGTTCACTGTCTTCCTTGAATGCTACTTATCCTGTTCGATTGTTATATCTACTTTTACTTAATATATTGCCTATTAATGCTGCCTAATTTGTTAGAGATTATTACCTGACGGGGATATCCTTAGTTACACTGTCCCGTGTACTGGCATGACAATAGGGTAAGAGTGAGGTTGGACGCTGTGGTCGCTATAGAACCTCATATGTCATTTTTGGTGCACATTAGAACCTGGTTTAAACCCCAGCGGCTTTTTTGCCACTAACCGTTCCAAGGCGGTAGCCCTATTGTCAACCCTTTTGTGTTTGTGATGTTTTATCTTGCCTTTTATTCATCTGTACATCTTCTTTGTTTCTGTGTGTTTTTATGGTTGACTGTCGTCCTTAAATGCTACCTTTCCTGTTCGATGTGTATATCTACTTTTGATGTAATATAGCATCATCTTAACATTCGTTATTTAAGAAGTGGAAGACAAATTAGTGACAAAAGCATTCGTAACGTTTGTATAACTAAATTCCTACTTCTTCATCGATACCATGGGCATATATTTTTGCAATGTATTCGCCAAGTTGTATTTTCTTAACAGCAAATGTCGAACATGGAGTGAAGCAGCTTCTTTTGTGTTGTAAATATTCGTATGAGCCTTAGTCATGATCATTTAGTCATGTACATTTCTTGTTCGATTTTTATATCTACTTTTAATGTGAATCTGATAAAAGCAGGTAAACAAATAATCAAAAAACAGCTATGACCAAATTACTTTGCAACTTACTTCATGTTTAGAGTACTTAGCCACTCCGCTTTACTGTTTGATTGGACGATTATCTATCACTGGGAAGACTGGTGATTGATTATACGATGAAAAGGAGGGTAATGTTTAATGTTTGTTTTCTATCATATATTTTGATTAAACATATTTCACATCTTACATCTTTTATCTTATTACTCTGTATTTTGTCTAGTCACTGAATGCATACTTGTAGAATTTTGAGATTTTGTGTTTGTATATACACATTTGATATTATCTTTATTTTACATGTTCATGCTAGTTAGCTGGCTAGAGGAAATGCTGAGGGGGAAACTGATTTATTATGGCCACGAATGACAATATAGCAGGTTCTTGGCAGCCTGGAATTGATTTACATATGCAAAGTTTGTTCAAATTTGTTTTAAATGCGTGATTTGGCTATTTACATATTGTGACTATTTCTTTGATTATACAATCTAACTATATGTTTTGTCATATAGCTGGGTCGCGGTTGTGTCGCGTTAAAGTTGTATGGATCGTTTCCTAATTTTTCTGGATGTGGACTTTATTGTTAGAGATTCTCATGTGACGGGATGCACTTTTATTTACACTGTCGTCAATTTGAGCGCTGTAAACAATATAATAGCTGAGTTGTGTACACATCAAATCGATTTAAGCTAACATGCAGTTACAAACTTAAACCCAACACTGATCAAGTCCAGTTGCGTTGTTGGCTGAGTGGGTTAACGCAATAATACCGTTGTAATTATGGTTTGCGAGGATTGTGCGCATATAAAATCGATTCAAGCTAACCAGTAGGCCTTATTGCCTATTGACCGTTCCAAGTCGGTAACCCTGTCTTCACCACCCTTTCTGTTGCTCGTTGTCTCTTTCATTGAATTATCAAGTCCTTGTTTGCAGTACAGTGCTGACTTAAGATGCCATTGCGTTCGGACTCAGTGGTTTCTATAGGACCCTATATCTCATTTTAGTCGATACCTCAGGACATGTGCACATGCATCAGAACTGGGAATTTGTGTCCCCTGAATCAGCATCTCCACCCATGTCTCCATGTGAATACAGTGAATACATTGATACACATGTAAATAAGTTCATGGACCAATCTCCAGGTATGATATATTACATGTTCTTAACACATGGGTTAAATACTCATTTTTTTCTTCACGAAAACTTTAAGGTTGGCTATAACTTCCTCATTTCGTGATATTTCTTCTTCAAACATTCAATATAAAATCATCATGACAACATCAGTATGACCATTTCAAATGTATTCAGGTCAAGGTCACACTCAAGGTCATTAGATGGGTTAAATATTGGTTTTCCTCACGTAACTTAGTCAGTGTAGTTTGTCAAGGTCATTTATCAGGGTCCAAAAACCTTGTTATACTAACAAAGCGCTGACAGGCGACACACGTGTTCTGCGGAACACCCGTCTAGTTTCGCTATGCTTGAAAACTAAATTCCGTCAGTTTCCTAATTCTCAGCTGTGTTTTCGCAGAGATGCCCGCCAGTTTTGATGCTTCAGTCGACGTTTCAATCGACGTCAAGCATTCATCGTCCCCAGCAGATCGGGACAGTAGCATATCGCACACCGAGGCAACCAGTATTGAGTCGATACCTGAGGACAGTGTGCACATGCATCAGAACTGGGAATCTGTGTCGCAAGAATCAGCATCCCCACCCATGTTTCCAGAAAGTGATACACCTGTAAATAGAAATAACAAGTTCAAGGACCAATCTACAGGTATGTCTTATTACATGTTTTTGACATATGTAAAAACTTCGTGTGTCACTTTTGTGAAGAAAAACGCTATTCATAGGGATAATTTGTCTGGCATCGCAAAAAAGTTAACAATTTGATAAACGATCACTTTCAGTATAATATGCACATCATGACAATAATCACATCAATATACGCATGCAAAGTCACCCTGACATAAATGTCAAGGTCAAAGCATCCCATACTGACATAAATTTGAAGGTCCCAGTCAGTCACCCTGGCACAACTGTTAAGGTCACAGGTCACAGACATAAATGTCAAGGTTACAGGCAACGTCTCCCTGACACAAATGTTAAGGTCACGGACAGAGTTTTTGTGTCACCTTCTTGAAGGAAATCCGATACCTAGTGATCACCTGCATCATGAAAACAACGTTGGCTATAACTTTCTCATTTCTTGATATTTCTTCATCAAGCGTTCTATATATACTTGTCATGACAACATCGACCTGGCCATACTAAAATATGAAGGTCATTGTATGGGTTAAATGCTCATTATTTTCTTCTTGATATTTTTTCATCCAACTTTCAATATATACTTATCATGACAACATTGACATGGCCATACTAAAATATCAGGTCAAGGTCACATTGAAGGTCATTATATGTGTTAAATACTTATTTTTATCTTCACGATAACTTAACGTTTCTCATTTCTGGATATTTCTTCATCAAAACTTTCAATATATATACTCATCATGACAACATCGACATGACCAACCCAAAATATAAAGGTCAAGGTCACACTGAAGGTCAATATACGGGTTAATACTCGTTTCAACATAGGCTATAAGTTTCTCATTTCTTGATATTTCTTAATCAAACTTTCTATGTATACTTGTCATGACAACATCGACATGGCCATACTAAAATATAAAGGTCAGGTCACACTGAAGGTCGTTATATAGGTTATTTACTCTTTTTTTTTCTTCACGAAAACTTACTCAGGCCTGTTTGTCAAGGTCATTTATCTGGGTCCAAAAAACTTTGTTATACTAACAAAGCGCTAACAGGCGACACGCGCGTTCCGCGGAACTCCCATCTAGTTTAACAAATATCTATTTTTTGGGTTACGGTGATCTGTACCAATGATTTATTTCTAGGGTTACGGAGGTTGTAACAGTCATTTATTTATAGGGTTACGGGGGTCTGTTACAAACATGTATATAAAGTGTTTCAAGGGTTTGTAAAACACATTTATTTCAAGTGTTACATGTGTTTGTATTAGATTCAGTAACATTAACAGTAGAGTTATAGGCTTCAGTCACTTTAATTGTGATTGAAAATGTGGTTTTTACTTTCTTTTGTCCTATTTGTTTTACAGAACCTGTTTTTTGACACATATCTAGTTAAGCTTTTATACTGTAGGTCTTCTGTTTCCTGAAACTGTAATAATCTCTATACATATTGTCCAGTGTTAAAAACTCTTAAACTATATATTGTTTCTTTCAATGCATGCACATACATATTTCTGAATTTGAATGAAATCTCATTTTAGATATATATTTCATTGTACAAATTTTAGATTTCTTAATTCGCGTTTATAGTGCATGTAGGTTTTCATTTGAATATTGTACAGCCCTTTTTTCGCTATGCCTGAAAACTAAATTCGGTCAGTTTCCTAATTCTCAGCTGTGTTTTCGCAGAGATGCCCGCCAGTTTTGATGCTTCAGTCGACGTTTTAAGCGAGGTCCAGCATTCATTCCCAGCATATCGCCCACCGAGGCAACATCTGCACTGGGACTCTGTGTCCCAAGAATCAGCATCCACACCCATGTCTCCAGAAAGTGATACACCAGTAAATAGAAATAACAAGTTCAAGGACCAATCTCCAGGTATGATATATTACATGTTCTTGACACGGGTTAAATACTCATTCTTTTTTTTACAAAAACGTTATGGTTGGCGATAACTTCCTCATTTCTTGATATTTAATTCTTCAAACTTTCAATATATACTCATCATGGCAACATCAACATGACCATTCCAAATATATTCAGGTCAAGGTCACACTGAAAAGAAATATAAAAAGGGAAAGTAGCATTCAAGGAGGACAGTCAACCACAAAACACAGACTAACAAGAAGGCAAAAGTAATAATAAAAGCAAACGACATCACAAACATAAAAGGGTTGACAATAGGGCTACCGCCTTGGAACGGTCAGTGGCAAAGTAGGCTTCTAGGGGGTTAAACCGGTTTTTGGGTGCACCAAACCTCACACTTACCCTACTGCCATCCCATTAAAACAGAACAGAGTAAATAAAGAAATCCCCGCTATGATCTAATCTCTAACCAACAAGGCAGCATAAATAGGCAATATAAGTAAAACACAAATATGCTCGTGTTAATATAATACAAAAAACAATAGCCTAGGAAGCCACAATGAAGGTACTCAATGACTTGGCAGAAGCCAGAGCAACAAGAGAATAAACCATTAAGGGCACGACAAGAAAGATCATAGACAAACATCAAACGCCACCGTCCCAATGGGCTTTATGTAGGCGTCATCATAGGGTCCACAGCCTGTCCGGTCATCGTACAATTAAAGAGGAAAGCATAGTGGCGAACTGTAAAGGTGTCCACCACCAAGCATACAGTACGTTGCAAAATGATAGGGTCATAACCTCTTTTGATAAACGTTTTAACAAGTTTAATAAAGATAGTATAAAAGTCATTATATGGGTTAAATATTCATTTTTTTTTCTGATTATATGGGTTAAATACTCATTTTTTTCTTCTTGATATTTTTTCATCTAACTTTCAATATATACTTATCATGACTACATCGACATGGCCATACTAAAATATCAGGTCAAGGTCACACTGAAGGCCATTATATGTGTTAAATACTTATTTTTATCTTCACGAAAACTTAACATAGGCTATAAGTTTCTCATTTCTTAATATTTCTTCATCAAACTTTCTATATATACTTGTCATGACAACATCGACATGACCATACTATAATATAATGGTCAAGGTTACACTGAAGGTCAATATATGTGTTAAAACTCGTTTTTCCTTCACGACAACTTAACATAGGCTGTAAGTTTCTCATTTCTTAATATTTCTTCATCAAACTTTCTATATATACTTGTCATGACAACATCGACATGGCCATACTAAAATATAAAGGTCAGGTCACACTGAAGGTCGTTATATAGGTTAATGACTATTTTTTTCTTCACGAAAACTTACTCAGGCCAGTTTGTCAAGGTCATTTATCTGGGTCCAAATAACCTTGTTATACTAAAAAAGCGCTGACAGGCGACATGCGCGTTCCCCGGAACTCCCATCTAGTTTAACAAATATCTATTTTTTGGGTTACGGTGATCTGTACCAATTATTTATTTCTAGGGTTACGGTGGTTGTAATAATCATTTATTTCTAGGGTTACGGGGGTTTGTAACAAACATTTATATATAGTGTTTCAAGGGTTTGTAACACACATTTATTTCAAGTATTACATGTGTTTGTATTAGATTCAGTTACAGTAACAGTATAGTTATAGGCTTCAGTCACTTTAATTGTAATTGAAAATGTGCTTTGTACTTTCATTTGTCCTATTTGTTTTACACAACCTGTTTATTGACACATATCTAGTAAAGCTTTTATAATGTAGGTCTTCTGTTTCCTGAAACTGTAATAATCTCTATAAATATTGCCCAATGTTAAAAACTGTTAAACTATATATTGTTTCTTTCAATGCATGCACATACATATTTCTGAATTTGAATGAAATCTCATTTTAGATATATATTTCATTGTACACATTTTAGATTTCTTAATTCGCTTTTATAGTGCATGTAGGTTTTCATTTGGATATTGTACAGCCCTTTTACCGCTATGTCTGAAAACTAAATTCTCATTTTCCTAATTCTCAGTTGTGTTTTCGCAGAGATGCCCGCCAGTTTTGATGCTTCAGTCGACGTTTTAAGCGACGTCCAGCATTCATTCCCAGCATATCGCCCACCGATGCAACCAGGGTTTCTTTTTTATGGGATGTAGTTTTGTTTACACTGTCTTGTCTATTTGGGCGCTGTATACAGGATAATAGCGATTACTCATTTTTAATTATTACTCTGTATTTTGTCTAGTCACTGAATACATTCTTGTAGAATTTTGAGGTTTTGTGTTTGTATGTACACATTTGATATTATATTTATGTTAAATGATTATGCCGGTTAGCTTACTGGAGGAAATGCTGAGGGGGAAACCGGTTTGTTATGGCCATGAATGACAATATAGCAAGGTTCATGGCAACCTGGAATTGATTTGCATATGCAAAGTTGTTTCAATAATTGTTGTTTTAAATGCGTGATTTGGCTGTTTACATATTGTGATTACTACTTTGCTTATACAATATAACTACATCTTTTGTCATATAGTTGGGTCGCGGTTGGGTCGCGGTAAAGTTGTGTGGATCGTTTCCTAATTTCTCTGAATGTGGACTTTATTGTTGAAGATTCTCTTTTGAAGGGATGTACTTTTATTTACACTGTCTTGTCAATTTTAGCGCTGAAAACAGGATAATAGCTGAGTTGTGTACACACCAAATCGATTTCATCTAACCGGTAGATCATATTTCCCACTGATCGTTTCAAGTCAGTAACCCTGTTTTCACCACTCTTTCTGTTGTGTATTGTCTTTTTAATTATATAGTTAATTTGCTCTTTGTTTGTGGTACAGTGCGAATCTACGGTGTCATTACGTTTGGGTGCTGTGCTTTTTGTAGGACCATTTTTCTCATTCTCATATATGTAACATATGATGTGGTTTCTGATCTGTCACCATGGTTGCTACTCTGCCTTATGAACTTCTACCAGCCGCGTGAAAAAGCTTTCATCGAACACATCCAATTACAAACTTAAACCCAACACTGATCAAGTACAGTTGCGTGGTTGGCTGAGTGGGTTAACTCGATAATACCGTTGTAATTATGGTTTGCGAGGATTGTGCGCATATAAAATCGATTCAAGCTAACCAGTAGGCCTTATTGCCTACTGACCGTTCCAAGTCGGTAACCCTGTCTTCACCACCCTTTCTGTTGTTTTTTGTCTCTTTCATTGTATTATCAAGTGCTTGTTTGCAGTACAGTGCAGACCTACGATGCTATTGCGTTCGGACGCTGTTGTTTCTATAGGACCCTATATCTCGTTTTAGACGATACTTCAGGACATGTGCACATGCATCAGCACTGGGACTCAGTGTCCCAAAAATAGACATCCCCTGTAAATAGAAACCTTCAGTGTGACCTTGACCTTTATATTTAGTATGGTCATGTCGATGTTGTCCTGATGAGTATTTATTGAAAGTTTAATGAAGAAATATCCAGAAATGAGAAACGTTAAGTTTTCGTGAAGATACAAATAAGTATTTAACACTTATAATGACCTTCAGTGTGACCTTGACCTGAGACTCTAGTATGGCCATGGCAATGTTGTCATGATGAGTATATATTGAAAGTTGAATGAAAAAAGATCAAGAAGAAAAACATGTGTATTTAACACATATAATGACCTTCAGTGTGACCTTGACCTGATATATTAGTATGGCCATGGCAATATATGGGTTAATACTCGTTTTTCATTCACGACAACTTAACATAAGCTATGTTTCTAATTTCTTGATATTTTTTCATCAAATTTTCTATATATACTTGTCATGACAGCATCGACATGGCCAACAGATATAGGTCAGGTCACACTGAAGGTCGTTATATAGGTTAATTACTATTATTTTTCTTCACGAAAACTTACTCAGGCCAGTTTGTCAAGGTCATTTATCTGGGTCCATAATACCTTGTTATACTGACAACGCGCTAACAGGCGACACGCGCGTTCCGCGGAACTCCCATCTAGTTTAACAAATATTTATTTTTGGTGTTACGGTGATCTGTACCAATTATTTATTCTAGGGTTACGGAGGTTGTAACAATCATTTATTTCTAGTGTTACGGGGATTTGTAACAAATATTTATACATAGTCTTTCAAGGGTTTGTAACACACATTTATTTCAAGTGTTACATGTGTTTGTATTAGATTCAGTAACAGTAACAGTAGAGTTATAGGCTTCAGTCACTTTAATTGTGATTAAAAATGTGCTTTGTAATTTTATTTGTCCTATTTGTTTTACACAACCTGTTTATTGACACATATCTAGTTAAGCTTTTACACTGTAGGTCTTCTGTTTCCTGAAACTGTAATAATCTCTATGCATATTGCCCAATGTTAAAAACTGTTCAACTATATATTATTTCTTTCAATGCATGCACATACATATTTCTGAATTTGATTGAATTCTCATTTTAAATATATATTTCATTGTACAAATTCTAGATTACTTAATTCGCTTTTATAGTGCATGTAGCTTTTTATTTGGATATTGTACAGCCCTCTTTTCGCTATGCCTGAAAACTATATTCCGTCAGTTTCCTAATTCTCAGCTGTGTTTTCGCAGAGATGTCCGCCAGTTTTGATGCTTCAGTCGACGTTTTAAGCGACGTCCAGCATTCATTCCCAGCAGGTCGGGACAGTGGTATATCGCCCACTGAGGCAACCATGTTTCCTGGAATTGATTTCAATATGCAAAGTTGTTTCAAATTTGTTTTAAATGCATGATTTGGCTGTTTACATATAGTGACTACTACTTTGCTTATACAATATAACTACATGTTTTGTCATATAGTTAGGTCGCGGTTGGGTCGCGGTAAAGTTGTGTGGATCGTTTCCTAATTTCTCTGAATGTGGACTTTATTGTTAGAGATCCTCTTTTGAAGGGATGTACTTTTATTTACACTGTCTTGTCACTTTGAGCGCTGAAAACAAGATAATAGCTGAGTTGTGTACACATCAAATCGATTTAAGCTAACCGGTGGATCATATTTCCCACTGACCGTTGTCTTTTTAATTATATAGTTAATTTGCTCTTTTTTTGTGTGTGAATATACGGTACCATTACGTTTGGGTGCTGTGATTGCTGTAGGACCATTTATTTTCTCATTGTCGTATATGTAACATGTATATGATGTGGCTTCTGATCAGCCGCGTGAAAAAGCCCCCATCGAACACATGCAATTACAAACTTAAACCCAACACTGATCAAGTACAGTTGCGTGGTTGGCTGAGTGGGGTAACGAGATAATACCGTTGTAATTATGGTTTGAGTGCCCTCCTGTGTACAAAAGGCAAATACTTTAAACAGAATACTTTGTTTGCTGTTTTGTCCGGATTCTTTTTACATGTTATCTCAATTCAATTCAAGTTGTTGTTTTTAAGTTAATATTTAATTCAAAAATGTTATCGTTATTTTTTGTAATTGAATTATTTGAATGTGTATGTGTTTTGATGATTTGAATGATTAACCCAAATTTATACTTATGTCGGCTAAACTTCAATTCAAACGTCGAACAGAAAGTAAAATTGAATGGATATACCTTTGGTATTGATTTTCAACGGAGTGCATTTTTCAATTTGCATATGTTTGTTTCAGAAATACCCGATCTAAATACGGCAAGTGATACGAGAGAGCAGGAGATAATCAATGAAGCGGATAATGTATATAGAAAGGAAGGCCTTTCAGGTCTACGAAAGTTTCTGAATTATAAACTAAACGAATGGAAAGATGTACCATTTAAAATCGGTGTGACTGGTGGGACCGGAACGGGTAAATCCACATTTATAAATGCAATACGAGGTCTCAAATCTAAAGACAAAGGTGCTGCTAAAGCTGGTGTTACAGAAACAACATTACAATTCGCTGAATATCCGCACCCTAAAAACAAAAAGCTAGTCTTCTATGATCTGCCAGGCGCGGGAACTGCTAACTTTCCTCGAGAAGACTATTTCAAAGACAACAAAAGAGTCCGTTTTGAGCAATATGACTTTTTCATAATCATAGCATGCACTCGCTTCACCGATGTTGACCTGTGGCTTGCTAATGAAATAGAGTCTCGCAAAAAAAGATTTATTTTTATTCGAACAAAGATTGACCAGGATATTGCTAATATAAACAAGGAAGATCCGACATATTTCAACGAGACGCCAGGGGGCCATGAAATCAAAGTCAAAGAGATAAGGGATGATTGTGAGAAGAATTTGAAGAAACTACAGGTCGGTAAACCACAGCTTGTTTATTTAATGGACAGCTTTGCAATCGACAATCCGCTATATGATTTTGATAAATTACTTAAACGCATACTTGAAAATGTAAATCATCTCAAAAAAGAAGCGTTTGTGTTTTCAATGACTACTCTGACTCCGGAAATTATTGAGGTAAAAAAAACAACATTAAAGGCAAGGTTTGTGAGAAAGGCAGCGTTGGCTGCTCTCGGGGGAACATTCACATCCCAATTTCCTAGTGTGTCAAGCCGTATTGACGTAGGAATTATTGTTGACGAAGCAAAATTTTACGCTGAACAGTTGTCTTTAGATCAAGTATCGCTTGAAATTCTTTTCAAAACTGAATATATTAAGCTGTCACATCTTCTGTTAGAATCATTCAAAATAGATTTCACGCCAGAAGGAATTACATCTTACTTTGCAAGTGACATGGAAGAAACGATCGGCGGAAGGATCTTAAGAATGATTCCATTATTTGGGAACGCCATCAATGGTACACAGTCTTATCACAGAACAAAGACAGTCTTGTCTAGACTTCTGGCCATTATGGTCAGTGATGCAGAGAAAGTATACGCGCATGTGCAGCGTCTAAAGCATGAGGTGAAATAATGTTCTAAATTTTGCCCCGAATCACGATATATACATTAAGAATGGGGTTAAGCATTAACCCTCTAACCCTAAGATGACGTCTACCTAAATACTCATAAGACTGTAGCGTTTGAAGTTTGTCTTACATCTTGTCTTTTCGTACCGTTAACGGTTTGTTCTCCTGTTACTCTCTGGCTTTTTCAAAGTCATTGAATATCTCCTTTGTGGCTTTCTGAGTATTTTTTTTATCTTATATATACATGATCATTTATGTGTTATACTTACCTATTAATGCGGCGTTTTTTGTTAGAGATTATAACTGGCGGGTATATCTTTATTTACAATACGGTAACAGTGAAGCTTGGTGGACATTTTTACCACTGACTATTCCTAGGCGGTAGCCCTATTGTCAGCCTTTTATGTTTGTGATGTCATGTCCACAATATGTCCGGTCATTGCAAAATCAAAGTGAAAAGCATAGTGGCAAACTGTAAATGGGTCAACAACTAAACATGGAGTGCGTTGAAAAATGAAAGTGTCATAACCTCTTTTGATACACTTTTTCAAAAGTTTAATAAAGATTTTACGAAATTGATTATGACGAAGATCTTACGAAGTTCGTTAATCTTAAATTACTTTTATATTTTAAAATTAGATCAGGGTTAATGTGCAAAGCTTTTTCGAAGCTATGGTAACGGTAGCTATAAAGACGTTGCTAACGGGTGTAAACGGTGTTGCACCTTATATTACTTCTCACGAACAGACTCAATAACACCGAGTCTAGTGCTGTCTTTCTTGGTTGTATTTGTTGCTTCTAAAATAATCCCTTTTCAGAATGTATTATTGTTATTATTCTAATATCTATCGTTTTAACTTTATACTTTATTGCATATTATACATAAAGAAGGTAATTTCTACTTAATCTGTGTGTCTTAATGCAGACATATTATTCGCTTTGAACTATTTAAATCAGTAATAATAATGATTTGTAAATATTCAAAATGAATAAGGGTTTAAAAGTAGTTTAGGTATCAGGCATCAATCATACCTCGGTAAACATTAAAATCTACTTTGTGTACCGCCCATTTACATGCCAAAGTCAGCAACGCCATAATTCAAAGCATTGGCTGTTTCTATAAGTATGTAGCGATATTTATTCTGTTCATGAGATGCAATATACGATGTAACTCCCGTAGCACCGGCTTGGGCGGCTTTCTACTTTAAAAGTAGATATAAAAGCCGCAACTTTTCCAGCAATATCACTACTGATTATGTTCATCTGGTAGTGGTATTTTCTCTATATGCACGTGTATGTCATAACTTTAAAAGCTTGTTACTTAAAAAACAACTTAAAATTTAGTATTTCTAATGAAAATGATCAAATGATTAAGTTAACAGATTCAGATGTTTTGAAATACAAAAAGATAAATATAGGATGGTAGTTACACAATAATTTACGTCAGTTTTATTATTATTTTGTTCTTTGCTTAATGTTTGTTTTGTATGTTGAATTGGATTACAGAAAGTGTGTTGTTTTGTAATCTATAAATTTGCATATTGTGCTAAACTTTATTACAGAATGTAGTAAAATAACATGTATGTATTGTTTGCAAGAAATGGCCCAGAACCGGTTAAGTACATTTATTCTATTCTACCTATATTTTTTGTGCAAATCTGTATTTCTGTATTGATAGTTAGATATAATTTCAATGATGTAGACATGTGTAAAGCTCTAGCAATTCTAACTTTCGATAGTGATATGTTTATTTTGTTCATATTTGCATTGAAGAGAATCTGTAATCTGATATCTTATATATTTCGTGTATTTTGCTTTATAACAGCTATTTTACGCTTTCTTCATATACTTTTCCGATCTTTTTGTTAATCATGAACAAATATTGTATATTGCTGTATATATTTGAATATTTGAAAGAAAATATGTCTTAACCAAAGTGTCTAAAGAATTGTTCCCAATCCCAATCTGAAGACCTTTTTAATCAGATCAATACATGTTTTGTAAACTGACTTTGACCTCACGTTGAATAAAGAAATATAAAAAGATCAGACAGGGAAAGTAGCATTCAAGGGGACAGTCAACCACAAAAAATACAGAAACAAACACGCAAACAGACAAACATGAAGGCGAAAGTAATAGTAAATGCAAACGACATCACTAAACCGTTCGGATACTGAAGCAGCATTCTTAAATCTTCATCTGTCAATTTCTCATGATTTCATACATACTAAAATCTATGATAAGAGAGAAGACTTCAACTTTAACATCGTTAATTATTCACACCTTTACCAACTTTAAAACACTTCTGCGACTAGGAATATCACAACTTTTATTTTATGATCAACTTCGAAAGTTAAAGGGATCTAATGGGTTTGCTGACCACTTTACAAAAGTTCGTCAGAATACGATACGACTCTTTAGTATGACAACGCACTAGTGATTGACCCCTCTAGCGAGAACCCCCGGGACACGAGGTGGGCCCGTCATCAGTCCTCACTGGAGGAACATCATCCACAACATCAGTGGAGGTTAATCATCATACATATCGCGTCATCAACCCTTATAGAAGGCATTTGATGACAATCACTCATTGGATTCGCGCATCATCATCTTCATGAGCTCTCGCGCATCACAGTTATCGCGCTAGATCATAGATCAACACTGTTATAACTTTAACAACACTTAAGTGGCGTATATAATCAGTCGACACAATCAGTATTTGTAATAATACTAAGAACGTCTTGAACGTTCATGAGAACGTTCTTTTCATATTTCATCTGTGTATTCGCTAGTTTTTTTAGATAATTGTATATATATTTATGATATTTTAAAAGTTGCATTAAACTTATGTAAATGCATTCACCGTCATTGATTATTTCCTGAGTTAGCCCCAACCACTAGTGTCATCCTGCGACAGGCAGAATATTTTTTGTTTATTTTTTAACAAAAACATTTGTTTTTTCACTTTTCACATTTTTTTCTTTTCTTTTACTGAACGTCTTATGAAACCAATGTATCTTTTTAATGACATAAATTCTACTTTGATATTTTAAAAAATATGCGGCCTACCTAATTAAGGCCTCGCATCCACTCCATGGTATAATTACTTTTATCAGTATCACTAAACAGTTTTCTAATGCAACTATAATGTAACACGTTGCTCCCTTGGCTAACTTCTCGAAATTGAGACGTGAACCCTCCACCCAACCCCCGATTTACTGTCTGGAAAATATGTGACTTCACATAACTTTGATACAAACGATGTCATTGAATGACGTCAACAAAATGCTGGCATCCGTTAATTTGAGTTTTGATAGAAACACGAGTGTGTGTGTGTATGTATGTGTTTGGTACACCCTAGAACCTGGTATTAACCCCCCAGCGGCCTTTTTTTGTCACTGACCGTTCCTAGGCGGTAGCCATATTGTCAACCCGTTTGTGTTTGTGATGTCTTATTTGGCATATTACGTGTGTGTGTTTGTGGTTGACTGACGTCTTTGAATGCTGCTTTTCCTATTTAGTATATATACGTTTTATGTCGTGCTTAGATCGCCCAATGCATTGAGGAGTTTAGTATAAAATGGTGTCGTAGAGAACATTTCGGACCCAAACTCTCTTACTACTTGAAAAAAAAGTCAATTTTTAAAATTATATATACACGTATTAACTTTTATAATGCTAACCCAGAGTTACTTCCTCCAAGACCTATGTTTTTGTTTCGTATTTTAAAATCGCGAATTCAAAAATTTCATAATAAATGTGTTGCAGTTCCGGCTGATAAATCAGCTAATAAATCATTTTTTGTTTGACGCCTACATTACGTCAATTTTTTATCTCTGGAACTCAGCAGCACTAATTCGTATACTGCAGTTCAACCTACTGAGGATGATGTTGTTTTTACAAATATCACTCGTTGCCTTACTTTTAAGACTAGGGTAGACGAAAGGCAAAACAAACTGCCAACTATGTACTGGATTCCTAAATTACATATAAATCGTATAAAGCTCACTTTATTTCGTATTCTAGCGCCTGCACCACCACAAACATATCGCTGCTTTTAACGTCTTGTCTTACTGCCGTTAAAGGTCACGTTAAAAACTAGTGTGCTAAACTTATGAAACCTCTGAGATTAATTTGTTTTTGTCTATTAAAACTTGAGGAGAAGTTTCATCTATAAATACTTATGACTTATGACTTCTCTACACTATATACAATCTTACCATATCACATTACCAAATATAAGCTTATTGTTCTTATTCAAAAAAAACTTTCGCTGTAACTATATTAACGCGATTTTTACTAATGGTAGTTTAAAAAGTTACACTGTGTGGACTTACTAAAAGGTTTGTGAAGCACTCATTTTCCTGTTAGATAATATTTTCGTCAGGTATGGAACTACCTTTATAGACAAATTGTTGGTATCCCTATGGGTACGAACTGCGCATCCCTTGTCGCAGATTTGGTCTTGTATTGCTATGAAAGAGGGTGAACCCTTGGAGGTGAAAAGCACAAACAAGGGAGAAAAGTAGCAGACTCGGTTTAATTGAGTCTGTTCATGTCCCTAAGTCTTTCCTCCGATACTCAGGCAGATGTAATTGAATAAAAGATTAAAGTCCAACAGGAAGAGTAGTTTTCACAGAATAAATTTACTCCAACAATTATCAAGGTGATTCAAAAAATACATCACAAACACATTCAGTAAAAAAGCACATTACAACCATATAAGGGTTGACAACAGGAATACCGCCCTGGAACTTTCAGTGAGAAAAAGGACCACTGGTGAGTTTAAACCGGTTCCAAAGTGCACCAAACCTCACTCTTACCCTGTCATCATCCCTAAGCAACAAGAGTTAACACTTTACATTTAAGAAGAAAGATATAAAAATCGGACAGGGAAAGTAGCATTCAATGACGACAGTCATCCACAAAACACAAAAACAAACACGCAAACAGACAAACGAGAAGGCAAACTAATAAAAAATGCAACTGACATCACAAACACAAAAGAGTTGACAATAGGGCTTCCGCCTTGGAACGGTCAGTGGCCAAAAAGGCCACTGGGAGTTCAAATCAGGTTCTAGGATGCACTAAACCTCACACTACCCTATTGTCATCCCAATTAAACGGGGCAGTGTAAATAAAGAAATCCCCGCCACGAAATATTAGATAGGTGTTATAAGAAAACAAAACAGAAATGGTCAATATATCAAAAAAAAAGTTGAACCTAAGAAGTCAGAGCATTAATAGGAAAACTGTTAAGAGCACGACACAATGGAGGCATTCATCAAACGGTTCCAGTCAAAGGATTTAGGAACACGTTGTCAGAGTCCACCGCCCGTCCTGTCGTTGCACAATCAAGGAGGAAAGTGAACGGTTTAAAAATAAGGCAAGATACAATGGAGGCATTCATCAAACGGTTCCAGTCAAAGGATTTAGGAACACATTGTCAGAGTCCACCGCCCGTCCTGTCGTTGCACAATCAAGAAGGAAAGCGAACGGTCTACAACTAAAGCACGACACAATGGAGGCATTCATCAAACGGTTCCAGTCAAAGGATTTAGGAACACGTTGTCAGAGTCCAACGCCCGTCCTGTCGTTGCACAATCAAGGAGGAAAGCGAACGGTCTACAACTAAACATGAAGGACGACTCAGAATACTTCGGTCGCAACCTCTGTTTATAAATGACACCTCTTGGTATTTGGATGACATATTAAACATTGACAATCCTTTCTTTTCTATTATGGTTGGTTAATAATATCTATCGTAAGGATCTTCAGCTCAACAAAGCTAACATTTCAAATACTGTCGGGTCTTTTATTTATTTACTTCTCTCTATTAAAAATGGCGAAATAATTAGTAACATCTATGACAAGAGAGTTGGTTTTAATTATGATATTGTTAATTATCCCCATTTAGATGGGGATGTTCCTCGAGCTATTTATTATGTGGTCTATGCTTCTCAACTTATTCTTTCTCTAGAGCTTGCGTGTTGATGCTTTTAATAATCGTAATATTTGTATAACTAAAAAACATACTCAAGCAAGGCTACCGTTACCATAAACATCGGATAAAAACTTTGCAAAATGTTATTATTGTAACCCTGAGTTACCTTCAAAATATAAAAGTAATTTAAGACTCTTCTGCGACAAGGGTTATCACAACCTGACTGCTATGGTGACATGATATACAAACTTCGTAAGATCCTTGTTCATAATCACTTTCATACAATCTTAAACTTGTTAAAAAGTTTATTAAAAGAGGTTACGACCATATCATTGTGCAAAGTACTGCATGTTTATTGGTTGACCCGTTTACAGTTCGCCACTATGCCTTCCTCTTTGATTGTGCGATGACCGGACATATTGTGAACCCTATGATGACATCTACCTAAATCCTTACAGGATGGTATCGGCTGATGTTTGTCTTTCATTTTGTCTTGTTGTACCCTTAACGGTCTGTTCTCTTGTTGCTCTGGCTTCTGCCAAGTAACTGAGTACTTACTTCGTGGCTTTCTAAGCTTCTGGTTTTCTATATTTTATATGCATGATCATTTATGAATTTTACTTTTATTGCCTATTAATGTTGCCTTGTTTGTTAGAGATTATAACCTGGCGGGGATATCTTCATTTACACTGTCCTGCTTATTGAGATGACAATAGGGTAAGAGTGAGATTTGGCTAACCTTAAATCCTGGTTTAAAACACGAGCAGTCAGTTTGCCACCGACCGTTTCAAGGCGGTAGACCTTATATGTTCGTGGTGTGGTGTCCTATCTTGACCTTTATTCATCTTTATATATAGAGTTGTTCCTTGTTTCTTTTGTGTGTTTGTGGTTGACTGTCGTCCTCTAATGCTACTTTTTCTGTTCGATCTCTATATCTATTTTGATAAGTAGAACGGCAGTTCGGCTCCACATGTTCTCTACGACACCATTTTTTACTGAGCACGACATGCATTAAAATCAATAATGGAAAACACAAGGAGGGAAAAGTGCTTGCTGAACTCGATATTAAAATGCCAATAGTATAAACATTTAGATATAAAAGTCAAACAGGAAATGTAGCATTTAAGGATCAACATTTAATCATATTTTCACATTATTCCATGGCCAGTGGCGTATGGTCCCAGTTTTTAAAAAAAACGCGATGCCCTTAACGAGAAAACATAGGGCGAAATAAACAAAATGGAATTTAGCTGGGAGCAGAGGTTATGAAGCCTGCGTATCACAGGAAGCAGTCAAAAGACTCAATTAAAAGCAAGCAACATACACTGACAATGCAATGACTTTGATTCACCGTGCTCTTGTCTAATGACTGTACATCATTGCTGGATTCCATGATTCTGAAACCCTTTTAAAGAAGATAGATGCATAAACTTTAAACGTTTATTATATATTTCAAAATTAAGGGATGTTTTAACATTTTCAGACAAAAATAATATATTTCGAAAAAACGAGATCTCATTAATAAATAAAGCCGACAGTTCGTATATCATTCTTCGATCTTTATATCTCGGTTTCAAATGATTACATGCATACTAAAATCTATGTTGTGAGAGAAGACTTTAATTTTGGCATCGTAAACAATCCACATTTAGATGTGGACGCACCTCGTGCTATATCATTCGGGGTTTATATCTCCCAGGTATTTCGTCCTTGAATGCTATACTGAAAGGAAAAAGAAACGCACCACGGGAATTTCCGCTTTATATTGTATGTACAATATACTGCTTTTAATCGAATGTTACATGGCTACGTAAGATATTTCCGTTCGGAAAAAAAGACTAAAACAACATGTTACACAGCAAATAGTATTCCAGTAAAGTTTCATTATTGACGGAGTACGCGTTTGGCGCAAACTTAGGATGCGACATTTTACAAACTATTAACACAGTATTGTCAATCTGAGCGCTGAAGACAGGATAATAGCGAGGAGGTGAACAATTAAAATCGATTTAAGCTAGCCAGTATTGCCTACCGACCGTTCGAAGTCGGTAAACCTCAATTTTCTCATTTTGTTTTTTCATTTGTTTATCTGTGTGAGGATTTGCTTCAATTACGATAAATCGATAGTATCGTTGAGCATTGTTGAGCACACTAATTTTAGAATTTCCTCCATACAATTAACGATGCTACCTATGTTAGTCGTGCTGTATTTTCCAGGTATGTATACTGGTCTACACTTGCCAGTTTACTTATGGGTATACCCCACTCGCTTATTTATCCGTCTTAAAGTATTTAGTTAAACTTTAGGTGTTCGGGGCGAGGGTTATTGCCTTTCTTTGGCGTAGAATGTACGCTTCCAGTAACAAACTTTGTGATGGATGTGATTGATTGAATATAAATTACAACGATCCATGTTCAAGATCGATAGGGGTTAAATTGCTGCTGTTTTTAATACACAGATATATATTTTTTCAGAAATTATCGGGAAAAACATAAACATGACTGTTCCTAAGAGTGAACAGAGGAAAGAAGAAGAATCGGTGATGGTGTATCAGAATTAAAAGCATTCCTGCCAAATAAACTAAACGAATGTAAACATATACCGATTAAAATTGGTGTTAATGGTAAGTCCGGAACTGGTAAATCCAGCTTTATCAACGCAATAAGAGGTCTCTCTCCTAACGATGAAGGTGCTGATGAAACCGGTGTTACGGAAACAACATTGCAATTCAAAGATTATCCACACCCGAAAAATAAAAATATCATTCTGTGTGATATACCTGGCGCGGTAATTCCTAACTTTCCCAGAGAAGAGTGTTTCAAAGACTATAAAAGAGTTTTGTCTCGAAAGAAAGAATTTTTATTCAGTCGAACAAAAATTGACGAAGATATTGCAAATGAGAAAAGGTCAAACTCTACTTCCTTCAGGAACAATGCCAGGGCCCATGAATTGATTGTTGAAAAGATCAGGACGGATTGCGAGAATAATTTAAAGATGTCAAATAACCATTTCAGTAAAAAACAGATTGTTTATTTGATAGACAGTTATGCAATCGTTAATCCACTATATGATTTTGATAAACTGCTTCAACGAATACTTGACATCTGGACTGATTAAAAACGATGACAAGGTTAATTCCGAAACCCTCAAGGAACCCTCAAGGAAACATATACTGACCGTTCCAAGGCGGTAGCTCTATTATCAACTCTTTTGTGTTTTTGATGTTGTTTGCATTTATTGTTACTTTTGCCTTCTTGTTTGTCTGTTTGCGTGTTTGTTTCCGTGTTTTGTGGTTGACTGTCCTCCTTGAATGCTACTTTCCTTGTCCGATCTTTTTTATATTTCTATATACAACACATATATCGACGTGGTAATTATCTAATTATGGAGCCAAATGTAACTGCTTTCAGATGTCTTTAGATGACATATAGCTTTACGGAAAATGCGGCGTTATATTGCCAGTGGTTCGGGAAAAGCGTATATGTGATTAAAATGAGATTAAAACACGAACTTATTAATTTCTAAACGTGTTGTGTAACGGTTAATCAACACATTATATGATATAAAGGGCCAGCCCAGGGATTGGTAAAAGAATATGTACGAATTCAAGAATATATTGCTTTGGTTATTTTACGTACTAACGCAAAGTGTCCTGCCCAAGAACACAACGACGAAACTCAGTCTTGTAAGTGAGGTTTTAATCTGGGTCCTCCGGTCAATCGTGCAATCCACTAGGCCACCACAACCCCTAAAACTTAAATTATCAAATGGTTAAACTGCACACAGACAAGACAAAGTATAACCTTAATAGTTATGTGAATCATAGTCGATACCGATTAAATGTTTACTTACCGGATGGTAAGAAAGAAAAGATTTTAAGTCCAAAAGAAAGTGTATTTGATAGACAGTTATGCAATCGACAACCCACTATATGATTTTGATAAACTGCTACAACGAATACTTGACATCTGGACTGATTTAAAACGATGAAAGGTTAATTCCGAAAATGATCGAAACTTTTGACGATTTATAGAATTGGTTTGTGAAACTGCCGTTGTAAGTAACCCTCAAGGAAACATATACTGACCGTTCCAAGGCGGTAGCCCTATTATCAACCCTTTTGTGTTTTTGATGTCGTTTGCATTTATTGTTACTTTTGCCTTCTTGTTTGTCTGTTTGCGTGTTTGTTTCTGTGTTTTGTGGTTGACTGTCCTCCTTGAATGCTACTTTCCCTGTCCGATCTTTTTATATTTCTATATACAACACATATATCGACGTGGTAATTATCTAATTATGGAGCCAAATGTAACTGCTTTCAGATGTCTTTAGATGACATATTGCTTTACCGGAAAAAGCGGCGTTATATTGCCAGTGGTTCGGGAAAAGCGTCCATGTGATTAAAATGAGATTAAAACACGAACTTATTAGTTTCTAAACGTGTTGTGTAACGGTTAATCAACACATTATATGATATAAAGGGCCAGCCCTGAGAGTGGTAAAATAATACGTACGAATTCAAGAAAATATTTCTTTGGTTATTTTAGGTACTAACGCAAAGTGTCCTGCCCAAGAACACAACGACGAAACTCAGTCTTGTAAGTGAGGTTTTTATCTGGGTCCTTCGGTCAATCAAAGTATAACATTAATAGTTATGTGAATCATACTCGATACCGATTAAATGTTTACTTACCGGATGGTAAGAAAGAAACTATTTTAAGTCCAAAAGAAAGAGTAGGATTCACAGAATACACTCACTCCAACATGTATTACAACGCAATTGTGATTCAAAAGGAATATCACAAACACACTCAGTAAAAAAGCAAATAACAAACATATAAGGGTTGACAACAGGGTTACCGCCTTGGAAGGGTCAATGGCAAAAGGGACCACCGTGGAGTTTAAACCGGTTCAAGTGTGCACCAAAGCTCACTCTTACCCTGTCATCATCCCTAAACAACAGGACAATGTAAATTCCCCTCCGAGTTAACCCCTTACATTTGAGAATGCGTGGATAGGTGTTATAAGAAGAACACAGGAATGTTCATGTATATAATATATCAAAATATAAGTTAAACCTAAGAAGCTAATCTCATACGTATTCGATGACTTGTCTGAAGTAAGAGCATCAAGGGGGTATACCGTTAAGGACAGAAAGCAACCATCATCGTCTATCATTCATGTACATGTGTCACCCTAGAACGTGGTTTAAACCCCCAGCGGCCTTTTTTGCCACTGACTGTTCCAAGGCAGTAGCTCTATTGTCAACCTGTGTTGTGTTTGTGACGTCATATGCCTTTATTATTTGTTAACATTGTCATTCGTGTTTGTCCTTTAGCGTGTTTTTGAGTTTACTGTGTTCTGTGAAAGGTGCATTTCCTGTTCGACATTTATACCTATGTTTTAATTATACGTGTCTGAAAAATGTATACTCTGTCAGGTTTACATATATCTTTCTCTGGGTATCTAAAAACAAACACAAGTATCCGGCAGATACTGTATTATTTAAATTTTAGATAATGTTTTTTGTATACCTTAGTTTCATAAGTCCTAAAAAACGGTACCATATGATATGTTCGTATAAACATAACCTTATAGTTTATTTAAAATAGTGTTAGAACGAACATATTCCTTTTCAAAATGACCCAATTCACAGTGTTTTCAATTTGTTTTAGTTCAAAAGATAAAACGTGCTTAATCTTTGAGTGACAGTATATTGTGCTATTATCAGATACGTGACGAAAAACGATTCGATTTCATTTATAAAAAAAGTAATTATCAAGCTGAGAGTTCGAATCATATGAAAACGCCAAGGTCGATGAAAACGCACCACAAAACAAATCATTTTTAACGTTGGAATTTGAGGCATTTTGGACAAAATAGGATATAAATACTGAACATGTGATCCCTTGTAAGCAACAAACACAAACAAGAGAGAAAAGAAGCAGACTCAATAAAGGTCAAGTTTCATCAATAAGCACTTATGAAGTCTCTATACTATATACAACCTTAACACATCATCTTATTAAAGACAAGCTAATTTCTCTTATTCAAAAAACATTCGCTAGAGAAAATACTACATTTTTGGCATGTAATAATATAAAAGCGTTTTTTACAAACGGCAGTTTAGACAATTATACTATGTGGACTTTCTATGAAGTTTGTGAAGCACTCATCTTCCTATTAGATAATATGTTCGTCAGGTATTGAACCACCGTTTATTGACAAATTGTTGGTATCCCTATGGGTACGAACTGTGCACCACTTGTCGCAGATTTGTTCTTATTTTGCTATGAAAGGGATTTCATGTTGAGTCTTCCACCAGATACCCAGGCAGATGTTATTGAAGCCTTTAATGACACCTCTCGGTATCTGGATCACATATTGAACATTGGCAACCCTTTCTTTCCAACTATGGTTCATTATATTAATCCTAAAGAACTTCAGCTTAACAATGCTAATATATCTGATAATAACGCTTCTTTTCTTGAATCAGAAATGGTTAAATAATTAGCAAAATCTATGACAAGAGAGATGATTTTAATTTTGACATTGTTAATTATCCCCATTTGGATGGGGTGTTCCCCGAGCAACTTCTTATGTATGTGTCTCAACTTATTCGTTTATCTAGAGCTTGTACTCGAGTTGAGGACATTAATATTCGTAATCTTTGTATAACTAAAAAGTTTCTCAATCAGGGTTACCGTTACCACAAACTTCGTAAAACCTTATTTTATTATCGTAACCCTGATCTTCTTTCCAAATACAAAAGTAATTTAAGGACTCTTCTGCGACAAGGACTATCATAACCTGACTTCTATGGTGATGTGATTTATAAACTTCGTAATATTCTTGGCCATGATCACTTTCATACTATCTTTGTTAAACTTGTTAAAAAGTTTATCAAAAGAGGTTATGACCCTATCATTTTGCAACGTACTGCATGCTTGGTGGTGGACCCTTTTACAGTTCACCACTATGCTTTCCTCTTTAATTGTACGATGACCATGGTTTATTCTCTTACTGCTCTGGCTTCTGCCAAGTCATTGAGTACCTTCATTGTGGGTTTCCAGGCTATTGTTTTTTTTGTATTATATTTACATGAGCATAGGGCCCATGAATTGATTGTTGAAAAGATCAGGACGGATTGCGAGAATAATTTAAAGATGTCAAATAACCATTTCAGTAAAAAAACAGATTGTTTATTTGATAGACAGTTATGCAATCGTTAATCCACTATATGATTTTGATAAACTGCTTCAACGAATACTTGACATCTGGACTGATTAAAAACGATGACAAGGTTAATTCCGAAACCCTCAAGGAACCCTCAAGGAAACATATACTGACCGTTCCAAGGCGGTAGCTCTATTATCAACTCTTTTGTGTTTTTGATGTCGTTTGCATTTATTGTTACTTTTGCCTTCTTGTTTGTCTGTTTGCGTGTTTGTTTCCGTGTTTTGTGGTTGACTGTCCTCCTTGAATGCTACTTTCCTGTCCGATCTTTTTTATATTTCTATATACAACACATATATCGACGTGGTAATTATCTAATTATGGAGCCAAATGTAACTGCTTTCAGATGTCTTTAGATGACATATAGCTTTACGGAAAATGCGGCGTTATATTGCCAGTGGTTCGGGAAAAGCGTATATGTGATTAAAATGAGATTAAAACACGAACTTATTAGTTTCTAAACGTGTTGTGTAACGGTTAATCAACACATTATATGATATAAAGGGCCAGCCCAGGGATTGGTAAAAGAATATGTACGAATTCAAGAATATATTGCTTTGGTTATTTTACGTACTAACGCAAAGTGTCCTGCCCAAGAACACAACGACGAAACTCAGTCTTGTAAGTGAGGTTTTAATCTGGGTCCTCCGGTCAATCGTGCAATCCACTAGGCCACCACAACCCCTAAAACTTAAATTATCAAATGGTTAAACTGCACACAGACAAGACAAAGTATAACCTTAATAGTTATGTGAATCATAGTCGATACCGATTAAATGTTTACTTACCGGATGGTAAGAAAGAAAAGATTTTAAGTCCAAAAGAAAGTGTATTTGATAGACAGTTATGCAATCGACAACCCACTATATGATTTTGATAAACTGCTACAACGAATACTTGACATCTGGACTGATTTAAAACGATGACAAGGTTAATTCCGAAAATGATCGAAACTTTTGACGATTTATAGAATTGGTTTGTGAAACTGCTGTTGTAAGTAACCCTCAAGGAAACATATACTGACCGTTCCAAGGCGGTAGCCCTTTTGTCAACCCTTTTGTGTTTGTGGTGTTGTTTGCATTTATTATTGCTTTTGTCTTCTTGTTTGTCTGTTTGCGTGTTTGTTTCTGTGTTTTGTGGTAGACGGTCCTCCTTGAATGCTACTTTCCCTGTCCGATCTTTTTATATTTCTTTTTAAGCGATATTCTACTTTAAAGCAACACAGAATGGGCTTTTGAAACATATTGCATGCTTGGTGGTGGACCCTTTTACAGTTCGCCATTATGCTTTCCTCTTTAATTGTACGATGACCGGACAGGCTGTGGACTCTATGCTGACGTCTAAGTCCATTGGGATGGTGGCGTTTGTTGTTTGCCTATGACCATTCTTATCGTGCCCTTAATGGTTTATTCTCTTGTTGCTCTGGCTTCTGCCAAGTCATTGAGTACCTTCATTGTGGCTTTCTAGGCTATTTTTTTGTATTATATTTACACGGGCATATTTGTGTTGTACTTATATTGCCTATTGATGCTGCATTGTTGGTTAGAGATTAGATCATGGCGGGGATTTTTTTTATTTACACTGTCCCGTTTTAATGGGATGACGGTAGGATAAGTGTGAGGTTTGGTGCACCCTAGAACCTGTTTAAACCCCCAGTGGCCTAATTTACCACTGACCGTTCCAAGGCGGTAGCCCTATTGTCAACCCTTTTGTGTCGATTGCATTTATATTACTTTGCCTTCTTTTTGTCTGTTTGCGTGTTTGTTTCTGTGTTTTCTGCTTGACTGTCCTCCTTGAATGCTACTTTCTCTGTCCTATCTTTTTATATTTCTTGATTATCCCAAAGGACCAGTAAATATTAATTCGTCTAACGAGTCGCCATTTAACATGGTTTATGTACATATCTGGATTAAGTGCATTATATATTTGTGTTATGAAATACACGTGCATTTCCGGTTTCCGTCAGTTACTTTGCAAAAAGAAATGGTTTTCTCAAAAACATTCATGGCATAATACTGTCATACGTCAAACAATAAAAAGGCCAGTAAAACCAAATTGATTCCGAGACAGATTAATGCAGCTTGACATTTTGTGAAACAGTTTTCTTTTTATGATTATCCATAGTAAACGATGTTAAATGACAAAAATATGTATAAAAGTCGACCAGGAAATGCAACTATCACAGAAATCAGAAAACCCAATTTGAATAACTGCGTAACAGCTTGTCATAAAAGCCAACCAATAAACATGTGAGACAAGTTAGTTATCAAGAATCAATACTTAAAAAAATAGAAAATATTGGTTAGGCAGTTTTATTCCAATTGGTTTGCGAATAATTCAAAGAATTAAACATATGGAGTAAATGATGCGCTTTCATTGACCGTCAGTATATATACGTTTAAGTCATTCAGCTGTATACAATTTATGTGATGAGTATAGGGTAAAAGTATATACAAAAATCGTGTAGGAAAAGCAGCATTCAAGGACGACAGTCAACCATAAACACGCACAAAAACAAATAACAACTGTAAAGATGAAAAGAAAGAAAAATATAAAGATCGGACAGGGAGATACGACATCACAAACACAAAAGGGTTGACTATTTTAATAGGGCTACCAACTTGGAACGGTCAAAGGCCAAAACAGGGGTTCGCTGGGGGTTTAAACCAGTTCATAGGATGCATCAAGCCTCACTCTTACTCTATTGTATTCCAATAAACGGGACAGTGTAAATAATGTGTAAACAATGATATCCCTGACAGGTTATAATCTCTTACGGCAGCATTTATAGGCACTATAAGTTAAACACATAAATGTTCACGTACATACACTGAACACAATTGCTAAGTATCAACTTTTGTATCTTAACTAACTTTCTTATTTTAAATATATTTTAGAAAGGATATATGATAAGTATTTTGTTTTGACCCATAGTTTGTAAAACATTTATTTTTTGTTTAAATTGTTACATCCTGCCTTAATATGAAAACATGAAATGTGCTGATAAAACACATAACACGAGTCAAAGATATAAAATTCTTAAAATTGGTATGAAATGATAGAAAAAAACATAAAAAGTTGACCCCTTTAAGATTCTCTGTCTATAACAAAATGAAACATGGATAATCTTAAACTACCTCCCTTTAAATTGAATATTGTTTGAAATTCAAGTAACTGTTATTCAGCGTTAACATTAAATATTTCGAAAAATTCTTTTGCAAACGCATTTGTAGTGGTAATGCTAGTAAAACATGATGTCAAAATAATTTTATCTGGCATATTTTAGAATTAGGAACATCGAAAGCTTCACTAATTCGAAGTACTTAATGAAATCCTATATACCCAGTTGTATAAGTGTTATAACTTATTTCTAAGAAAACACATTGACTTAAAAGTTTTAAAATATGTTCATGCAATCAGAGTAAACGATTTACACTCATTATTTTGCAGTTTAACGTATCTCTAATCAAGCACAAAATACACAAAACAATGAGAATATTATTGACATATTCTTAGGTTGATACTTTGCAATTTGGTTTAGTATATATATATATAAAATAAATTATAGAAAGCCACAAAGTAAGTACTCATTGACTTTGCAGAAGCCGGAGCAACAATAGAACAAACCTTTAAGGTTTATATTCTCTAACAAACACGGCAGTATTAATAGGTAATATAAATAAAACACATAAATGATCATGTATATGTAATATAAAAACAAAAGCATAGAAAGCCACAAATTAAGTACACAATTACTTGGCATAAGTAAGAAAACAAACCGTTAAGGATACGACAAGACAAGATTAAAGACAAACATTAAACGCTACCGTCCTATAAAGATTTTCTTTTACATTTTGAAATGTTTATGTTTTCTTAGTTAAATTTCGATTCGGTGGTTCCACTACTCCAACCGATGAAGGCTCTGGGTATTGTTTAACCATCCATAAGATATGTTGTCTGCTTTTTAATGCAGGCTTCAAAACCGTTGCCCCCAACTAAATTCCATTTTGTTTATTTCGCTTTTCGGGGCATAGAATTTTGTTAGATACTGGAATTTTACGCCGATGGACATGGAATAATGACATTTAAATAGCATGTCCACCGCCATATGCACGCATTCTTCGGGGTGGTTAAAATGCTTTATTGTATACCTATCAATGAATTATAAGGATTTCTCAGTGACATATTTTTAATATCAGGCAAAAGTGATATTGTCACACCAGTGACGAGATCAGTTTTCTATATCGTCACACCAGTGACAATATCACTTTGCCGGGACTACTTTTTTACCATTTTTCAAAAAAAAAAGTATTTTATGATACTGGAGATTGCTATTGCTTTCAAGTATATGTCTGAATAATTTTCTCCTGAACAAATTCCACATTACTCTTCATTTTATCATCAACTTCGTCATTGAAATGCTCTTCTGTGAAGATCTCTATTGTGATGACTTTGCAAAATCATGTTATCTTCTTTATCAGAACTGATCTGATAAGAATAACAGATCAGACACTAATACAATTATAAGAATACAAAATGATTTGCTTTCAAGTTCTTTGATTACAAAACTTTTGTTCATTCTTTCAAAAACAAGAGTATTCCTGTTTCCACACTTTCAGTTCTGTTCTTCCTGTTACTGTTTCTACTTCCTGTTTGTCATTTTATTTTATATTATTTCTTTTTTTATCAATTCATTTAAGTATTGATTAAATATTAATTAAATCTTAAAACATAACGAAAGAATAAATTAAAAAAAGTTGTTTACAATTGCCGTCTGCTCAACCGAACTGGTAAACATCAGAATGGCATCAGATTCTGTTCTGTCGGATTTTGAAATTGAGGATTCAATCAAGGTTACCGTTACCAAAAACATCAAAAAACCTTTGCAACATTTTATTATCGTAACCCTGATCTTCTTTCCAAATATAAAAGTAATTTAAAGACTCTTCTGCGACAAGGACTATCACAACCTGACTTCTATGGTGATGTGATTTATAAACTTCGTAAGATTCTTCTTCATGATCACTTTCATACTATCTTTGTTAAACTTGTTAAAAAGTTTATCAAAAGAGGTTAGGACCCTATCATTTTGCAACGTACTGCATGCTTGGTGGTGGACCCTTTTACAGTTCGCCACTATGCTTTTCTCTTTAATTGTACGATGACCCGACAGGCTGTTGACCCTATGATGACGCCTACCTAAAGCCCATTGGGGCGGTGGTTTTTGATGTTTGTCTATGATCTTTCTTGTTGTGTCCTTAATGGTTTATTCTCTTGTTGCTCTGGCTTCTGCAAAGTCTTTGAGTACCTTCATTGTGGCTTTCTAGGCTATTGTTTTTTTTTGTATTATATTTACACGGGCATATTTGTGTATTACTTATATTGCCTACATATGCTGCCTTGTTGGTTAGAGATTAGATCATGGCGGGGATATCTTTATTTACACTGTCCTGTTTAAATGGGATGAAATAGGGTAAGTGTGAGGTTTGGTGCACCCTAGAACCGGTTTAACCCCCCAGTGGCCTACTTTGCCACTGACCGTTCCAAGGCGGTAGCCCTATTGTCAACCCTTTTGTGTTTGTGATGTCGTTTGCTTTTATTATTATTTTTGCCTTCTTGTTTGTATGTTTGCATGTTTGTTTCTGTGTTTGTGGTTGACTGTCCTCCTTGAATGCTACTTACCCTGTCCGATTTGTTTATATTTCTTTGTAGTTGTAAGCGGCAGCGTGTTGCAGGTTTTCTTGGTGACTAGTAAATCCACTATATCTGATCCCTCTCGATTAAATCACTTGTATAACATACTGAATATTCAATTACACATATAGGCCTATAGACGTGTGTAAGTAAACACTGGTGACGATGTGTGAAGCGATTTGTAAGCGGCTGCGTGTTCTTTTTGACTTGTTTTCGTCGATTCTACAGTCCTAGATCCATAATTAATCATTAGTTTTTAATTCCTCACGATGAATATCACTTTAAAATTATGACTATTCTATTAGAACTTGTTCGTTTACCCCTTATGTATTTATTCTACTTGTATTCCTGTTTGAAATTGTGTATAATTTGTGCACGCTGACCCGTGTGTGTGTGTGTGTGTAGTTCTAAGGTTAATAGACCGTCCGCCAACTAACACGACAAGGTATCCCTGCCGCGATTGGCACATTAGAGTCTGGTCTTTTCTAGATGAGTGTGTAGGTCGATCAGGTGCTGCTGTGTAGTGTAGTGTAGTCGTTTCTCCTATAGATGTGTAGTGTTGTGTCGCTGCTGCTCTGTGTAGTTTCGCTGTGGCGGTGAAGTGGTGGTCTGGTGGTCGAGGTGGCCTGCAGCCGCTAAGGTGGTTGTCCTACATCCGCTACTGGTCGGGGGTCCTTGTGTTTGGGGCCACACCCATCACATTGTGGCCCCTGCTCTGCACGCATTATCAGATGGTTATATTTCTCATGAATCCCTCTTCTGTTGTCAGACTACGGTCGATTGTAGGCCTCGGCGTCGATCCCTAATTATTACTTACTATGTACTTCTGCTGCTACTGCTACTCTGTGTTGGTTGATCTCAGCTCTGGCCCGCGGTCTTCCAAGTTCTCTACTTCCATCCGATGATGCTTGATGGGGGCCCAGCGGACTTCTTCACTATCAGTCAAATGACACTCAGGCTACTGTGCACGCTGACCCAGACTCCCAGTGCTAGAGTGTAGCCTAATTGTCACAATTTACACAACATGGTGTCAATTGTGTGTACGCAATAGATGTTGCAGCATAATATTTCCAGCACACGCAAGATATTTTAACTGCGATTCTGAATATGGAATGTGTTGTCAACCACACTACAAAACACTAAACTATTAAATCCAACAATGAATTGCGAAATCAGATACGTTGATACGAATTAACGTAAATATACTGTATACTATGTATATTCTATATAGAAACTGGTTAATTATATACTGCTCGAAATTTGCTAATTATCACGTTTATTCTTCCATACAGTTTTATTAGAAATTAATTGACAATAACGATATTAATTTCATTGATACTTCAACAATTCCACAATTTGAATCTAGTCATGTGATCACATGACCATACACTACCCTAAATAACTTCATGTAAATAGAAATAATGCTATTTATTTCAGCAAGAAATGTAGGCAACAAACAAGTGATCCTTAGCAAATTTGACTAGTATATATAGCAATTGAGTAGACTGGTCAATATACAGTTTACGACCAAAGTATATAATATGCAACAAAACAGTAGTTAACGGAAAACAACGCTGGGGATGAGAAAACATCCGTGGCTAGTGTTATAACTGGGTATGTCACTACCACGATACAGTTTGAAACCGCTACTAAGGGCAGACACCCGGAACCCTAATTTAAAAAAAGTTACTGAAAAACGCCTTAATATTATTACAGGCCAAACAATATTTTTCTCTAGCGAACGTTTTTTGAATAAAAGCAATAAGCTTATCTTTGATAGGGTGATGTGTTAAGGTTGTATATAGTGTTAACAAATCATAAGTACTTACAGATGAAACTATTCAAAGAATTATGATTATGTACGGCAGTAGGACTAGACGTTAAAGGCTTGGAGATGTTTGTCGTGGTACAGGCACTAGAATACGAAATAAAGCGGGTCTTAGACGTCAAAAATGAATTAAATTATTAGCTGCTTCGTCAGCAGGAACTAAAACTAAAACGACGTCTTGCAGGAATTAAAGAAGAATCAGCATTATAAAAGTTAATACGTGTATCTATAAGTTTGAAAATTTACTTTTTCCAAGTAGAAAGAGAGTTTTGGTCCGCACGTCCTATACGAACCATTTTATACTAAAATCGGCGAATTGAGCAGGACATTCATTAAAATCCATAGTTGAAGGTAATATATACTTAGGGCCTTTAGAAAACAGATGCCGATTACATTCATCTACAAAACCAAAATCTCCAGTGTTGACATGACCTGCTGGAGCATAGCAAAATGTTGTATTACACTACCATTCCTTAGGAGTGATATGTACTATATCAAGGCCAGAAACTATTGTTTGTAGTTGAAAACAATATTGAAACGGAAAATAATATTTGAAATAGGATTTTTATACTTAAAACAAATTTCTGAAATATTTAGGGATGTAATCAACTACATGATTATCTCAAAAAATATTTGGCATGTCAATGAAATAAATCATATACCCTTTTTAAAATATAGCGTTTTTAGAAAATGCCTAATGTGATCAGATTCCTTGTCAATATGGGGTCGGAGAACATTTTGTGTGTAGCTGTGCATTATGGAAGCAGTGTTATACAAGGCATATGTACAAATGAAACATGTGTCTGCTTCCTCGTAAAGTATAAAAGTCGAACAGGAAAAATAGTATTCAGAGAAAACCATCAAACAAAACATGCAATCGCAACAAGCAAATATAACAGGGAAAAGTAGTAGCAAAGCACGCTACAGCAAAGACATAAAACGGTTGACAACATGGGGTACTGCATTGGACCGGTCAGTGGCAAAAGAAGCCGTTGTGGGTTTAAACCATGGTCAAGTGTGCTATAAACCTCACTCTTAAGCTAGTGTCATCTCAATTAAATGGGACAGTGTAAATAAATAAATATAAACTGACATAATAGGCAGAATTGATAGGCAATTAAAATTAACACACAGGTGATCGTGTATATATGGATATAAACAACTAGCACTGAAAGCCACATAAAAGTACTTAATGGCATGGCAGAAGCCAGAGCAAAAATAAAAACAATATGTAGGGCACGACAAGATAATATTAAAGACAAACAGTAAACGTTACCATCTCTTTCATGATTTAGGTAGACGTCATAATAGGGTTTATTCCACCCTTTCTTCATAAAGGTTTATTCCCTTTGGCCCTGTATCCAGTTCTAGTTGAAACACAGTTTGTGCTGATGTTTCTCTGATACTCATAACACAAATAGCACTATGTATACTATTCTGTATGAATGACACTGTAAATGAATAAAATATGTTGATGGCATTTGTGTATTTGAACTTTGACGCCCACACCAGAGTCGCATGGGTGACGCTGCTGAAAATTGTACTTTGTATTCCCATCAACATTACATTTTATGTGAGGAGGAAAATAGATATTTGACCAAATGTACCTCGCACTTCGGGCTCGTAAAATTACTGTTTACAATTGAACTCCAAACCGTGATATATTAAACGATAATTCACAGTAAACGATGTTCTATATCTTAATTATAGATATTAGATATCAGAATCTAAATTGCCATTGTCATTGAGTTATAATATTGTTTAGTAATCCTAAAAATATTATTCATTACGTTTGAATCTTTTTGCCTATCACTAGATTTGCTTTTTACCTTCTTTAGATAGCCCACTAAAGGTCTTTATTACACATTTTCTAATTTGTATTAATTAGTATTTGCACTGTTTTTGTTTTGTTTTTCTGCAAGTTAAAGACATATAACTCTTACTAGTAATATGAGTAAATGTAATATGTGTACGAAACATTATCATAGTGTAAACATGTGCTTCTGGAATGTAGGAGGTCTTAAATCCAAACATTATGATAAAACTAGGGATCTTGTATACATTTATCTGGAACTCATGTTGGATATGGGGAGTGTGTAGCATTTGATAATTATAGTTATTTTCCTGTATGTAGAGATATTTTAATAAAAAGGAAGATATTTCGGGTTGTTGGAAATAATCTATAGGAATCACATCAAACCCGTTTTAAAGATGTAAAACATTAAAAAATTAAATGTTCAATGGTTTATTCTTAAACAAGAGTTTCTTTAATATCTTTAAAAAATATTTATGTATGTCTTACCTATTACCCTTCTGCTCATTAACAATTAGTTCTACTGATGAAACGGATATTTTAAATATATCTGAAGAAGATGTTTTCAATTACTATCCTCTTGGTGATATTATTGTTAGTGGAGATTGCAATGTAGGTTTAGAAAATGATTTTATTATCAATGATCCCAACATTTCAAACCTTCTTTTAATGACTACAATCCTGACAATGTTACTAATATAATTAATAGAGAATCTGTTTTAGACTGCAGAGGTAAATATTTGATAGTTCTCAAATAGTTTAAGAATACTGAATGGCAGGACCTTAGGGGATACAGATGGTAATTTTACATGCTTTACTTATAATGGATATAGTACTGTTGATTAGATTTTAGCTTCAGAACATTTATTAAACCAAATTCTAGTATCTGATTTGTTATCAACATTTTCTAATAAGCATTGTAAATTATCGTGGTCAATTGTGGCCCGCTTTAATCCTGTGTCTAGAGTAAAGTGCAATAGATAATGATGAAGGTGATCCTTTGTGAGCAACAGACACAATTAAGACGATAAAGCAGCAGACGCGGTTTTATTCAATCTGGTCATGAGAAGAAATGTAAGAAGCAACACCTCTCTCTCAACAACCCCATACCTGACCAGAACATATGGATTGACAATTCCAATGATAAATTCATAAAAGAAGCCTTAGCGAAATAGTCTCTAAGTTAATGTCAAAGATTTCATTAACTTACCCATAGACTTTTCACAAGATTCAATAGATTGTGTATGTTCACCATTTCGAAAGATTATATTGAATGCTGCAGATTTAAGTTTTGGAAAAAAAGGAATTATATGTCAAAAACCAAGGTTAAGCATAACATATGGTTTGATAATGATCTCAAAAAGAGAAAGGCAAATGTTTGTCTCGATTTTCTAATAATCTTATTATTAGAGGTAATTACTATAAAACATACAGAGAATATAATAAATTAAAGAGATACAAGACTAAACATTTTAAACAATCAATTCTAAAAGAAATTGAGTCCCTTCATGAGGATAATCATAGCCTACTGGAAGCTTATTGACTCTCTTAAAGATGACACAATTCTGTAGATCTAGATGAACACTAAAATGAGTAAACCAACGATTTATCATCCTATGGGTAATGGAATACCTGAAGGTTCAACCGCACTTTGCTAGATATATTCGGAACATTGGAGACATCTCAGAAAAGCGATAGGAAGAAATACATATCGTCGCTTGTTTATGCATATATTTGCACTCCATAATGATGAGAATATCAATGTGTCTCCTTTTGAATTAGTGTTCGGCAAAAAGCAAAATTAGCGATTGACAGAGTATTTGAGCAGGTTACAAAAGAATTAACAATCAATACAACTAGAGAATATATAGAATATTTAAAAGATAGAATAAAGAAAACTAGAGATATTTTGCAAGAACATGCTAAAAGGGCAAAAGCATTACTATGACAGAGAAGCCAAATCAGCAAACGTAACAGTAGGAAACAAAGTACTTATTGAAGTATTGGCACTCGAGGGAAAGCATAAGATAGCTGATAGGTTTGAAAAAGAGTTGTACGATGTTGTAGAACAGCCAAATGAAGACATTCCAGTTTAGAAAGTGCGATCAGAAGTTTCCAGGAAAGTGACAAATTTACGTCGGAACCATCTGTTTCTGGTAGATAACCTGGATACTACCAGCGGTAGAGATACCAATGCCTAAGAAGAGGCCATCTTTAAAAGATGTGAAAGTGAATATGACAGTCAGGATGTCAAAACAACACGCAAAAACGCATCCAATGTACAGGATGAGACAAACAAAGTAGAGAAAGTTTGCGTCACTTATGATGCGAATTCTGATGAGGGTACAGTTGTGTATTACCTACACACAGTAATGGGGACATTCTTAGTCCTGTAAGAAGTGATTCTTGTGAGAAGTGATAGCAGTCGCGTCTATGTGAGACATCATGAAATTAGAGTTAGAAATGAGTCCGATGTAGATGTGAGTAGACAAGAAGAAAACGGAGTAGATGTGAGTAGACATGAAGAGCATGTAGTAGATATTCGTAGAAATAAGGAACTTGTAGATGTGAGTAGGCATGGCAAAATGTCGATGTAAACAGAGATGAAGAAAAATCAATGATAAATTTGCAGACAATCATCACGAAAAGAAAACCAACGAAACACTACCAGAAAAACGTATTACAAAATACTGATGGAACAGAATGAAGAGAAGAAATGATTGTAGAGGACTTAGAAGAGTTTCCTAGAAGTCTATCAGAAGAAGATGAAACTATGGGAAAGGAAATGACCAGAGACATCGATGATAAAGGGATAGTTGAAAATAAGGAGCATAATAGATGAGTTGGAGTAGAGTCAGAGACAGAGACAGTTGAAGGCGCGGAAGCTACATGTATATCCAACAGGACCCCGACCAAAACCAACACTCAGACGTTCTGGATGTGAACGGAATACGCCACCATGGTTTGGTTTGTTTAGATTGATTTGCTCTTTGGCTTCAGAGATGGATGTAGGAGTTGCGCACGAACTGTTAGAAACAGTTATGAAGTGATTTTTAATTCGGTTTACTTGTTGATTAAACATGCATATTGTGTTAATTGTTTTACTGGTTTTATTAATTTTAATTTCATTTAACTTACGACGTCGAATTTCTGAAGTTAGTGATTAAAGAAGAAACATTTGTTCATTTTGTTCTTAATTTGTAAAAAGTACAGAGTGTTCTAATAACACGTGTCAGAATGTAGGTGTAAAACAGTAAGTACTAGTTATAGGAAGAGAAACAGTTAGGTACATACTGTGTGACTTCGTCAGATGTATATATTTAGTAAGACAGAGTACATATAGAAACATTGAAGATATTTATTTATATGACTGACATACGACGAGACGTCATTTTCCAGACAGGGCGATAGATGTAACGGTGTAATTTTATTTTTGAAAGTTGTTTCCCTTGGACCATAAGGTCTGCACTGGAAAATCTGTACCGGAACTAATTGGATTATGTGACTTTTCAATGAGAAGTTTCACAATGAAAAAGTCAGGTTCTGGAAATTCGTATGTTGGTTTTAAGTGGTTTATGTGTATGTTTTCAAGGTCAGTATTATTTTATATGTGTGTATATTGAGCTATGGTTGACACAACAAGTGGTGCTTTATATTACATGACATTTGAGTATGGATGATCATGTTTTGGAGAAACATGTGATTTCTTGAATTGTTTTGTTTTGCGAAATGATGTTTTCTAGATGACATTTATTCTCAGCATGACTGATATATTTTTATAACTAACTTGCATGTTATAGTTTCTAATTTGCAGTTGCATAACACAGAACGGTTATTAGCCATCTCAGTAAGAGAGTGACCTGGTGAGAAATAGAGAATTTAGACCAGACTACACCAATTACCAACCAATCAGAGGGCAGGGAAAAGGTTCCAGGGTAAATTCGGAGCTATTACACAGAATCTCTTAATTTCGATTGGTTGACAGGGTAACAAACCAAATCTTGCTAAAAAGTTTAATTTTTGAAGAGTACTTATGACGGTTAATTCATACATTTTTGCAATGTATTCATAATTTGTGGCATAATAAAACCAAGAAGTATATTTTACCTTTTCCTCGTGTATCTACATGCAAGTAGGTGGGTCACAACCATACGACCCAAACAGCTTTTTCAAAGCATACTCAACGTATGGTTTGTGTACGTGTTTTTGATAAAACTCAGATAAGTCTTTCAAAACAGGTAAGCAAAAATAAAGCTTCTTGTTAGGGAACTCAGTACAGAGCTTAGAGCTATAATGTACGTCTATGGAAAATGAATTGGTGTAGTATGACCAGAAACACTTGTCTCATATATTGGTGGGAGTTGGGTATAGTGTTGTCTGTAAAACCATTATTGTTGAACCATCGCTTCATCTTAGAGCAACTAGACACATGTTTAATATAAACATAATGTTGAACGTGATTTAAGAAGTATGCATTAAATCATAATTATGAAACGAGATTACATAACTTTGTGTTATATGTGATTATAAATAATGTATGTGTAAAGTATGATTGTGTTATTATATATGAATAATAATATATGTGTAAACTATATGTGATAACGGTATTAAGTACGTCTTAATGTTTATAATTATATTTCAGAGTGTGACTGCGATTGACTGCCCGTCACCGTTAATTACCACCGTTACCATGTATCCTGTATAACGTAAGCACATCTTGGACATACATTTCAAAAATGAACCTTAGAACTATTCGTATTTTCAATACCACCCCGAAATATCCATAGAGTAACACATATACCAACAAACAGTTACATGCTGAAAAACAATATGTATTGTTAAACTGAAAAAACAGTCTTAAGTCATGAAGATTAATAGATAGTAGTTCTACAGACTGAATTGCAGATGTAATGAAACATACGTTACTTTTAATAAACTTACTAGTTTAAAGCTACATAGTCTCTATATCAATCGATTTCTTCTTTGTAGGCGTGTCCTTATTTGTAACTTCATGTTCACCAGCTCATGTCGAAATAGGGTATTTAAGCAAGAAAATATAGCGCATGAAAGCCTTTACTGGATATACATCGACCAGTGCACATCGTACATATACACAGGTAACAGTAATGTTTACAGAAAAGAAAAGTTAGCCTCTTTCGATGCTCGAACACGCGACCTTCTGATTTCAACTATAACGCTACTTGAAAAAAATAGTATACTAACTACCATTTATTATGAGGCAAAATAACTTAAAATATTTGAACGCAACTCAAGAAAGCAACTCAAGATGGATCAATAAATATATAGTCCATCTTGTCGCACGTGTAAATTAACATTGCCTGGTATAATACTCTATGTTATCAATATGAAACTAATACTTCGCCTCAAAACAACCATATTTAGCGCTTGATCAGTTTGGTGTGTGCGCGTTAGTTATTACGTAATGACTATTTAGTGTTAAAAATGCTACAACATACCAATAATAAAATAGCCGTGGTCTAGTGGTTCAGCGTCTATCCTTCAACATTTAAAAATGCATGGCTGTGGTTCAAATCCCGTGCCGGACAGCTATATTTGTTATCACATATACTCTGAAACCGTATATTTATCGATTTTACCTGTACTGAGGCTAAATAAAAATGTTAAAATTCGATTTCTGCCTTTGGAACTACTTCACACGTGACTCATTCATATTCATGAGTTATTATCAGTTAACATAGGGACTGTGTAGCCTTAACACATTAAAACGTAGCAGAACATAAGTAATTCATGAACCTGTAGAAGAGTATTTAAATGACGTAAGTGATCACGCTTACTTTGAAAACTGGGTTGCAGTTCTAATATGCTGCATATACGTAAATGTTGAGTAATGAAACATTTCACATTATACATTTAACAGATGGCATTTTATAAATACACATATGTATAATCCTGCATTACATTTGTTATTTTTATGAGCTATGTTTTAAAAAAATGCTGGTTTAATTTCTACGATTTCAATAATTTGAAATAATTATGGACTCTATAATTATATAGGAGTGCTCGTTGTATTCGTACTCTTGATTTATTTATCGGGAGAAATGGGAGGTGTAAATATGTTAAAATATTGTTATATGGACAATTTCTTTCAGTAGGGGAGCAGCCTTGATATTTTCCTACATCTTTCAAATATCGCAACCACGCTTGACAACGAAAAGTAGTACGTCATCTTTCGGCAACGTCAAAAAAAAAAAATGTCCGCCATTTTGAATTTTTTAAAACACATAATTTGGAAAATTGTGACAATTTTTGATCATGAAATTTCATTTCCGCTTTAAGTTTCGTGATTTTCGGCTGTACCGACTTTTTTTTAGAAGCTTTACTGCGTGATAAATGCAGACCCGCCTTGTAAAATGTCGAAGCGAGGGGCGATAACTCTAAAAGATGCCATTTTTAGAATACAATTAAAATGACAACAACCGTGTGTTTTTTGTTAAATAAAATACGAGGAGATACTTGAATTGTTGTTTAAGCTCACACATTACATGATTTTTGCTGCATTTCACGAAAAGCATGTCATTTCTTTATCAAAAGTACACGAAAATACGAATTGTTTGACTTAACTGTAATTTTGACTCGACTGACCTCGCAAGAACTGCAGGCGCGTATTCGATGGAGCGGGTAGTATTGGGCACCCTCTCATATGTGGAAAGTGTACGTAACAATCCCTACTGTTCAAGATGGGAGTTGGGATGGAGAGAAAGAGTGGGAGGGCATCTGAGCTGAGATTTAAAAGGATGCGCCCCCTAACCCCCCCCCCCCCCTCCCCAACTAAAATCATGAAAGTCTGTTTTTGAAAGCCCTTGCAAGCATACTTTCTTAAACATATTCAGATATATTTGTTGCTGTGTTTTTGACTAGACTATCCAGTGTCTAATTGTCATCCGCAACTTGGCGCAGTCAGTAGCCCCCCCCCCCCCCCCCCCCCAACTAAAATCATGAAAGTCTGTTTTTGAAAGCTCTTGCTAGCATACTTTCTTAAACATATTCAGATATATTTGTTGCTGTTTTTTTGACTAGACTATCCAGAGTCTAATTGTCATCCGCAACTTGGCGCAGTCAGTAGCGCAGCATATTTGTAACCGGAGGTGGTGCCACAGAGTTTTGTCGGTGTGTTCTTGGGCAAGACACTTCCCCTTAGCCTCGTCCGTCGGATGGGGACGTAAACCGTGTGGTCCCGCGTATAGGTCTATCATCCGAGCATGTTAAAGAACCATATCAGATATGAATCTATTCGATAATAAGAGCAGGGCACGGTTCCCGGATTCCTATGTATCCTTCCTCTCTCTCTGGGGCGGCTCTAAATAACCTGTACTGTGTTGATGAGCCGTTAAATATTCAAATGAATTCATCCGCAGCTGCACTCAGCACTGTCATATGTACTGTAGTTGTCCGATGCTAGTATCATGAATCAACCGTGGAATAAATCGCCCACACATAAAAGGGTTTGAGGGCCCCATCTTACTTGTATTAGTTTAAATATAGACCATTTGTCGGTTGAAACCTAAGATGAATTTGTTATCAGACAGAAACACTGTCGTAATACTTATACTGATATCATCGAAGGAAAGTAAAGAAGGCCATTTTTTTTTACTTTATATTTTTAAAGTTGAATTGTGTCATTATAGCACATGTTAGGCCATAATTCCTGGGTAGAACCAGTACTGTGTACTTTCTGCTATCTGTAAGAATCGACACTTTCTCACCTACAAGTTGAGCTCCCAGTGGGAATTGAACCCGCAGCGGTGAGAGGTGAAAATGAGAATGTATACAAATATAAAAAAGGCAACCGAACATCTCCATTACTCAATATGTCCATGGGACTTGAATGACCGCACTGAAAACAATCCGTGGAAAATTGTACAATGGAAGAATATATATTCATAAATACATTTTATTTTGATGCAAAATCGATATGCTATAGATAAAGGTCATGTAAAGTTTCGAAAAGATTGGTTAAAAACTGTGGAAGGATAAAGACGTACAGATAACTAACACCATATGCCGCCTCACCATTCGATGGTAAACAATAAACATTTAAGGTACATATTAAGGCCTTAAATTTATCTTTCATGACTAAGTAAAAAATATGTAAAAAGTCAGATATCAAAATGAATTATTTATTTGATTTAAAACATTTTATTTCAAATATTTACATCAAAACATCCCAATATAAAGGGTATTACATAAAAAATTAATTGCATCATACAATAATTGTTTTTATTTATTAAAGGGACACACAGCATTTATCAAGTATTTATCAAGCATTAAAATTTGCACCTCGATTGATTAATCAAGAATTGATTTTACACACGCTTGCATATATTTAAATTATAATATTTTGGCGTTTAAAAAAGAAAAGAATGCTGCATGTCCCTTTAATATGCGCACCTCTCGCCTGTATTGTTTATATGGTGCAAGTCATTTTCAACATATGTGGGGTTATATATATACATGTATCTGTTTGTTGTTTTTTTTGCGGAGACTGACCACCCACTTTTCTGGGTAGAACCAGTAATATACACCTCCTGCCATCTGTTACTCCACAAACTTTATAATCCAATAAAATTCAGAAACATCATTTTAATCCAATAAAGAAATTGGGCATGGTCGGTCAGATTAACAGAAACACATTTATATTTTCGTATTAGCCCTTATTTTGAGCCACTCCAATAAACTGTCCAGTTAAAGTCGCCATCGATCCACCTCTGTCAACAGTCAGACATGTATGTTGATATGATATTTTGCTGAACTGGTGATCCTGGGAATTTCGAAATTAGTGGGTCCAAATAACCTTCCCTCAAGTCACAAATGTTACTAGACATATTTTTCTTGAAGTTGATTCTAGTACTGTCCGTATGAGGTATTCATGATTCAAAAAAAAATAGTAATAATATTGTACACCGTCGCATTATTCTATTCTTGTTCGTTTAAGTATTTCTGATTCGGCTGATTATGTTGTAAAAATGTATTATAATATATATGTGACTAGATACTCGTTTCAATAAAATCCTCCATATTTTGTGACTTCAGTACAGTTTTCCAGCATCTGGTTACCGTAAACATCAGGGACTCTGAAAATAAAAATGATACAGATTCTGTTTAACCATACATATTTTTCTTTCAACTTAAATAGGTAAAAAGTTGGTGAGTTGAAATAGATGAATAAAAAGTGACTATAAAACTTTTTTTATAAGAATATAAATTGAACAGAACATGGTGGAAACAATGACCAGAAAAAAACCTATAAAACTTCTAATTTTACTTTAATTTTTAAACATGATCACTGGTGGTTTCAAATGCAGGACCAAAACAATATGGGTATCACCGGTTACTTTGCTTACCAGTTTTTTTGTGTTAAAAAAAACCCTTACAAAAATTGGGTCGGAGGGTCTAAGAACCGAAAAAAACACTAAAATAACTCTGGCCTAAGTTGGATCAACAACACATATGTCATTTAGAGCCGCCCTTGAGAGAGGGGAAGGGCACATAGAAAAAATAAAAAATGATACATCTTTTGTTTACCGTAACCAGATTTTGTTTTAACGTAAATAGTTAACAAGTTGTAGAATTGAAATATGTAGATGAATAGTGATTTTAGAAAAAAAAAGTTACATGTAAGATGAATTAAAAAAGATTGTTTTCGGCTGATCAACACTTTACCGGTATACCTAATTTAGAGCCGCCCCAGAGAGAGAGGAAGGAGGACACATATGATAGGAATTTGAGAACCTGCCTTATTCTTACTAATGAATATATTTCTATGGTTCTTTATGGTGCTCGTTCTTTATGGTGCTCGAAGGATAGAGAACTCCCAGTTTCAATCCCAATCTGGACAACAAACGAGGCTGAGGGAAGGTCAGTGGTGTATTGCCCGAAAACACAGACGAAACTCAGTGGTGCATGTGTGACTTGAACCCGAAAGCTCCAGATTGTTATCGTCCGCCATGCTATCGCTGGGTCAATGCCAGTACATTATGTTAAGTCAGGGTCCTGGTTAAGTTTAATATTTTAGATGTAATACAAGGATGTTTTTATCTTATTCGATTCATTTTACATCCATACTATGGACAATATGACCTATTTATGTGTCGATGTGCTGTAAAACACCATTTATTCATTTTTTATTTTTAGTATAAGAAGTCTGAGACTAAGTGCAGGTCCACAATGCCACATATATACATTGATAAATTCATAGGTTTTTTGAAACGGTGCTTACCTACACACTGGCTTACACAATGCTCTTGATGTAGTTATACAGATTACTGTGAGACTGGGAAATGACAGTGAAAACAGGCTGTGGTAACACACTGCACACCGACACTGCCTCATTTAAACAGACCTGAAAAATAACATATTGTTCCATTTAATTTTAATATTAATAACTATGTTCAACTTTCTTAATGCTATCAATGCCAGCTTTCCATAATAGTTTTCTTAAAACACAACTGGACTTTCTGGATACTGTCCAAAATGTAAGACTGGCATTCATGAATAAGTAGTATTTTCAAGGCTTACATTTTCATCAATCATTCATCACTCATGTGTTCTAAAAATTATCAGAATTAAGTTAATATATATGAACCACCACCATTTCATATGTTTCGATGTTAAACACTTGTCCTACACTACAGTACAGTAATTAAAAGTGTATTTACTTACACAAATCCCTACACAGGCTACAGACAAGCAGACAAATTATCCATGCCATGAACCATTTCATTTGCTTGCCCGCTTGGTGTGTTTCACTAATTCTCCGACATAGATGATAGATCTATTGTAAATTACGCACTACCTCAAGTCAGTCATGTAAAACTTGGAATTATATAACGATCACTGTTTCGATAAAGGTCTAACAACTTTATTCCACTCCTGTACAAATGTCTATGTGTGTAACTCAGTATGCATGCATCTGCATAATTTGACCTTTGAATACGTGTACACCGTGTGTGTGAGCTATTTTTAGCACATCGTTTGGACTGTGATAAATGGAAATACAGCAGTTCAGTTCAATTCACAATTTAGTTTTAGTGACTGTGCGAACTTGTCCAGGGAGAAGTGAGGGTTTATGGCGTGCGACTGACTGGCCCTTGGCTGGGTGTTTTTCTGTGTCGCCGCCATTTTGAATAGCCTCTGAAAGAGTGAAATGCAGGTACCAACTTTCAAACCGGGCACGCAAAATGTATATTAACGAAAAAATAAGAAATTTTCAAAAAAAGGTAGATCAGGTAATGATCTTCGACTCCTGGCAATTTCAACAATATTTAAGAATATACAATTGTTGTATCCGTTTTGAAACATTGGCAATTTCGAAGAAAACAAAAACTGCTTTTTTTTCGATCTTCGCATTTGTACCGCGATTTCCTACTATTATATCTCAATAAAACCTGTCAACACGATTGTTTGATGAATCTCCGACATAATAACTGACTTCTGATATGATTTTTTTTCTTTGCCATCTAGTACAAGCTTTAAACTAGTGTTTCTAAAAAGAGTATTATAAAATCCGCGCATCTGCACGTGCTTGCAAAATGGGAACTACGTTGCCTCCAACACCAATTATTTATGTTTGAGTTATGCGGTTCAGGAACGTGAAATGACTTGTCTGCTCCCGTACTGTTTGTTCATTTTATCAAGAAATGAAAACGTATAAATATGTTGTGTGTCGATCTTTTGTAATTCAGAATACATGACGCCCTCAAAAGTATCATCGTAACATACGTTACACATCATTGTAAAATACGTTACACATCATTGTAACAGACGTTACACATCATTGTAACCTACGTTACACAATAGGCTGATTAAATCGCAATGTAATGATTGAGCTTGTTTTTTATAATGTTACGGGTAAAATGTAATAAGAAAGGAAGTAAACCAACAACAAATATGTTTTAAAATATAATCAACAATGTATTCAAGTACTGAAATGAAACACATTCGCTTACAGAAAACACTTTAAATGGACCCAGTATTTCTTGAAAATCCTATATAGGAATAAAATCCAAATACTATTAGCAAGTGTCCCTTTAATAATATTTGTCAAGTTTCCCTTTAATCAAATTTCACTTCAAATTTTTCCTGGTTTATTAATTCTCAATAAATGTCGAAATAATCCAATAATCCAATGTCACTTGATGAGCACAATATCTTTTAATCCTCTCACCATATATTTTATACAGCATCCAATATTTTGTAAATTTAAATAATGAACCGGATACTGCACTTTGAATATTGATACTGAAAACTTTGCAAGTTTTACTAAGGTCAGCTTTATATAGCAACATGGAACATTCTATATTAAAGTATGTTCTGTAAAAATATACACATCTCATTATGTAAACAATACTTTAGAAAATACTGGAATAATACATAAACACTGGATGTCACTTAAACAATTTGGTCTAAACACATCCAGCTATTTATATGTGTGCTATTAATAGACCCAATCTGACAACAGGATCAATAAACCTGTAGACTTGTATAGCAGTATATACATGAGGGTAACAACAAAACCATAATCCTTGTCTTTATGTATATCTTTATTCCTCTACGTTTTTTGTTAATTAATTATTTCGAAGAAAAAACAACCGTTTTGCGCAATTGTGTATTTGTTGCTCTAAATTGTTTCAATAATTTCGATACAAACATGTTTACAAATTGGGTATTGCTATTTTGTCTTATTAACATGCTTTAAATTATATTCACATTGGTAATATAATGTGTAGAGTCACACAACATAAGAGAACCTACAATATATGTATTTTTTCTTACGTTTTTAAAAAAAAAGCTTTCTTAATCAACACAATAGATGTTACATTTAAAAATATAACATAGTTACTATATTTAGTGACATACATTATGAAAATCGCTATAATGAACTTGAAACAACAATCAATTCGGTGTGTCTCATATAAAGTGTACCTTACGTGAAAATATTGATATCTCTTTAATCATGAATTCAATTTTTGAAAATGTCAAACGCTCTTTGCTTCTATTTATTGAAAAACAGATAGCAGTATAAATGGGTCGATACTTTCAGTTTTGTTTTCTGAAAATGTTGATCAAGCTATTTCGCTTAGACCAGTCAACTGTTTCCACGTTTTATCGCTGCGTGGTACGAATTTCTTCATTGAAATGTTAAATGATATTAATACAGCACAGGAAACCAGTAAACCACACTTGACCAGTTTTATTTAAACATTTGTACACATATACGCAGTTACATATTCGTGTTGTCGGAAGGTATTTTCACCCGTTAACATAGGAAAACAATTACAAAGGGTCAGTTCCATATTTGTTTAGTATCTAATATTTAATTCATAAATACTATTTATATTTGCAAAATTCAAACATTTACAATCAATCAATTGTGACTATGAAACAAAAGAGTTAAATAGATTTTAACTTGATCAGTTGAATATTGCTTTCGTTTTAAGAATATGATATTAGGGATCCAGGAATAAAATCGCCTCAAAATTATGTGCTGTTCGGTTAAGCAGGCAAACCGTGCATCTAACGTCTAACAATTTGTTGGCATGAAGGAGTCGAAGGAGAACCACACATTTGCGGAAAATATGAGCTGAATTGTATCGCCAGTAGAGTTGCTAAGCACGTGACCATAACGGTGAAGGTATACAATATCTAACCGTGAAATTAGTACAAAATGACTTCAGGGAAGTAGCCAGAGTCTTGACGATGCGTCAGCCCAGTTATACTAATATGAGTTTGGAACGTGTAGTGGGGGGGGGGGGGGGGGCGGTATGCGTTGGGGTTGGGGAGGGTGATTGGGCGGTGGTACGGTAGCTAGCTCCTAATGAAAATGTTATAAAAGTTAAAAAAAGTAGATTGAGCGCAGGAAGGTCAACGTCAATAGTGAAGTTCATATAACCGCAACCGCATGCTGGCATGTTTGAATAGTTCCAGAATAGGACGCTAGCGCCATAGAGTGTTGGTATTCACTCTCAGGTGACCATGGAGGAGAAGATACCCCGCCCCGCCACCCCCCGCCTTTTATATATATATATAAAGAACTTGTTTTTAAAGACTCCCCATATATCGGGACAGAACAGATCGGAAATTGGAAACCTGCCCGACACCAGAGACGTAATAAACCATTACTTCTTAGATCTCTTTCTAAACTTATTAAAGCCGGATTCCTGTGGTTCTTTTTCGGAAAATACTCAAGACCACCCGTATTACGTCCCCGTCCAATGAGACGAGGCTTAGGGAAAGTGTCTTGCCCAAGAACACACCGTCGAATATGTGGCGCCGATGAGGTTTGAACGTGGGTTCTCGGGGGTTTCAGGTCCACAGGGTCAAGCCGAGATAAATCGACAAATAAGATCATAATTGACATATTGTCGGTACCGTGATTGTGGCAGTTTGTCCGATTACGTGCTGAGTTACTGATTAATAAACCGTATATACATGTAATTGCAGTTAATAACACGTTTAATAGTGCAAAAATAATGTGGACGTTGACTTGTGTGCTGGATTGTGAGTGTAATCATAGACATATATGCACGTCACTGGCGTAGTAAACTATTTAAAATAAGTATGTTCAGTGCATGTTTCCCCCGGGATTGCAATCTCACAAGCACACTGTCACATGCAGAGGGGTAGAACCGCCCCTCCCCCTCATCCTCCCCCCCCCCACACACATTCATATTCATTTGATTATTTTTTATCATACTCATTCGATATCGTGGCTGTATCGTAAATGCAGTATCTGCTATAGCATGTGCAGCAACTCTGCAGTTCTGCAGGTAAGAAGGTTCTGGGTTCATTCTCCATATGTTATCTTTGTAGCCCCGTGTGGTTCCGGGGGCCCCGTTTGGTTACGTGGAAAAGAATAGGGCCACTGGAGTGGAAGGCAGAGGTGTAGAACACCACCCCTTCCCCCTTAAATTCATGTTCATTTTATCCTGTTTTGTTCATGCTCATTAAAGGTCTTCATCATGACCCCTGCATTGTTTCAGGTGCCATCTCGCTCATATCACTAGAGCAGTGGCAGAAAAAACTATAATGTGGCTCCAGCGTAAATGGTGTGTCTACAATAGCATTTGCAGCAACTCTGCAGTTCAGGGTGAGAAGGTTCTACGCCCGTTCTCCATATTTTATCTCGATGTACATGGAGGATGAGCCTGGCACGTTCATTCATGTTAGGCGCCATATAACCTTTTCTTTATCAGTATTTATTAACATTCACACTAGCGTTCGTTTAGTGCAGTGTGGCGGCTGTAAAAAGTATCCCCGTGCTACGAATCAGTAGTGTTATTATTACTGGTCCTTTGGGACCAACGAGCCCAATATATGTGGCTTTGAAGTAGAATACCGCTTAAGCCGGTGCTAGGGGGTGTGAGTATTTATCAGTATTTATTTCATATGTTGGTGGGACTGAAACCCCAATTCAAATAAATCACTGCACATTTACGACTTACGGCAGATTAGGATTTAGGATTTGAGATAGAGGCATACTTTTCCACTATTTTAGTGTACTTCATGACCAATTACGTTTCGCTGTATCTCTATTTTATCAATACAAATTAAGGGTTAAGTATATGATTGGTATTTTGGTGTACAGATGATGTTAAGATAATTGGCACTTTAGGTACCGCGGCTGTGTTTTAGAGCGTCAAGCAATGGCTCTTTCGAGCTATAAAATCAAGAATATATAAACATGTTACTTGTCTTTTAGTCCCATACCGGTTTGAAGCGGAGGGTACTATAGGTCTGTCTATCCGTCCGTACATTCGGATCCAATAATCTATGAATAAGAATTAATTGTTCCTCGGAGATATAATTAACACGGTGGCGAAACCATGTGACTTTTGATCGAGTTCTGAACAGCTGAAGTACTGCGGGTAAGAACAACTAGGTACGGGATCGGTTCTTTCCGTTTCAGTGCACCTAAGCTCTGGAATTCCTCACCTCAGCACTTCAGAGATACAGGACATTTCAAGAGTATCATACATGCCTGAGATGGAGAGAGCTGCTCATGTACCTCCTATTCTGGTTAGCTATGTGATATTTCTTTATAGCCTGAATTTCTGCTTAGTTTAGTTCATCTTGCATCTTATTTTTCTACTGTACTATGCTTATGCTGTGTGATGCTAGATAGTCATTATGTGTCAATCTTTATTTTGGCATGGGGGTAGGTCTTGTAATTTAATTTAATTCAACTTTTACTTGTCTACGTTACACTCTAATTAAATATATTTCCTATAGTACATCGCCACGTTCAAGATCGACACCTGATGACTATGTGGTGCCTCTAATTTTATGCAATTTATGTGTGTTACTATTGCTTATGCTAATCGTGTGTGCTTTTATAGCTGGTACTATTGCATGTGCTTGTAAAGCATGTGTTTCCAATGTACTTGCATAGCTTTTTCTATTAGAGAGTGTTATAGTTTGTGCTATTGTATGTGTTTTTATAGCTTGAATAAGTATCTTACTGTGCTATGCTTATCTTAATTGCTTTCGCCACGGTGATTAAACTAGAAGGGTGTAGACGGTCGGATTTATTTTCTACCTCAACCACAGGAAATCGACCGTCATATAAATCCTTACATGTGTTGAAAACGACCTATAGAACCATACCAAATATAAACTTGTTAGATCTCTGCGTGCCAGTGTGTGGTATTACAGATATCTGAAGTAATTTCAAATCAAGATCAACCTCTGAGACGGTAATTTTCTGTACTCTATGAAGGAACTGAACTGAATGTTGTTTAACGGCTCATCAACACAGTATAGGTTATTTAGAGCCGCACCAGAGAGAGGAGAAGGATACATAAGAATCCGGGTACCGTGCCCTACTCCTATTATCGAATGGATTCCTATGGTTCTTTAACGTGCTCGGAGGATAGACCGATACACGGGCCCGCTCGGTTTACGTCCCCATCCGACGGATGAGGCTAAGGGAAAGTGTCTTTCCCGAGAACACACCGACGGAACTCAGTGGCACCACGGAGGATTTAACTCTCCATTGAGGAGCAAGTAGAGAAATTACTACTGTAATGAACAAATACATACACTTCAGTTTGTTGGTTTAGTAAATAATCTCATGCTTAAATCATATATTGAATGTAAGATTAAAACTGAGTTGTGACATTTCAACTAATGTCTCTGTTCGAAAAAATACCAGTATATGGTTATAATAGCTTGCAACTTAAAAAATAAAACATCAGTAAACTAACAGTGAATGTATCATTGTGTAGCAGCATGTCGATCATAGTGATTGTTTTTCTCAAATAAATTGAATTTCTAACCAAGCCTGAAGCTCTTCCAGTGTTAATATTTAAATAAAGTATCAAACAAAGCCAACATATCGGTACTACCGACTGATGAAATGATAAAATAATCGAAAGCACCCGGTATTATAAATATTGTATTTTATTATCATTGATCTTGCGAATAAAACAAAATCGAAAGAGTATTTAGTGAACAACTTTTTTACCAAAATGAAATGGAGGTAATTTTTAAAATAATTAATTTGGTGTCACTGTTTTCCACTTCTTACTTTAAATCAAACTTGATATTTTTAAACTCTCAACGTACGATTAGTTTTTCTTCATAACTTGTATTTTCTTAATCATAAATATAAGTTATAAAAAAAGAATATTATAAAGCTAATTATTTTTGCATATTACTGACTGTTGATTATATTGCTCCAATAATAGTTTCACAACATAGTAGAATAAGAATAAACCAAGAGGCAAACTATGGCCTGTGGTCGCTCTACTGGCTAAAATGGCTCTTGTGCATGGGTTGTTATCACAAAAGTCCCTTCAGTACTTCTTTTTAAAAAAATAAATAAATAAAAGACAAACAAAAAAACATAACAACACCCACAACAGAAATTTAAACCCTTGACCCATGCTTACAATACAACAAATCACAATTTTGATTTTAGGAAATAAATTAAAAAATAAAAAAAATATTAATTAAACTGAAACAAGTTTCATTTTTTTTACTTACATGACTTCAATCAAATACAGGGACATATGACATCTTTTGACCTATAAGTATGACCGTGAAGCTACTGACCTGGAGTTTGCTCTCGACACATAGACCTGTTCTGATGACCACTTCTGCCAAGTTATTTGAAAATCCCTCTATGAATGTCAGAATTATTTATCGGACATGAACTATGGACACAAAACTATATCGGACATAAACTATGGACACAAAAGACACAAAAGAACTTCTTTTTGACCTTTGACCTCCAAGGACGTCCTTGACATTGAAGCTACTGACCTGTATTTTGCGATTGACACCCCATCTTGATGGAGTGAACACTTCTGTCTGGTTATTTGAAAATCTCTCCATGAATATAACTTGTCACATTTATTTACCGGACACGAAATATCAACATCAAAGTATTTCTTTTTGACTTCTGACCTCTAAGTATGACCTTTACATTGAAGCTACGGCCCAGGAATGTGCATGTGACACATCCTCTTGTTGTGGAGAACATTTTCGCTAGAGTAGTTGAAAATCCCTCCATGAATGTTATTTGCCATAGACGAAAGTACTTGTTTATTACCTTTGACCTCTTAATTTGATCTTGACCTTGGAAATTGCGTGCGACACGTCGTCTTGTTTTGTGAACAATTGTGCCAAGTTATTTGAAAATTCATCCATTAGTATCCGAGTCCGAGTTGTCCGGACTACTATACGCCATACTTCGGAGCATAAAAAAAATCAAAATGTTTTTCTTGAACAACCAAAAATTAAAAAAAAATGCAATAATAAAATCATAAATAAAACATGAGACCCAAGAGGGCCTGTGGACGCTCTACTGGCTAAAAATGGCTCATATCTAAGGTTGTCGTCGAAAAATTCCCATCAGTTATTCTTTTAAGTACTATAAAAAAGGTCCAGATTTTTTTATTTGACCAACACCAACGTCAATCCCAAAACAGATTAAATTAATGTCATTAACAGTTATGCTTTTAAATTGTTTCCGCTCATTAACTTTTGTTAGGAATGAGGTATTGTGATGAAACTTGCATGGTAGATAGCCTATATGTAAAGGAAGCTTGGATTTGCATTTGGGGTCACTGGGACCAAGGTCAAAGTATGCATGTTGTAGCAGAGACCGGATGTGACCTATATTTTGTCAAAGTATGTCACAATGACCTGAAAATTTGCAAATGACGTTAGATGCTCATTAGGAACATTCTGGTGAAGTTTGTTGGTAAAAATCCTGGAAGAAATAAGCAAGATAAACATGTTGTAGTGGACACCGTACATGACCTTTGTTTCGTGAAAAATAGGTCACAAGGACCAGCAATTCTGGACATGATGTTATATGCATATAATGAACATTCTGGTGAAATTTGGTGCAAATCCTCCGAGAAAGAAACAATATGCGTTTGTCGCAGTAGATACTGGACTTGACCTATATTTTTTCAAAGTATGACTGAATTGTCATAGCGGAGACCGGACATGACCTGAATTTTGTCGAAAGTAGGACACAGCAACCCAAAGTGTTGGACGTGAGGTAGGATGCATATAAGGAACATTCTGGTGAAGTTTGGTGAAAATCCTGCAAGAAAGATGCAAGATACACATGTCGTAGCAGAGACCGGACATGACCTATATTTCGTCGAAAGTAGGTCACAACGACCCAACATTTTGCACATGACGTTAGATGCATATAAGGAACATACTGGTGAATTTGGTGATAATTCTGCAAGAAAGAATATAGATACACATGTTGTAGCTGAGACTAGACGTGACATACATTTCGTCGAAAGTAGGTAACAGCAACGCGAATTTGTGCACGAACGCGGACGAACTGACATATTTACACCTAGACAATATTTTGATCACTAAGTCAGATCTGTAAAAGGGTTCAGCAAAAAATGTTACTCATATTTTTTTACTCATTTTTTTATTTTTAGTAACATTGACCTTGACCTTAAACCTAGTGACTCTAATTTCAATCCCAACCTTCCTTTCCATAGAGGCTACCTACCCAGCAAGTTTCCTTACCATATCTCACTCCAGACAAAAGTTATTAAGCGGAAACTATGTTTCTATTTTCAGTAACAGCGACCTTGACCTTGATTTCTGTGACCACAAATACAATCACAACCCTCTTTTCTTTTTAAACTTTATACTCTGCATGTTTCATTGCAATACCTCGTTCGTAACACAAATTATTGAGCAGAAATCATTTTTCTATTTTAGTATCAGTGACCTTGACCTTAAACCCAATGACCCCAATGTCAATCCTAACCTTTATTTTTAAAAAAGCTACCTACTCAGCAAGTTTCATTACAATACCTCACTCCTAACAAAAGTTATTGAGCGGAAAGCATGAATTTGACCGAAGTTCTCGATATAGCATATTGCATATTTAAAAAATCAAGGGCCATAACTCTGGTGTTACTTGTCCAATCTGGCTGGTTTTCGAATTTTTCCGAGCTTTTTTTAATATAAATACACTGACAACGTTTCGTAAAGATCAATTGCAAAATAAAGGTGCTATAGTGTAAACAAGGCTTAATATGGCATTTTTCAGCAAAACAAGGGCCATAACTCTGGTGTTACTAATTCGATCGGTTGGTTTTCGAACTCATCCGAGCTTCCATTGATATAATATACTGGCAAACTTTCGTAAAGATCAAATACAAAATGAAGGTGCTAGAGTGTAAACAATGCTTAATATGGCATTTTTCAGCAAAACAAAGGCCATAAATGTGGTTTTACTAATCTGATATATATAAGTGTATTTATGTGTCTAGTGCCCTATTGTAGATAATACTTATAAAACATGATTACTTCAAATTGGTGTAACACCTTACACAACACAGCTTTTTACATTGACTTACCAATTTATGAAAGTAAGTGTATCTCTCATTATCATACCACTGACTTCACCATCCACTACTGTGTAGTTAATCACCATTCACTACTGTGTAGTTAATCCACAGTTGAACTCTGTAAGTTAATAACTTCTAAAAAAACAACATGTCTGACCATTTCTGACATTGAACAAAAGAAAGCTGACTGGACACACAAAATATGATGAACACAATTAAGTCATGTGACCAAACTTCCAGGTAAAAATCAACTCAAGCATAACATACAGTTAAAGGGAAGCAACTCGTACAAACCACTTTACAAACAACTTACAGAGTTAACCATAATTATCACTCTGTAACATTACATTTAGTTGGGTTGAAATGCACGGGAAATCACATACCCATGAACAACAGGCATGTTATGTACATGTATATCTATGTACATGATTTCATTTCACTTGATTTTCTTATTTTTACACAACCTCGTTGTTCTTTACTGAGCAAACGTGGCTGAACAGCGAATTAGAAGACTTTTTAGTGTTGATGAAATGAATAAAGGCATAGGAATGCTTGAAATGAATAGAGGCATGTTGCGCGTGCTCTTAATGTATCTCAGAGCGTAGTCACTGGGACCGGTTCCAAACTCAGGCAGCGTTATCCATTTGCATGGTGGTGGTCGGTCAAGGTCAACAACCCAAGCACAGGATCGTTTCATGGCATTCAGGCAAGGCATAATCTTACGCCACAACCTTAAGAGATCAGGTCCAAAATGCTACAGGCGTGAGACTTTCTACTCAAACTCTCAGAAATCGTTTGCATGACGTCCGGTTGAATGCAAGAAGACCAGGTATCCGCGTTCCGTTGACTCGATTGCATATTCATAATCGTCTAGCCTGAGCATGGACACTCAATGATTGGACGCCTGTCCTCTTTACAGATGAGTCCAGGTTCTGTTGAGATTTCACTGACAGACGTGCAAGAGTGTGGAGAATGCCCAACGAACGATTCGCTCCTGTATGCATTGCGGAACATGATAGTTATGGTAGTGTTTCAATCATGGTGTTGGCGGGTATCAGCATGCAGGGAAAAACAGATCTGCACATCATTGAAAATGGAACTTTGACAGCTTAAAGATATTGCAATGACACTCTGTGGACTGGAAGTAAGTTGTTCCATCCAATTCGGGTGCGGACTGGCGTCGACTACCCACGTTAAATAACGACCTTTATGTGCATTAATACCCTGTGGTTTAATATGATGAAGGGGGAGACTCCTATCCGCAACTTGCTAGAGCGTGTAATGATGGTATAGACTTCAATGATCGAAATCAAGTTATTACAAGTAAACTTCTTCAGCAGGGTTGTCGTTATCACAAACTACGTAGATCTTTCTCTAATTTATACCGCCGCAACAAGGGCCTGCTGGAAAAGTACAACATCAACCTTAAAATACTTTTGCGACTAGGCATATCAAAACCCTCATTTTATGGAGATATGGTCTATAAAGTTCGGAAATTAAAGGGGTCTAACGGGTTTCCTGACCGCTTTACAAATTTAATCAGGAAGTTCGTCAGAAAAGGATATAACACTTTGGTTTTACAGCGCCCTGCATGTTTAGTGATTGACCCCTCTACAGTCAGTCATTACGCTTCACTTTTCACTTGTGAGTCCCTCGAGTTTTCTGGTCGTACCCTAGATTGGTTTTCTCTTTAGCTGCAACTACTATGGTTGTTCAGTACGATTCTGGATACATCCTGAGATGTTTATTATTATTTTTTGTATGTGTTTCTTTTGTTAGTTTCTCTGGATGTGGATTTAATTGTTAGAGAATTCCTTGTGATGGGATGTAGTTTTGTTTACACTGTCTTGTCTATTTGGGCGCTGAAGACAGGATAATAGCGAGGATTGTGTGCATATAAAATCGATTCAAGCTAACCAGTAGGCCTTATTGCCTACTGACCGTTCCAAGTCGGTAAACCTGTCTTCACCACCCTTTCTGTTTTTTTTTGTCTCTTTCATTGTTTTTTCAAGTCCTTGTGTGCAGTACAGTGCGACCCTGCGATGCTATTGCGTTCGGATGCTGTGGTTTCTATAGGACCCTATATCTCATTTTTGAATCTGTTTATTAGGATAAATAGATATATATGATGTGAATGCAGTAAGTCTCTTGAATGACAGGATAACTTCACGTATGTGTTTTCACTAAAATGTTTTACTGAAAAGATTGATTTACTATTAAAAACGTATACCTATTTTATTCTATCTCTTTTTACTTCAAAACAATAAGATTATTAACGCATTCTCGCACTCGATCGATCGATACCAGTATCATAGATAAATGCATGGTTTTGCTTATTGTGATGTTTATAGACCCTCTTGGTACTTTTATCATGTGTGCTGTATGATAACTTGAGTTTTACTGTTTTAGGACAAGTAAGAACATACCATTTACAAACATATCACACTCTATTGTGGGCACTTCCAGCTGCTGAAGCACTACCAGGAGGGACTTTTTAGAATAAAATACAGTATACCATTTACAACCAGTCTGTCTTTTGCCAGCATAGGTTCGATAACTGACCAGTTTACAAACAATTCCTTAATCTGTATATCCTTCTATACTAGACAGTTCTTTTTACGAATGCGTGAAGTTACATGGCTAAACAAATTGAAGCGTAGTATATATATATATATATATATATATATATATATAGTTATCACTGCTTTGTTTGTCATATGTCCGCGGCAAAGTTTTGTATCAGAGTTAGTTTGTAGTTTACATGTATATCTGCAACGTATATGTCACATGAACTTACAGTAATAAGATGCTAAATATCTGAAGGACACACATAGCATGCGGTAGCCACGATTCAAACCCGCAGCCCTCCACTTTTACACCCCTGCAATTAAAATGCCATGGATACCGATAGTTAACGGCGCATAGTATAAGTGTAGATATGTCTCAATTTCAGGAACATGCTATACATTTGATTCAATATCCTTCAGGGTTAAAGTCATACTGTATACCCTCTGCCTGCAACTTGCAGCAATTGATCAGAGTCACTGACAATCATCCTCCATGAAGATTAAGATAAGATAATTTAATATGGATATTTTTCACAACTTGCTTTTAAATATTTGTTTATTTTTCCCTCTGACGGATTTAGATGTGTCTGTCACACAGTGTTATTTTAAAACAAATATATTAAAAAATATTGTACCCCTCAACATAATTCCATACGCTCTGTCAAGAAATACTGGATCTGTCTATGTATACCACGTATATATGCAAATGACCGGCCTACTTTTGTTTCCATCATTCCAAGCGTCTTATAGCAGAGATGCATTCGCAACATCTCGTACACTTCTTCATAGCATTACTAGAATGTAATACGCAGGTTTCCATATTGGTTAAGTCATCGCGCCTTACATTCCCGCCAAAATAAATTTGCATTCAAAATCAAAGTTATCCAAATGTTGCAATGTTATTGAGTCGATTGCTCCATAGTTTATTTACATGAAGGCAGTGATAAACCTTCAATCTGTATTGTAAGTTATCGATTCTTTTGACAGCGTATACTGGTTTATTTGCATACTTATATAACTAGTGGTATATCAAACATATAGAATGGTGTTATTCCACTCTCACACCGTAAGTTCTTCTTCTTCTTCTTCTTCTTCTTCTTCTTCTTCTTCTTCTTCTTCTTCTTCTTCTTCTTCTTCTTCTCCTTTTCTTCTTCTTCTTTTTTTCTTCTTCTTCTTCTTCTTCTTCTTCTTCTTCTTCTTCTTCTTCTTCTTCTTCTTCTTCTTCTTCTTCTTCTTCTTCTTCTTCTTCTTCTTCTTCTTCTTCTTCTTCTTCTTCTTCTTCTTCTTTTTGTTCTTCTTCTTCTTCATACAGATAGCTGTCTTTGAATCTATTAATCACGTTTTATAATATATAGTGTGATGTTGAGTGTATCTCTCTTAGGTACTGAGCTACTTGCCACTAAGCAACGTTTTATGTTTAATATACACTTGTTGTATATTCTCCGGGGCGGGGAGTGGATGTGGGAAGAGAGCGTCGGGGCATAACCCGAGGATTAGACAGAAACGAATTTATGTTAGGCGGGGATGGGTTATTCCAGATAATATCCGTAATCACCATCCTTGCCCCCGCTTTAAGAAATGTTAAGCCGAAAATAAACCCCTAGAAGAAAAAAACACAAAAAAAACAACACAACAACAACAAAAATAAAATCGAAAAGCGTTTCTTCAGACCCTGCCACAGTGCCACCTTGAAAAATCTACAAAATACGACCCTATATCCCAGGTAATCCATTTCTTACCTCCTCTCTATAAAACAATCAGCAAAATACCCAAACCTCCGCATAACGGATTAAACACAAAGAAAAAAGGCTGAAAGAAGCGTTCACCCCAAGTACATTTTCAGAATTCCTCCAAGATTTAAAAACAATGTCACCTAAAAATACGTGGCTAACCACCTCCTAATAAAAATATAGGGGGAAAAACCTAGAAAAAATCTTAAAACAACCACATAGTCGATCAGTTAAAAAAAAGGAATTTACTTGAAATTATGTATTTCCGAATGTCTTGTAGAATATGTCAAAATCGCCCCCAACGTGAGGGTGATTTTAAAAGTCCTATTTTCCCCAGGCCCTGGTTAGGGTGCATAAAACCTCATTCTTATCCTATTTTCATCCCAATAAAAGGGATAGTGTAAATAAAGATGTTCACTTACAGAAAATACATAAATGGATTCAGTATTTCTTTAAAATCCGATATACGAATAAAATCCAAATAAACTAGCAAGTTTCCCTTTAATTTGTAATATGAATTTTTAAGAATTGTTCATATAATTTGTCCCTTTAATCCAATATCATTTCAAGTTTTTCCTGGTTTATTAACTGACAATAGTCCAATTGTCCAAATAGTACAATAATCCAGTAATCTAATATCACTAGATGAGCCCAATATTTTTTATATCCTCTCACAATATATTCTATTTTACCGCATCCAATATGTTGTCTATTCTCAATTAAAATAATAAACCAGATGCTCCTCGTTGAATATTAATACTGAAAACAAACTACCAACCCAAAACGACTGTTTTCATACTAGCTTGGAAAATTCTTGAGGAAATAATGCTCTGTAAAATTCTACAAATCTCAGTATGTAAATAATAATTTAGAAATTACTATTAAATGAACACTGGATGTCAATCAAATATTTCTGGTCTAAATATATCAAGCTATTTACATATGTGCTATTAATACACATTATATTAATAAACATTACACGTATATATAATTATATACATGGGGGTAACAGACTACTTTATTGAAGTGTTAGAGGATATGATATGAATACATGTAGGGGACCAGTAATTGCAAGAAATAAGTTTAATATTATGTTTAATCCATAAATACGCTTTATATATTGCTAGAGGTGAATATGTATGGAGTTAACAGCATGTACTTTCTTTATTAGTTAGATGATAGATACTGATCGTATTTAAGTATAGATTTTCAGCGCTTTTCATGCTCAACTAGGAACACAGACGATAATGAAAAGCGATACGTATTGTTTCACATTGAATTCATAAGCTTCCATGCAGATGAATATCTGGTTTGATATCACATTCTCTTGTAAAACAACAAAACGATTTTGTACCGGAATATGCAACATCATGTGACGTGTAATTTTAAAGTTTGTAATAAAACTAGAAACACTATATTATTAATATAGGTGGTGCATTATTAATTAAAGGGAATATAGCGACACAGCCAAACCATCTGTATTTTTGAGAGTACTGAAATATTTGAAAAAGGGTGAAATAATTATCAAAATCCGTTGATAAACAAAGAAGATATGATCATTTTAAGTTTCTGATGAAACGGATATGGAAGCGGCCATTTTGAGAGCTATGACATCACGGTTCTAAATGACCATTAATGGAATATTTATAAATATGAACATTTACTGATTATATGGAAAACATTACAACAACTGTATGAACAATATGTAATACTTAATGGCAGTAATGCTTTATATGACCAGTAAAAAACCCCATTCATTTGCAGTGATTTTCTTCGTTTTAAATGGTATTTATCAATATTCCATATATGGTATTATGGAACTATGACGTCACAGTTCTAAAAATGGCGGCTCCCATATTCGTTTTAGAACAACCTTTAAATAGTCATATCTGTTTTGTTTATCATCCGATTTTTATAATTCTTTCACCTTTTCCCAAGTATTTCAGAACTCTCAATATATAGATACACTGATGTGTCTATACGTGTAACGTTTTCTGGTTTCTCCGGATGTGGACTTTATTGTTAGAGATTTCTTTTTGATGGGATGTACTTTTATTAACACTGTCTTGTAAATTTTGAGAATAATAGCGAAGTTGTGTTCACTTAAAATCGATTTACGCTAACCAATTGGCCTTATTGCCTACTGACCGTTCCAAGTCGGTGACCTTGTCTTCACCATTATTTATGTTGTGTATTGTCTTTTTCATTTTATAATTAATTTGCTCTTTGTTTGTGATACAGTGCGGATCTACGGTGCGTTTGGGTGCTTTGTGATTTCTATAGGACCATTTTTCTCATTTATTTCTAATATATATTTTAGAAATGGCTTCTGAAAAAATGAACGACTGGAGAGTCAGGAAGACCGCAGGTGAATGTCTAAAGTACCTTCATGCTGAGAACATGTTTGCAGACGTAACATTCAGGTTTAAGCAACAAGACGGCTGCAAACTACATGCCCACAAAGTTATCCTGGCCATGAGGAGTCCTGTGTTTGAAGGCATGTTTTATGGTCCCTTGGCAGATGCAAAGAATGAGATCTTTCTGGAAGACGATGATTCTGAGATATTCAGATTAATACTTGGGTAAGACATGTGGATATTTATTTAAGGTCAAAGGAGCATTAATCACGAATTTATATCGTGTTTGGACAATCGTGACAAAACCTAAGGTAAATGCCTTCAGGTTAGAGATATTTAATGTTATCTACGTTCTCTAATCATTTTCTTGGACTTTTATTTTGGCCTAAACTCTCAGTCTGACTGTTTTTGACTGTTACCTGTGATACGCAGGCTTTATAACCTCTGCTCCCAACTAAATTCCATTTTGTTTATTTCGCCCATTGTTTTCGCGTTTAGGGCAAAGCATTTTGTTAGAAATTGGGACCATACCCCGATGGCCATGGAATGGTGGAAGCTTCCTCATTGAAGGTTCCATGTTAACGTCATATGCATACCATCTTTAAGATGGCTCAAATTTCTGTACTTTTGACATATTAAATATTGAGTTCTGCTCAACCCGGAGCTAGAGGGCGTGATTGGTAGCAGGAAATTGTACCTACACGTCATGAACAGTCGCAATCAAACCAAGGCTGCAATATTTTTCTATTTATTGTGTGCGTGGATTTCCAAATTTCTCCTTCCATACTGTTTTTAAATGATTAGAATAATACTTGTCCTACTTCAGGACATGTTGTATGGTATGAAAATACAATTTATTTGAAAATCTCACACTGACAGTAGCATTTATTATGATTTCCCAAATGGTTATAGCTCTGAAATTTGCAGCATTAACATTACTTCGACGAATCTCATAATAAATGGCATAAAGTATTTTCCGTAAAATTAATCAGGATTCTGGATAGTTTATATACGGAAGGTACAAACACAATCAACGGTTCCGGAAACAGTTTATTGCCTGAGTTGTCCGGTCCTAACATTATAACAGTAATGGTTTTTGGGAATGTTTTTTGTAACTACATCGCCCCGTGTGGTTTCCGGGCACGAATAGGACCACTGCTAAGGTAAATCCCCCAATTATCCCCACGAATTCATGTTCATTTTGTCAATTGTTCATGTTCATTAAAGGTCTCCATCTTGATGCCTGTATTGTTTCATGCATTACTTGAGTGGACAGAAATCAATGATCGTGGCACCAGGAAAACATGGAGTGTTTACCGCAGAATGTGCAGCAACTCTGCAGTTCTGCAAGTGAGAAGGTGCTATGTCCGTTCTGCAGATGTTTAGCTAGATGTAAATAGAGACTGGGCATGGAGTGTTCATTCCTGTTGGCTCCACATAACCGTTTTGTGTTGTTGCGCCGTAAAACCCCAATTCAACTCAGAAAATATTAATTTGATCTTTAAAATCTTAACAATTAAATTGGTCATGTAAATTTTATTTAGATTTTTGATTTTCAAAATGCCGCAATTCTCCCTAATTTGTTTTTGGCTTTGTTTTCTCCAAATGTTTCAACATCAGCAGACATCCGAGACATGAGATGGTTGAACTATTGGAAGTACAAACAATGATTAGCGACACTCATTTTATGCGATTGTCAAGCAATGCAGTAAAATGTGAACTTATGGAAATGTTTCGTATTTGAATTATTTTTTGACTTGACGTAAACTAAGGGGCTGTATGGCACTGTGAACCTGAAACCGAACGACCTGGTTTCCGGCCTCACCTGCGACACTACATTTCGTCTATCGATTTGTTCTGGGGCAAGAAACGTTATTTGGTCTTGTCCGTTGGATAGGAAAGTAAACTGGAAAACACTGTGTATTGGTGTTTATCCACTGAGCACAATATACTCGTTAGTAAGAGAAGAACAGATTCCTAGATTCCTATGTATCCTTCCCCTTTTTGCCATAAACTATCAATGATAGTGATTGTACCTTCTGAAATATCATTGCAGATATATATACACAGATGACGTTCAACTGAACGGTGATGTTGTTCTCAAATGTCTATTTACTGCGAAAGAATACTGTCTGGATGGATTGGTAAGCAAATGCTCGGTCTTCCTGGAGGAGTCTGTATCCGCCGAGAATGTCTGCACACTTCTGGAACAGGCCAAACTTTATGATATGGATGATCTACAAGAAGAATGTTTTGACTACATATGTGATAATGCGAACGATGTCTTCGCATCTACAGACTTTCTTGAAGTATCTAGGCAGACACTCATAAGGATTCTGTCAAGTAACAGGTTAGGAACTGACGAACATGCTATCTTTCTTGCTGCGCTTCGCTGGTCTGACAATCAGCGTCAGAAGGAAAATGCCGAAATTTTACCATCCATCCGCGAAAACCTCGGCGATGCCCTCTACCAGATACGGTTCCCACTGATGCCTAACGATGTTTTTGCTAGGGAGGTCGCCCAGAAGGAAATTTTGACTAAAGAAGAACTATTATCAATTTACCAATACATTGCCACGAAGGAATCGCCTGATGGAAAGGTTGCTGACAAGTTTTTGTCAAGTGAACGAGGTCAATCCAAGGTAATTATCAAATTTCCAAATATTGCCAAACCATGTCGCGCCCAATTAACATACGGTGAAACCATCGGGTTAGAAAACAGAGTCGGCGTCCGATTAACAAGATTTGGGTCCATCGGCTTAGAAAACAGAGGCGGCGTCAGCTTAGGAAGCCGAGGCCCAGCTGCGATATCGATGGAGACAACGTCAGACATCAAACTATATAGAATTAAGGGTGACATGCTCAAAAATGTTAAATCGGTAACAATTTCATATAAACCGATAGGAGGCGGCCTCACACACGCACAGACTACCCCACACATTCTTGGACATGACGATTGGAAAATAAGGAATACGTTCATGCAATTTAAGTCTCCTATCATCTTAAAGGGAAATTACCAAACAACCGTTTCCTTAGACGTTGCTGTTTCGACATTACATGACAATAGCACATATAAAGTAAAGGATATATCTGTCAAAGTTCATCAAATTCCACATGGCTTAGAGGAAATGAGTGTATCAAACTAACGCGATGCATAAGTATAGTGGTATAATCATGTAGTGTCAATTGTTTCTAAAATAAGCTTGACATAATGACCACGAAAATGAACGAAAATGAATGGTCTTCCAGCTGTACTAACACAAAAGGTACTTTTCGACAATTAAAAGTCGTACTTTAAATTATCATGTAAACAATCGAGCTTTAACAAATATGATGTTGACGTAGATTATTAGCAGCTGGTAAGACCCTTGTTAGTGAAAACTCGCAAATACTACGGTATCAAAAATTCAAGCAATATGTATGCGAAATGTACGCATTACTGCATAACAATGGAGTACCGAAATAAGACATTAATTGTTTTTCAATCTGTGTTTGTTTCATAAGTATTGTTTATACATTTACACAAGGAACAACAAGTTTCAACTCAAAATTTTATTTAATTATATGCAAGCAGTTTTAAAGTAAAAAAAACTAGATTAATACATCAAGACGCTAATTTTAATACTTGATAAAGACTTCAAGATTGCCGTGTGTCCCTTTAATTAAATCCTTATTCATTTGACGCATATTCGATACGTTTTTCATCTTTACCAAACTTTACCATATGGTTAATATCACTGAAAGCTCGGACAAGATAACCAACGTTCCTCCCAAACCCTCATTTTCCACGTTCACTCCGTGAGACACTTGGCAACGGTCGCAATTTTCATATCAACACGAATGGACCCTTACACAATTTTGCCCTTTAAAGAGATAGATTGCAAAATATATATTCTTTTACATGCATTAACGCACATATATACTTATAACAACGGTGCGAGATGCAAGTCTCTCTTTATGTTTTACATACGTGAAGACTGGCACTTTTCCTTTTTATAAATATGTGTCTTAATTATTTTCACTTTTTTTAATCTTATCATATTTGATTCTTTGTGCCAAAAGTAGTCCATTCGTATTGCCTAAATGTTCTATAATAAGGTGCGAGATGCAAGTCTCTCTTTATCTTTTACATAGTGAAGAATGGCACTTTCCCTTTTTATAAATATGTGTGTTAATTATTTTCACTTTTTTTAATCTTATGATATTTGATATTTTGTGCCACAATTAGTCCATTCGTATTGCATACATATTTTATAATAACGGTGCGAGATGCAGGTCTCTCTTTATGTTTAATATACGTGAAGAATGGCACTTTCCCTTGTTATAAATATTTGTCCTGTTCATGTTCACTTTTATAAAATGTATTATGTTTTATTCTTTGTGCCACAAGTAGTGACTTTGTATTACTTAAAATCTTTTATAATAACGGTGCAAGACGCAAGTCCCTATTTATGTTTACATGAAAACTGGCACTTTCGCATTTTATAAATACTTGTCCTGTTCATTTACGCTGTTTTTTTAAACTTATTACATTTGATTCTTTGTGCCACAAGTAGGCATTCGCATTACACAAAATGTTTTATAATAACAGTGCAAGACACAAGTCCCTCTTTATGTTTACATGAAAACTGGCACTTTCGCATTTTATAAATATTTGTCCTGTTCATTCACGCTGTTTATTTAAACTTATTACATTTGATTCTTTGTGCCACAAGTAGGCATTTTTTTTCGTATTACATAAAATGTTTTATAATAACAGTGCAAGACACAAGTCTCTCTTTATGTTTACTGAACATATGTCCTGTTCATGTTCAATTTTGTAAAATGTATTATGTTTTATTCTTTGTGCCACAAGTAGTGAATTTGTATTACACAAATTGTTTCATAATCACGGTGCAAGACGCAAGACTGTCTTAATCTTTATTTAAAGACTGGCACTTTCCTTTTTTATGAATATTTGTCCCGTTACTTTTAGCTTTTGCAAAATTTATATTTCAGTCTTTGTTCGACAAGAAATCTTTCTCATAATAGATTGTTTTATAAACACTGTGTGACTTTCGTCAAGTCTCTATGTTTATGTGAAAACTGGCACTTTCCATTTCGTTTGTATTGAAGTAAAAAAACAACAGGTGTTGCTTTTTCGGCAAAGGCAAAGGCGTCAAAATTTAAGATTTGCATTTAGGTCACTTTCCCATAACCTCTATGCACTAAACCTTTCACAATTTGGTACATCGCAATGCAACACAGGAAATATGGGTATAACCTTCAACCTCCAAGAAAGGGCAGATACTTATTATGCCTCTGAAACAAAGTTGGCGGGACATATAGTGTTACCCTTGTCCGATGCGTGGATCTGTCCGTCCATGTGTCCAACAACGTTGTCCGCACTCTAACTTGCGTAATTGTTATCCAGTCTTCTCGGCCCGATCGCCCCGGTAGTTCCATAGTTGAGGCCCATGGAATGGGGGGAAATTCACAAAATATAAATGTTGTCCGCACTCTAACTTCGATAATTGTTATCCAATCCTCTCCAAACTTGGTCAATTTGTACATGACCACAATAACTGATCGCCGCAGTACTTCCAGAGTTAATGCCCCTTGGAATGGTAAAATTTCATGATACAAATGCTGTCCGGAGTCTGACTTCGGTATTTGTTATCCAATCTTCTCCAATTTGGTCAAATTGTATATGGGCACAATGTCTCCGCCGTGTTTGATTTTCAACCCGATCGCCCAATCAGTTCCAGAGTTATTTCCCTTGCAATTGTAAACATTAACAAAACAAATGTTGTCCAGGCTCTAGCTTGGGTAATTGTTATCCAGTCTACTCCAAACTTGGTCAAATTATATATGGTCACAAAGTCGCGGCCAGGTTTAATTTCAGACGGAATACCCCTTGAAATAGTAACAACTCTGGAAATAAATAACCCTGCAAAGAAAGCTTAAGGACCAATTTTTCGCCTAATTTGGCACTGAAGTTTTTCGAATCTAAAGCTCTTCTCCACTTAACTCCTCCTGCGTTTTTCATCCATTTTCATGAAACTTTATAGGAAGTGCCAGTAATATTTCTGGTAGCGCATACTGTCATGACGTTATATTTAAATGGTTTTTGGTGGAGTTACTAACTTTTAATTGATTCATGAAATAAAAAGTTGGACATCATCGTTTAATTGTTTTTGCTCAACGCCATTTCCCACTTCAACCCAATATGATCTCACCTATTACATGATTGTACACACCATTCATCTATCCATTTTAGCTCGGCAATTGCTATCGTCATCATTTGATCGTCGTCGTCTGCATCATCTGCTTAATAGCGTTTTTATGCAAGGTTGTATATCTGTAACTAGAGATTGGGTTGAAACTTCACACATGTATTCATCTTCATCCGACATAATCATACAGCCAGGTTCTATAAGTCATGTTTTTATTTTAAAAAAACTAATGCCCCTTGTATACCCTGATTAAGGCTTGTATCTAAGCTTGTATCTCGGAAACTACATAATATATTGAAACTTCACACACATTCAGCATCATTATATAACAGCATACAGCCAGGTTCCGTAACTCAGGCTTTTATCAACAAATCTCTGGCCCCTTTCATACATAGAAGATTTGGTTAAAAATCGTATATAAGCTTGTATCTCTGAAACTACACAATCGATTGAAAATTCACACATGTTATCAGCCTCACCAGAAAACATTATACAACCAGGTTTTTTTACTCATACTTTTATTTATGGTCCCTTTTATACTTTGAAATCACCCCAATGTGGTTTCCAGGATAGAATATAACCACAAAAAAGAATATAACCACAAACACTGCCACATGCAGAGGCTAATGCTCATTGAAGGTCTTTATCATGACATCGCGTGTTAACTCGGTAACGTGGCTCCATTGTTAATGGAGAGTTCACTATAGAAATTGTACCAACTCTACAGTTCTGCAGTTAAGAAGGATCTAGGTCCATTGTCCATATTTTATCTTGATGTAAAAGGAGAATGAACCTGCCATGCGCATTCCTATTAGGAGCGATATAGCCTTTTACGTGCTGATGCACCGTAAAACCCGATTCAGTCAATCAATAATTTGAAATCTTGGTTAAAGTTTGTATGTAAGCTTTTATCTCTGAAACTACGATTGAAACTTCAGACGTAATTATATTGAGCATCATTAGACAATATCATAAAGCCAGGTTCTATAACTCATGCGTTTATTCTAACAATGTATGGCCCCTTTCATACTTAGAAAACTTGATTAACATTTGGTATGTATGCTTGTATCTGTGAACTACTTTACATGGTGGATTCAAACTTGACACATGCATCATCACACAACACCATCTAACCAATTTGTATAACTCATGCTTCTTTTTTAACTAAACTATGGCCCCATTTTATACTTACGTATGCTTGTATCTGTGAAACTGTATTTGCCATCATTAGGCAACATCATACATCCAGGTTATATATATCGTGCTTTTATTTTAACTAAACCTATCGGCCCATTTATATTTAGAAAATTTGCATTACAAGTGCAATAATTCTGTTATGCCATTTAGCAAACTTATGCCTTTCAACATATTTTCCTAATAAATAAATAACGCCTTGAAAGCCAAGCGTCTGCACCAAGAGACAGTGTTTCTTGGTAATGTACCCTTTAAATGATGAACGGTGCTTCTTGTTAATCTTGTTAATCTACCATTCTTATGTTTGCTCTGTCGACCATGGTCTGTTGTCCATCTTTTAACTTTTAATGTCAACACTCAAGCGCTTCCATTTTACATCCGATCTTTACCCATGCAAACTTTGCCAAAGCATCAATATTGATGAAACCGCAGATGACTTTGAAAACCACCAGTATCAGATAATAAACTTCAACTTCGACACAAGCAATATCTTGTCAGGCAGAAACAGATGAGATACACTTTAACATTTGTTCATGTGTAACAAACATTTCTTTTTTAAATGAGATTATGTGATAGAATCCTTCAGGCAATGATACATTTAATTTAAATTGCTCAAACTGTTATGGCCTCATTAGCCAGTAGAGCGCTACAGGCTCTCATTAGCCTCTTGTTGATAATTTTCCATCCTATATGACCATTTTCAACAGAGGTCAATGTGGCTGTATGATTCTGCACGAACCTTAACGAAGTCTGTCTTGAGGAAAGCTGTTGTCATCAGGATGCAAAGGAGCCCAAGATAGTTTCTCTGCGAAACTCCATTAAATAAAGGAAACCTTATTCTTTCGTCGCTGTGAATCTATTAAAACTGTTGTGTTGAAGTTAGTTTATAATGTCTAGCTTTCCATACCGTTATATTTTCGTCACAAGCATAATTATATGCAATTTAGGAACACCGTCGAAAACATATGACATAGTTCACCGGACATAATGTTTCAAATGTGAACAAACCAAGATCGAATACGTTCACATGTTTATTTCATGAAAGGTTTGTGATATACTTTTAGTTCTGGTGAAACTCTTTTTCGAATTTGAAATACATTGTTTTTGTAAGCTACAATTAGAAGGTTACGTCGTCGAAAAAACATAATAAAGGGATGGAATTTTGTGTGACCCCAACAAATGGATGGAGTTTGGAAGTTTGGAAGATTGGTTTTTTAGCAATATGTAGCGGATTAGTTTCTTTATTATTAATTAGATTAAACATGCATCCTGACAAGGAGACACAATATGATTGCAATATGAATTTCCTCTATGAATTACACTTTAGTTGTTTCTTGCATACCATAATATAATAACATTTCATTTATAGGTAACTGCAACTTATTGGTTGACTCTTTTGATCGGAACCAAATCTAGGCTATGTCGACGTTCTCGAGACTCAGATTTGATCGATACTTGTAACGAGATTTGAAATGAAATAGTTGGTTATATTGGAACAGCAACCGGAGAGGGATATGAGATGAAGGATGACATTTCCCATGGCACATTCCTCAGCCAGGGAGTGAACCAACGAAGGACAGAGGTCTGTGACTCAAAGCACCCTCCGCTGAGCTACCGAGGACGCTGGACATTTTCTACTCATGCAACTCATTGACATTTTGTTTTAGATGTGTACTTTAAATTGACAAATCGGGGTCATGCAACTTTCAAATACGCTATGACAACGATATAGTCAACGAAAGGGAGAGAGAGAGAGAGAGAGAAAGAGAGAGACAGAAAGACAGAGAGAGAGACAGAGAGAATGTGTGTATTTTCAAACTACCAAGGACATACACTCCAGCGAAATAGGGATTGAGCCTACCTATGATATGATGCATGCCATACAACGATCAACTTTCCAACAAAGGACATTTCAAAATTCGCTGACAACACATTGATCATGGAGGTATAAACATACGTATATAGTTGAGTCCATATGATATATAGAGGTTAAAAAATAACTTGTTTAAACTACGGTTAATTTCACAGCTACTTACTTTAGATAACTGAAGATATTATCCAAGTATGAACACTCGCCTTTAATTCTTGTCTGATCTATAATCATAGACAGCTTGAGATAATGGCATGAAACTCATCAACAGACTCAGTGTCACTCGCCAAGTAAAGTGTCATGAAATGTATATGTCCATTCCAGTGATGAGTGACAACAATAAGGAGGAATTTACTAGTTGATGAGAAAAATATGTGTTTGAAAAAATCAGACATTTACATAATAAAACCTATTGTTCTCTCATGCAGCTTTACATATCACAATCATGTTTTTGTCGCAGATATTATAAATACGTCACGTTATCTATATTGTTAGCAAGTACAGCGTCCTCAGTCTCTCTTGTATTTGTTGTTATCATGTTAACACAAACAATGTCCATGGAATTTTGCACCTCTTGTTCACGAGCTCAATGGGCTTTCACACACTTGGTATAATCTGTAAACTTTTGTAGTTTAGTTTGTTGATTTATGTTAAGCACTTTAATGCCATTTGTGTTTGTTATTTTAAACTTTAGTAAAACGCCTCCCCACGCTTGCAATCAGGACTGTTATTCATTCGATCTTTGGAGATCGCTGAGCCCGATACCTATATAAGATATCGGTGGTACATTTTCAAATGTTTTTGTTATCTTACTTAAATTTTGATTCGGTGGTTCCACTACTCCGGCCGATCAAGGCTCTGGGTATTGTTTAACCACCCATAGAATATATTGTCTGCTTTTTAATTTAATATTTTGACTGTTACTTGTGATGCACACGCTTCATAACCGCTGCTCCCAACTATATTTTATTATATACTGGGATCATACGCCGCTGGACATGGAATGATGACATTAAATACAGCATGTCCACCGCCATATGCATGCCATCTTCGGGATGGTTGAAAATCTGTAATATTGATTTTATTAATATTGAGTTCTGCTCAACCCGGGGCTAGTGGGCGTGAACGGTAGCAAGCATATTTCACTACCTTTCATTACTCCATAACGTATATGTCGCACTGTTCAGTGTCAAATTTATCCAACATATGTAAGATAAAAACATGCTTTCCGACGTTGAATTAAGACACACTAAAAAGAGAGATCCTTTAAAAGTAACAAACAAACCCGGGAGAACTTCATAGTGGATCCTAAAGAACCAGTGAAAAATACCATTTCTTATTCGTAGTCCGGGGAGACGTTTAGTAGTGTAAGTGTGAGGTTTGGTGCACCCTAAAACCTGGTTTAAACCCCCAGCGGCCTTTTTTGCCACTGACCATTCCAAGGCGGTAGCCCTGCTGCCAACCTTTTTGTGTTTGTGGTGTCTTATTTGGCCTCTTGTTCATCTTTATAGTTGTTCTTTGTTTCTGTGTGTGATTGTGGTTGACTGTCGTCCTTGATTGCTACTTTTCCTGTTCGATTTTTATATCTATATTTACAGCCGCCACACTGCACTAAACGAACGCCGGTGTGAGTGTTAATAAACTCTGAAAATGGAGATCATTTGGAAGTGACAAACACATCCAAGAGAATAAACTAGCAGAATCAGTTTTACTGAATCTGTTCATGATATATTATGTAAGAAGCAACACCTGTCACACACCCTAGCACCGGTTTAAATGGTATTCTACTTCAAAAATAAGTATAAATGTCGAACAGGAAATGCAGCTTTAACAGAACAGAGTAAACCTAAAAACACGTAAAAACGACAAACATAAATGCAATGTTAATAACGAATGAAGGCAAATGACGCCACAAACACAAAAAGGGTTGACGATAGGGCTACCACCTTGTAACGGTCAGTGGCAAGAAAGGCCGCTGTGGGTTTAAACCAGGTTCTAGGGTGCACCAAACCTCACACCTGCGACAGATTCACAGTGAACACGCTGATATGTGTTTAAAGATGATATTCTACCTTTTGCCGACCTTTTCCGTATCCGTTATTTCGTGCATTAAATCGAAATACGTTTCTTCATTCACAATGACAAAACTCTTTTGCTTTTTGCTGTATAAGTACACGTCCCGAAGATGGCATACATATGGCGGTGGACATGGTGTATATTTCTTCCCCATGTCGTACGGCGTATGGTCCCAGTATCTAATAAAATTAAATGCCCCGAAGAGCGAAATAAACATAATGGGATTTAGTTGGGAGCATCGGAGCCATTTTCTTCTGTCAGAGTGTTGAATTTGTGTATGGTTCTCCCTCCATATCTCTTTAGAAATAGTTCTAGAGGTGAACCAGGGGTACTTTGGTCATCAATACCGTCTCGTAACTCGTACAGCAACTTAATTGCCTAAAACGATAGGTTATGGTAAATACAAAACACTGGATATATCGATCTATGTAGTGCGTTTGATTGAGATATACAAACATGAAATGTGTTGCATATTGCAATAAAAGTAAAGAAAAACGATATGTAATCAAATGGCACATTGAAGTCTGAGGCATACATCCTGCTTTCCGTGTTAGTACGATTCTTAATTGAGAATAAGACTGCCGTGTGTTGTTGTAGGTGTTGTTGTTGTTTTTTTCTGTTCTTTTGTTGTTGTTATGGTAAACATAAAAAACTGGATATATCGATAAATGTAGTGTGGTTTGATTGAGATATACAACATGACAAAAAAAGGGTTGACAATAGTGTTATCGCCTTGGAACGGTCAGTGGCAAAAAAAGCCTCTAAGGATGATTTAAACCAGGTTCTAGGGTGAACCAAACCTCACTCTTACCCTACAGTTATGCCAATAAAACGTAACAATGTAACTAAAGATATTTCCGCCAGGATATATTCTCTAACAGACAAGGCAGTATTAATAGGCAATATAAATGATTTATGTATACAAATAACAAAGTTGGAATTCGTTAAGGACACACATCGCGAAGTTTCAGGAAGATATATCAGTTGTTCTGATGAACGAACGTTTTAAACGGAGCTTAGATGCGCCCCAGCGGCCTTTTGCCACTGAGAGTTCCACGGCGGTATTCCTGTTGTCCACACATTTATCTTTGTGATGTATGTCACGTACCTTGTCTTATATTTATCCTTGTAATTTTGATGAATTGAAATTAATTGGATTTTACTACGCGCCAACACATGAAACGTTATATGGTACCTAACAGGAATGAACATGTCAGGCGCTTCCTTCATTTACATCAAGATAAAATATGGAGAATGGGCCTAGAAGCTTCTTACCTGCAGAACTGCAGAGTTGCTGAATATTCTATAGTAAACACTCCGTTTACGAAGAAGTCACGTTTTCATGTTTGCATACGCGATGCCATGATGACGACCTTGAACGAGCATGATAGAAGAAGGACAAAACGAACATGAAGGGGATCCTACTTCTCTGCCTCTAGGAAGATTTTCTACCCATGTGCCAACACGGGAAAATTGTTGCTATGAAAGTAAATTTACTTCAGCATGTTCAGTGTACTGCATTTATACTACACCATATTATTTCTATATTATTATTGTTATTATTATCATATTTAGCATGAAGGCAGATGTTGCATTCGCTCAAGCTACTTTAGTTAGTTAAAATAAATCACTTGTGAATAAAGCAAAGATGGCCTCCAGTGTGTCTGATTTAGGCGATGTTCATTGTTGACCAATAAGACGGCATGACTATCGCTAAATGTTAAATGGTTTCAAAGTAGTGGTGTTTAGTGTAGTTTTAGCCTTGACGTTCATCTGGTTAGAGATTAGATCATGGCGGGGATTTCATTATTTACACTGTCCTGTTTTAATGGGATGACAGTAGGGTAAGTGTGAGGTTTGGTGCACCCTAGAACCGGTTTAAACCCCCAGTGGCCTACTTTGCCACTGACTGTTCCAAGGCAGTAGCCCTATTGTCAACCCTTGTGTGTTGGTGATGTCGTTTAATTTGATTACTACTTTTGCCTTCTTGTTTGTCTGTTTGCATGTTTGTTTCTGTGTGTTGGTGACTGTCCTCCTTGAATGCTACTTTCCCTGGCCGATCGTTTTATATTTCTTTCAGTTTTGAAGGAAGCAATGTATCTGTATAGTTTGAAGACGAGTTCGAAGTAAAATGAAAATCAAAAGTATCTCCTATTATATAAATGCAAATAAAGAAAGGTGACTTCTGAATTTGAAAGTCTTAAACCAGCTACATGTCACCGATCACTTTCGAAACGGATTATCAATATCTGTTGTAGTTCTAGACTTGTAGGATAATGCACAATTTCAGATGTTTAATCTATTTATAGATGTTGCGGCCATCTTGGATTTCGCAGGAAGTTAAATGGCAAAACATTCCGTATAAGTGGGAATATCAAGCTTTTCGCTGGAGCCTAGGTGTCCAACTTCAAATTGATATTTTCTATTCTAAAGGGTCAACACATATTGTTTGGGCCTAAACTGACTCATTATGTGAAAGGAAATGTATTCAGCACAGTCATATGTGCCATCCTAGGTTACGCACCAAGGTTAATTTAAACATGCTACGCCCGATAAATTGGCGAAGCAGGTCTATATATAGTCTATATACATGTATATAAATACGGAGGCGAAAAAGAAACGCAAGTCGAGAATTTCCGCTATATGTTATATGTACAATATGCTGCTGTTAATCGAATCGAATTAAAAGTATGGAAGGTTTCAAATGCTTGGGATTAAAATACAACGGTGTAAGGAATGATCTGTTTATATAACGATATACTTAAAATGGTCCGGTCATCATAAATAGAACGGTCATCATAGCAAACACAACGAAAAGTGTTTGTTTTTATGGAGTTTTACGTCATTTTTAACACAAATAAGGATTGTTTTGTGGTGGAGGCAGCACACACTTTTCCTGGGTAGAACCAGTACTGTACACCTCCCGCCATCCGTAAGAATCGACACTTCCTCACTTACAAGTCGAGCTCCTAGTGGGATTCGAACCCTCAATGGTGAGAGGCGAAGGTTTACAACGCAACGTCGTTAACCATTAGTCCACGGAGACGCTCAACGAAAAGTGAGGAGACATCCTGTGACCGAATATTGAAAGGTGTGGCGCGAATGTGCAATTAAATCAAGACAGCATGCTAACCGATGAAGAAAATACCTACTTTGTAAAATGCAAAACCGTTGCAATAAATCGAGCGTGCTAATTGGAAAAAGGAAAAACAAAATACAATACACGCTGCCGCAACATTAGCTTTAATTAGTATTGAGAATAGATCATAGGCACAAATTCACTAGTATATATCATATATCTCAGATTTGTTTAGAGAACACCCTAAACACATTTTCAAATGAGAGAAACGTACATTTTGAAGATCAACTGAAGTTTATATTGATATATAAATATATAAATACAAACCCAATGTTATACATTTTAAACAAAATCAAGGAACATTTTTAAAACACAAGTAATGAGTACAAGTCAATTTAGTAAATCATTTTTTATATTTAATTCTAGTACAGCAACATTAAAGGGACACACGCCATTCTTTATTTTTTTAAAAACTCACGGCGTCCCGCATAACTTGCTTTTGTTCAATCATTAATATTAATTATAAGAATAGTAATAAGCAATGTGTTATTGCATACTATTAATTTGTTATATTATTGCACCAATAATATATTAAAACTCATAATACAATAAGACGAAATAGTGAATACTTATAATTTGATTTATTTAAATGTAACCAGGGTAAAAGTAAAAAATGATACTGTATGTATAAATCGGGACACCAATCTCAAAAGAAATATAAAAAGATCGGACAGGGAAAGTAGCATTCAAGGAGGACAGTAAACCACAAAACACAGAAATAAACACGCAAACAGACAAACAATAAGGCAAAAGCAATAATAAATGCAAACGACATCACAAACACAAAAAGGGTTGACAATAGGGCTACCACCTTGGAACGGTCAGTGGCAAAGTAGGCCACTGGGGGTTTAAACCGGTTCTAGGGTGCACCAAACCTCACACTTACCCCACTGTCATCCCATTAAAACAGGACAGTGTAAATAAAAAAAACCCGCCATGATCTAATCTCTAACCAACAAGGCAGCATCAATAGGCAATATAAGTAAAACACAAATATGCTCGTGTAAATATAATACAAAAAAACAATAGCCTAGAAAGCCACAATGAAGGTACCCAATGACTTTGTAGAGGCCAGAGCAGTAAGAGAATAAACCATTAAGGGCACGACAAGAAAGATCATGGACAAACATCAAACGCCACCGTCCCAATGGTCTTTAGGTAGGCGTCATCATAGGGTCCACAGCCTGTCCGGTCATCGTACAATTAAAGAGGAAAGCGTAGTGGCGAACTGTAAAAAGGTCCACCACCAAGCATGCAGTACGTTGCAAAATGATAGGGTCATAACCTCTTTTGATAAACTTTTTAACAAGTTTAACAAAGATAGTATGAAAGTGATCATGACCTAGAATCTTACGAAGTTTATGAATCACATCACCATAGAAGTCAGGTTGTGATAGTCCTTGTCGCAGAAGAGTCCTTAAATTACTTTTATATTTGGAAAGAAGATCAGGGTTACGATAATAAAATGTTGCAAAGGTTTTACGAAGTTTATGGTAACGGTAACCCTGATTGAGTAACTTTTTAGTTATACAAAGATTACGAATATTAAAGTCCTCAACTCGAGTACAAGCTCTAGAAAAACGAATAAGTTGAGACACATATACCCAATAAGATGTTGCTCGGGGAACATCCCCATCCAAGTGGGGATAATTAACAATGTCAAAACCAAAATCATCTCTCTTGTCATAGATTTTGCTAATTATTTTACCATTTTCAATCGAGAGATCTAAATCAAGAAAAGAAGCGTTATTATCAGATATATTAGCATTGTTAAGCTGAAGTTCTTTAGGATAAATATAATTAACCATAGTTGGAAAAAAAGGGTTGTCAATGTTCAATATGTCATCCAGATCAAACACTTCACGATTGCCATGTGTCCCTTTAAAGATTGTTTATACACTAATCAACACGTTTAACATTACGTGGTCCAAGTATTAACTTTCATACCTAATCCAACCCTTTATCCAAGAAGCGAAATCGGGGTTGCCTGGGGTAGGAGATAAAACCTTAATTTCGGCTTAAAAGGTTTGCATATTGTAAAATTAAAACAATAGGTAAACGGGTTATCGTATTTTTTTCAGTAAAACTGTTTCTAAGCGTGGTTTATTGTCGAAATATCCGTTTTGAAATCCTGCATATATAAGCTTTCAAATCGCTTAATGGAATTAAGGCGGGATCACGTAATTGGAAGTAAATGCTCAAAGAAGCCAAATCCTGTCGTCAATACTCTTTATGCTGTTTATTGTCCTATTTATTGAATATTTAATTTGCTCCTAGATTATGGAACAGGGAACAGTGCGGACCTACGATGCTATAGTGATAGTTTAAACATATTCATTTTACATCGATTGCGAAACTAGTTATTGCAACTTAGATTAATCACTCTCGATGGCTCCCTGGGTAGAACCAGTACTAAGCAATGTGGATTAATTATCTTGCTCAAGGATAAATAATGTGGGCACGGAGAGGATCGAACCTACGACCTCTCGATCTGGAGTTCGGTGCTCTATAACTGGACCACGCACTCCATTACAATGCTATTGCGTTTTGGGAGCTGACCATTATTCTCATTTTTGGGTTGAACAGTTTGATGTAAGGTTTATCGCAAACCGTTGTGTTTCAACTTATAACTGGCTACGTATATTTTATACATATTTATATTATGCAACATAGGTGCGAAATAATTCAAACATATCGAGGTTTGTAGTAGTCAAACATTTATTGCCAAAACGGAGTTAAATCTCGGATAGGATGATATTGGCTTTCAAAATACATATTCCTAAATGCTACGCCAGCCGATACAGAAGTTATATTGCACGTTGCTTGGTCTCATATTCCCAACGTTTAATCGTTTGTTTCGACTTTTGTCTGCGCCAACGCTTATATGTATGTCTCCGCAGGAGCCGAACACATGGCTAGTACTCAATGACGTTATGTAAGTGTACAATGGCAAAATAAACACCGTTAGAAGCATGACTAGAGCTAAATAGTCTTTTCGAAAGTACAACACAACACACGTTATTATTGCTGCAAACACGGAATATCACCACAGATGTTTCAAACTTGAAAGGAAAATATTTGATGTTTTGAATTCTTCTTCGACAGCTCTCTGTGGAGTCTACTTAACATTTTGGAATAGAAGACTACGAAAACTTCGGAAAATGCGCACGCATCCAGTAACAGCTTCCGGCGAAAATTGCAAAATCGATGTCAATGTCTCTATCAACACATGCTTTGCATTGTCACGGTTACAGGTTGCTAACTTTGGCACAATTAACACTATAGCCATAACAACAATGATCGGCACAGAAAGTAACCACAAAATGCAGACATATACTAGAAGTAGTAACGGCTTCATCGCCATTTGTCGTAACGCTGAATGAGCTACATACAAACTGACAAGAACTTTGTTTCCGTTCTCAGTTTAGTTTTATTAAATCCATCCTTGTGAATTTTTCTCTGCAACCATCGCATTGGTCGTCCAAATCCGTTTTTCCACAAGTACATAGCCAGTAAAATCTCGCCCATATTCCATCTTAACTCCCGTAAATACCACGTGACATAATTATAGCTCGGACTTTCTATAAGAAAAACGCTTCCCACATATAAGGGTTTCAACAGAGATGCTTCAAACGTGTCATGGCTCAGAACGTCAATAGGAACGCGTTCAACTGGATTGTCAGATGTTCCAATTATGTTTACAAAATAGATATTATTATTCAACAAGCCTTTGCCTTAGTATCCGGACTGTCCTAGTAACTCGGTCATGGCGATGGTAATTGGCTCAAATATAGATTGACGCATAGTTTCAAGTTTCATGAAGAGCGAGTCGGTATTGTATGTAGCGAATTTGATTGCCGGTTGTAAGATACCTTTATCTGGATGAGCCGCTGCAACTTTCAGTAAGTCAAATATAACTCCCTTTTCAACTACAGTGTCGGAGTCAAGGACTAAAGTATAATTACAATTCTTGTTTAATATTTTTCTGACGTCAGGAGACTCGTCAAATAGGTCTTGTCCCAAAGGCCGTGCGCTGGAACCATATTTGTCGTGACCAGCAGATAGAAGCATAAGATCTTGGTACTGACCATATTTACGTAACACACGGCGCATTCTGTGAATGACCATGAAAGAGTTTGAATAAAATTCGCAGATTTCATCAAGATATTCCCGAAGGAACGTATTTCGGTCAATCCCTGAATACTTGCTCCATACGTGTTGCAATCGTAACGGATGAATAAATCCAGTGTTTCCCGAAGAGAACATGGCCCCTTCTGTGTACAGACTATAGTAAAGTTTTCTTCGGTACTTGTTTCTTATTTGGATTTCATACCTTTTCAGCTCCTGATTTCCTGTCGCACTCACAAGTACCGCTGCTATAACAGGACTCAAGTTTCCTGAAAAACATAAACCATTTTGTAAATATTGTTGCCTCTAAAAATTGCAGTATTATCAATTAACAAATTTAACTCTTAAACATCATATGAACATTTCTTGATAATCCCGGAGAGAAGCATATATTTAAATCCGCTATTAAGTTGTATGTAAAAATAAGTATTATTTGCAAGACGTAGAAACTACTTTTACCACTGCGTGACTGCACGGGAAAGGATGTTAATCTGAATTATATAGCTGCACAACTATTGCTAGATAATTGATAAATACATTTACCTGTGGATTAATTTACCTGTTCAACGTTTTCTACGTCATCAAATAAAATCGTATTCTCGCTTTTCAAAGATATTGCAATGTATGAATTGTAAATATATATTGTTGTGTATTGATTTCGATTTAAATAAACATAAACATGTTCATGAAACAAAACATGGCCGGAACATTTTGAAATAAATCTAGAGTGCCGTGTGTCCCTTTACACACACGTTCTAAAAGAATGTAAATACAGCTAAAAACAGTCATTAGTAATCAATTAAATTATAGGAGTAACATATATGCAAATGATTGCCAATTCATCGTTCGTTGGTTTCTGCTCGTTGTGCAGTTGGAATTACCTGATTACGGAAATTAACTTATTAAACTCTTTGGATTAAATTGATATGATTCTCGGCACAGCATCGCATCTTATACTAGTATTCTATTATGTTTAAGTCTAGTATGTTTAGGTTTATTGAATAATTACTGTCTGTGAATAGAAAAACTCTTTTTGATTTAGCTTAATATATAAAATTAGCACTACAGCTACGTATATCTGTTAATCACAATGCTACTTTGGTTATACTCTTATTACAATATCATTGATTTAATTAATTAATATTTGCTTTTTGTGAGTGTGCGTTTGTGTGTGCGTATAAATGTGTTATTGTCACGTGATCATTAACATGTTTATATATGTTCATTTGAATGATGATATACTCTGTACAAGTTAATAACGTACATTTTCTGTTTTGTTTTATTTTTTATAAATTCAATATTAAACATGTTCTCATATTATATTACAGATTCTCTCGGCATCAAATAACATAACCACTTACCACTATAGGCCTCGTACATTGTTTTCAGACACTCGTCGATATCCGCTTGATCCGTCGCAAGCAGATTGTAATTCAATATCAGCGTGAGTCCTTCCGCGCATGCTTTGTTGTTTTGCCGCCGCTTACCTCCGAGAGCTAGTGTAACACCCGTCTGCATGACAAACTCTAGAACGGAGCAGTGCAGTAGAGAAATGTTTATAACAAAGATAATCCCTACACCTATGTTTGTCTGACTCCAGTTAATATTGATAACATTTAAATTAAGAGAAAAAAACAAATCAGTAAGTAAATATAAAATCCTCGTATTCTGACCATTCTGACCATTTTGACTATGTTCCGTTTTCGTATCTACTAATTTTTAAAAAAGAATATTTCCCAAATGTTTTTTCTAATTGTTACTGTTTCTTTTTTAATATTTTCCTGCTATATTTAACTTAAGGAGGATATGTGTATTATCAAACAAACTAAAATCCAAATAATGTAGCCTAGTATATTATTATGCGTCCAACTATGCATTCAATTTATTTTTATCAAGAAAAAATTTGAACCGGCAATATCTAGTTTAACAATGTGAAAGTATCAAAGTACTTAAAGTACTGCAACATTGATGCATGTCATTTCTGAAAAGATAATATCATCAACAGTTGTATTATGTATATTTTTTTTTTGATGCAGGTTTGGTTAATTTAGACTATGCAATGTGTAGAAATATAATCTTTAAACACTTAACGTTTACATTTATCGCATGTGGTTTTAGAGGTATTGAAGTAAAAACACAACTAAACCTTAACATAAAGGTTCTTTTTAACGAAAAGGCCAGATACAATTGCCATGTCTGTGATAATGTTTGCAGAAAGAAAATACAACTGAATATAGTATATACCGCGAACTTGTCATACCAATCTCACTGAGCTACTTCGAATTCGGTCGATTCCATTATCCTATGTCCAAACCAATTAAGAATTTGAACTAGTAGAGATACTTGAAAGATTAACATGACTATATTTCTTTCAAAAACTTTGCGAGGGTCTCTATATTAATGCAAACTCGAAAAAGTTCGAAAACTAGTCAGATCGGATTCTTATTATTTGCATGTTTCTTTCATATATACATCATGTTATCATGTTATTTACATATGTGCCACATATGTAAATGATACATATGTGTAAACATGTATCTCATATATGTTTTATGCTAAAATAATACACCTGTACCACATACGAAATGTATACATATGTATTTCATATGAAATTCTTATACCTGAAATACAATAAAGAATACATATGTACTAGCCTACAACTGTTGCTGCATATATAAGTGAAACGTGGATGCTTTTCTTTTTTTTCTTTTTAATAACTGACTATGTTTTGTTTATTTTGACTTTTGAACTGTTGACTAAATATAGCAACCTGCAGTTATGCTATTCACTGTTCCATTATAGATAATGTTTTTCATACAAAACAATATGTATCAGATTTCATACCATATATTTTCTTTTTTTGTTGTTGATATCATACATAATCAAATATGTGATCTTAAACAAAGAGATATCGCAAATTATAGATAGATGTTTTTAGTGATTTAAACTTCTACATTTCTCATCATTGCATACATAATGTGTGATACATAATTATAATCATATTATAGATTACACATATTTCTACACGCTCTCTTGCAGTTCAATTTTCAATGCATATAATCATTATAAGCTGTACATTAAAAAAACGTGAAATTCGTCTTCAATTTCAGTTAAATAACATATTTGACAAACTCTTTCATGTCTTTCAATCCTAGGTTTTGCATAACGACCTCTCTCAATTCTTAAGCTATGTGAAGATAAACGTCATTTACTAAAACACTTCGTAATCTTGTTGTAAGTGAAATATTCAGATAATTTTCATATCCAAAATTATCTTTATAAACTTGTTACTTCGCCATTTTTCCTGTAGATAAGTGTGTCATTTTTTTAATAAAAGCAATCACCCAATCTCTGCTTAAAGCTAGATAAAAACGTTTGGTGGTTCACCCTAAAAGGATCATACCTTACATGCATAAAGACTAAGTAATAATTATAGATTTTACATTGTATAACGAATTGTTTAAACCACTTTCACAATCAGATAATGAAGATTTATATAAAGACAATTGATATACATTGATATCATATATTCTAGTCACGATGTTAGTGTAAATTATAATTTAAAAGCCTACTCCCCAAAAATACTATAGTGTTTGACCGGCTGACCGACTTAAACGCTAGCACCGAGATACTACCAACGCTCCAATACAAACACGTCATTTGATAGGTCGTGACCATGATTAAGAATATTAATATTTTTTATTCTTGGAGAATAGATGTTCATCTTACGCCCTTCAAAGTAACCCTCTATTTGTATTTCGGATTCGTATATATATACGAACATGTAATTAAAAAATACTTTCAAAGTATTACGCCATGTTTAACCTATAAAGAATAATACCTATTACCTAATGTCAGCGAGATATATCTCGGTCCTCCATAAGCTAAAGCCTAATGACATACGAGTTCAGATCTTTAAATGTCAAACTGACACAAGCGATTTCCCCTGTGAAAATATATTACATAAAATACGATTAATTAAAGTATAATGTTTCCACTTCACTTATTAACCAGTTTTAGTATTAAACAAATCATTGTTTCAAGACTCTCCATATAAAAAAGGATTTCACTAAAAGTTGTTATATATATATGTTTGGTTTAAACACTATTTTATTCACAATTATACAGTTTGTGTTATATAAACATACAGTTATGTAATAGTTAACAGTGAATTAGGATCCAGAAGAAAGCAAAACGCTTGTATATACCTGTCTCCTTGATCATGGCACAATAAGTTACATTATTCGTGATAGCATAGTACATGAAATCAAATGGCTAGTTAAGTGTTTAATATATAATTACAAGAAATATAGAAATGTAAGGAGAGAGAGAGAGAGAGAGAGAGAGTGTGCGACGTTCCTCAGCAAACATATAGGCCCTTATCCCCATACTAATGTATTGTTATGGTTGCAGATTCAGCTTGTAGGGAGCATGATAGCGATTTTTCAGATTGGCAAACTGTTTAGCAAATTTAATTTTCTCTAATTCCTAAAGTTAAGTGCAAGCAATTTACAGGAACCGTTTCGTATTGAGAATGTATTTTTGGACTATTTTGAAAACTTGTGTGTTTACGTCTAGAGAAAGTGTTTCATCACCAAAAAGTAGGGTGTCTAGTGTTATTTCGTCGATCAAGTGTAGTAACTCGTTATTCATTACTATTCTCTGGGGAGTATATAGTGGACAGTGCAATAGGAAATGATTCGTGTCTTCTAAGGATCTACATACACATAGTGGACTTTCTACAATGTTTTTTGAAAAAAAATGCTGATTTAAGCTGCTGCAGTGAGTGCGAAGGCGTGTGTGGAGAATGTGGGCCTTCCGATTACCAGTAAAGTAATATTGTGGAACAGTAGTCCTATTACTATCCAGTCTAGATTTGAAAACACTAATAGACTCGGAATTTCTCGCCGATGGTGGAAGTTCATTCCATTCACGGATTGTAGATGGGAGGAAAGAATTGACATAAAGCTGTGAATTACAGTGGATTATTCTTGCGTTTCCAGCGTTTCTTAAATTGTAGTTAACGAGGTTTCCAACGTTATCTGGGACAAGGGATGACAAAAAGGCAGGAGTTAAGTTTGCGTTCATTTTATAATATAATATAAGCCTATGTTTTCGTCTTCTAGCTTTCAAAGATTCCCATCCTGTTTCGCTGTTATTTTATTTGCGGATTGCGGTTTATTCATATCAAGATTAAAATCACCTGCTATGATTATGTCAGATATGTTTGTTTCGATGGCTAATCCTATAGATTGTTCAATACATGAAAGTATGTGAGCATTTGAATTTGGAGGTCTATAGAATATTCCAAATAGTATTTTCTTATTATGTGAACGTATTTCCAACCATATGCACTCAATATTGGGTAGTTCAAGATCATTACGTCTAGTAGCATTTAAATTATTATTTACGTAAACAATAATTCCACCATGATTGTCGGATGGTCTATCTCTCCGAAATGGGGTACTAAAATTCGTAAATAAAATATCATCGGTTGATGTAGTAGCACTTAACCATGTTTCGGTAAATGCAAGTATATCAAAATGACTCAACTCAGCATACAGAATATCTCTTTTATGCAGAAAACTTTGAACATTATACTGAACTATCGATAAGTGTTGTCTGAATTCATCACTATTGGGAATATATGTATCGGGTCCTGGATTAAGCTCAATATCGCCAGATTTGAGTAGTATAAACGCCATCCAAGTAACCAATTCGAAAATGTTAAGGCATCTGGAACCCTTAACTCTTGATTGTACAGGGGTAAATAAATCTATTCTCACCCTATATAGGGCAGTTTCAATATACATTTAAGTTATTCTACCGTCAGGAAGAGTATAGGGTGAGATGCTGCTGGGAAGCACACACGTTGGAACGTAGAACAGTACTAATGAAAGGAAATATATAACATAAGAAGTAGTCAGCTTGACTAAGAGTCTATATGGAATAGGAATATGAAGAAGAAAATACAAAATCATTACAAAATATGTAAATAGAAGTTCAAGGATGCATATTACGTTAGTCAACCTTAGATATTCGTATCATTTCCACATGAGTAAACAAAAACTAGTGACACTCATAGATTGGTCCTGTCACTAGAAAGTGAAGCGTCCTTAGACATTTATACTATAGTGCAAGATATAAGTTATTAGGATGTAATTGCAACATATTAATAACGACACAAAACGAACATTACATATTTAAATGATGCATAAACAGTCAACAATCAGTTTCAGAATTAGTTCAGAACTGACTTGATACAAAATAATAGCATCATAATCGTAATATACGAAGTCAAATAGAATTTACAGTAAGGCTACTAATTAAATCGGTATCAATGCGTTAATCCCGTTAGTTATATTTATTACAACTGAAACTACCGAGTTTTTTTTTTATAATACACAAGACTGACACCGGGCCGCGTGGTTCAGTTTGAACAACGTACAAGCTTTTTCAATCCAAATCATGGGTCCCCGCAGGAGTCTGTGTTAAATCATATCATAAAGTAAAACGAGAAAACGTAATACAACAACATCACGCACACACTATGTCGACTCGCACAATATACGTAATTATTACCTTGCATCAATAATGCATATTAATTTAATATATTACACAAGCTGACAACGGCTCCGTGGCTCAGTTAGAACAACATACAAGCTTTTACAACTCAAACCACGGGTCGCCGCAGGAGTCTGTGTTAAATCATATCATAAAATAAAACGAGAAATCGTAATACAAAAATATCACGCACACACTATGTCGACTCGCACACCATAATTATTGTATCAACTTAATAATCCACATCAATTTAATATATTGCACAAGACTGACAACGGGCTCCATGGCTCAGTCAGAACAACATACAAGCTTTTTCAAGCCAAACCGTGGAGTCCCCGCAGGAGTCTGTGAGAGACCGCAATACAAAACATCACACACACACGCTATGTCGACTCGCACAACCAACAATCAAGCACCCATTAGTACATAGGATATATCATTCCTGCAACGAAATGATAAGCAAGTAAATAATTATTCAACAAAAGTTCGAAAATCAGCCAGATCGGACGATTTACGTCGGAGTGTTGGTCTTTGATTTTCTGAAATATGCTATAATTTTGCCTCGTTAAGATGGTAGAGCCTACATTTTTCATCCGATCTTTACCAAACTGTACCCGATTATTAATATCATTTAAAGCTTGAAAAGTTCGAAAACCAGCCATATTGGATTAGTAACACTATAGCTATAGCCCTTGATTTAGTTCAAAATGCTGTGTTTTGCCTAGTTAAGACGATAGGGCCTTCATTTGGCTGGATGTCAACGACACTTTGCAGGGATGATCAGTACCAAATCTATTTATGCATATCGTCACCGGACTAGATCTTCTGAACCCCTGGCCGGATTTCATCGAAAATTGGCAAGGGATGATCAGTACCACGCGTAGTTGTGCATATCATCGCTGTGTTATGGTTGATTGAAGGCCAGCGGAGCTTATGGAATGCCAAGTGTCCGTCATCCGTCGTCGTCCGTCATCCGTCGTCGTTTACCGCTTACATTTGTCTAACGATAGGGCCTTCATTATTATACGGATCTTTACCAAACTTTGCGATGATCTTTATATTAATGAAATCTCGGATAAGTTTGAAAACCAGCCATATCGAATTATTTTCACCGGATTTAAGGCACTTGTTTGCTAAAAAATGTCATATCCTGCCTTGTGAACTCACTAGCACCTTCATTTATTATTTTGTCTTTACCACACTTGCATATTTTGTTAATATCAATGAAAGCACGGCCAAATTAAAAAACCAGCCTGATCGATTCAACAGCACCAGAGTTATGTCCCTTGATTTTGCTAATAAACGTCATTTTCTGCCTTGTGAACACTCTAGCACCTTCATTTATTATTTGATATTTACCAAACTTGAACATATTTTGAATAGCAATGAAATCTTGGACAGTTCGAAAATCAGTCAGATCGGACCATTTACATCGAAGTTATGGACTTCGATTTTACGAAATATGCTATAATTTGGCCTCGTTAACGCGATAGAGCCTTCCTTTTTAATCGGATCTTTACCAAGCTACCAGATTGTTGATATCAATGAAAGCTCGGACGCGTTCGAAAAGAGCCAAATTGGATTAGTAATACCGGAGTTACGGCCCTTTGATTTAGTTCATTAAGACGATAGGGCCTTTATTCGGCTGGATTTTAATGAATAATTGCAAGGATGATCAGTACCAAATCTAGTTATGCATATCGTCACCGTGTTCCGGTTAAATGATATTTGGCGGAGTTACGACCCTTTAAAGGTTTTAACACACAAACTTTGTCCTGACTATTTTTCCTGAATCACCTGGCCGGATTTCAAGGAAACTTTGCCTGGATGATTATTACCTGGCCTGGTGGTGCATATCATCACTGTGTTCCGGTTGAATTATTTCTTCCAGAGTTATGGCCTTTTAAATGTTTGAATACACAAACTTTGTCTGGCCTAGTTCTCCTGAACCCCTGGCCGGATTTCAACGAAACTGTGCAGAGATGATCATTACTAATAACTACTGATAAAGGTGATCCTTTGTGAGCAATAAACACAATTAAGAGAATAAACAGCAGACTCGGTTGTATTCAGTCTGTTCATGAGAAGTAATGAAAGAAGCAACACCTCTCACGCCCCCTAGCACCGGCTTAAGCGGTAGCCTAGTTATGCATGTCATCGCCATATGTCGGTTGAAATATTTTGGCGGAGTATTGGCCCCTTAAATGTTTTAATACACACATTTTGTTCGGACTTGTTATCCTGAACCACTAGCCGGATTTCAGTGAAACTTTGCAGGGATGATCGGTACCAAGCCTAGTTGTGCATGTCGTCTCCGTGTTCCAGAGGGATGTTTTCCGGAGTTATAGCCCTTTAAAGGGTTTGATACACAATCGTTATCCAGACTAGCTTCTTCTGAACTAACTCCTTTCAACGAATTTTGGCGGGGATGATGAGTACCAAGAAATATAAAAAGATCGGACAGGGAAAGTAGCATTCAAGGAGGACAGTCAACCACAAAACACAGAAACAAACACGCAAACAGACAAACAAGAAGGCAAAAGCAATAATAAATGCAAAGGTCATCACGAACACAAAAGGGTTGACAATAGGGCTACCTAGCCTGTTTGCGCATATCATCGCCGTGTTCCGGTTGAATGATGTTTGGTAGAGTTATCGCCCTTTAAATGTTTTAATACACTAACATCGTACAGAATACCTGAACGCCTGGCTTGATTTCAACAAAACTTGGCAGGGATAATAAGTACCAAGCCTGGTTGCAAATATTATCATGGTGTTTGTTTTGAATGATTTTTGACACAGTTATAGCCCCTTATAAATGTTGTCCAGACTAGTTTTCCTGAACTCCTGGCTGGATTTCAATGAACCTTGGCAGGAATGATCAGTACCAGGCCTAGTTACGCATATTGTTGTCATGTTCCGGTTGAATGAATTTTGTTGGAGTTGTGGCCCTTTAAAGGTTTTAATACACTAACTTTGTACAGACTAGTTCTCCTGAACCCCTGGCCGGATTTCAACGAAACGTGGCAGAGATGATCAGTACAAAATGTAGTTGCACATATAAGCGCTGTGTTGCCGTCAAATGATTTTGGATTTCAGTGAATCTTGGCAGGAATGATCAGTACCAAGCCTAGTTTCGCCTGTTGTTGTCATGTTCCGATTGAATGATTCATTTTGGAGTTGTGACCCTTTAAGTGTTTTAACACACTAACTTTGTACATACTAGTTCTCCTAAACCCCTGGACGGATTTCAATGAAACGTGTTAGGGATGATCAGTACAAAGCCTAGTTGCACATAATTATCATCGCCGTTGCATGATTGTGGACGCCTAAGGAGTTATGGCCCCTTATACACAAACTCTATCCGGACTATTTTTCAACAAAACTTGGCAGGGATGATCAGTACCAAGCCCAGTTGCTCAAATCATCACGGTGTTTTTTGTTGAATGAATTTTGACACAGTTATAGCCCCTTATACACAAACTTTGTTCGGACTATTTTTTCCTGAACTCCTAGCTGGATTTCAGTGAAACTTGGCAGTAATGATCAGTATCAAGCCTAGTGGAGCATATTGTGGTCGTGTTGCCCATCAAATACTCCATACATACCCAGTTGCGTTCACGTACCCCAAAAATGCATTCCGTTTGCGTTTAGTTTGCGTTCCGTTTGCTCTCCGTTTGCATTCCGTTACCATTTCATTTTTATGAATGCATTTTTTGAAATGCAAATCATTTGCGTTTTTGAATACATTTAGCGTTTATAAACGAAAATAACGTTCATTTAAATGCACGGAACGAACGCAACATAGTGCGTGCGTTTAAATGCACCATAGGAGAAAATGCATTTGCGTTCGTTCGTTCAGCGTTTACCAATCGCAACATTTCTGACGATTAAACTACGCATGATATCCAGTCATGCGATTCTTACCACGAGTCGGCGACTAATGTCTGTGATCATATTGAAGAATGTGTCCTTTGGTTGACATCATTTGGTGGTGCACATTGATGATTATTCTGTTTCTTCCGGGTTTGTTATTTTCATCAAAAATTTAATACTTGACACTATATAAAAATATGCCGTCTGATTTTACCAACATTATTTCAGTTTTATATTGAAATAATATAAAGAAATATAAAAAAATCGGACACAATAATTACATTTCCTATTTTAAATCAGTAAAATGAAAGTGTGTAATAGTGCTTAAAAAACATCATTTACACAGTGTATTTCTTTATATTAAAATACTGCAAAACGCACATCGTTTAAATCGAGACTTCAGTGGATAATATTGAAAGTTATCAGAATTTGTGTTCGTTTCGTTCGTTTTGTTGTGTTCGTTTTGTTCGTTCCGTTCGTTTTCAGCACTTAGCGTTTTAAAAAATGTATTCATCGTTCGTTTTTTAAAACGCTGAACGCTGAAAACGAACGATACGAACGCAACGAACAAGATGCATTTTTAAAATATAGATCGTGCAACGTTCAATCTGCGTTCGTTCTGCGTTCATTCTGCGTTCATTTTCCGTTCGTTCAGCTTTCGTTCTGCATTTATTTGGGGTTCTTGAACGCAACTGGGTCTGTATATCCAGTAGAGCGATACAAGCCCTCTTGGACCTCTTATTTTTGCATGTTTTGATTAGATATGAATTTTTATGTATTTTATACAACACTATTTTCACAACTTATATTGTATGTCCATCTCTCAACACCAAACGAAGACAATATTCAGCCTTATCCTGTGTTTAGCAATGTAAATTTTTGTTTGACGTTGCTATAAAATAGCGTAATCGTTGTTGTGCGTTGTTGTGCGTAGTTGTGCGTGTTTTTTGACGTTTGAAGGACGGAAAGTTAGAGGTCTTGATAGAAAATGTAATACCTCCTGAATAACCAATCAGTAGTAAGTGTTTTAGTAAACCATGTAACATTATGATGAAATACATAGTTATTATGATTTGAATGAAAGAATGAAAATCCTATAGAATACCTCTCTTTCATCAAATGTGAATATGTAGATAAGTGTAACTCATAATTCAATTAAACATTTGAATCGAATTGGGCTTTACGGCGCACCAACACATGAAATGTTATATGGCGACTAACAGGAATGAACATGCCAGGCTCATTCCTTTTGATGGGATGTACTTTTATTAACACTGTTTTATCAATTTAGGCATTGAAGACAGGATAATAGCGAGGTTGTGTACACATAAACTCGATTTAAGCTAGCCTGTAGGCCTTATTGCCTACTGACCGTTCCATGTCTGTAATCCTGTCTTCAACACTCTTTATGTTACGGTTTATTGGGCAGTGCGGACCTTCGGTGCCATTGCGTTTGGTTGCTCTGGTTTTTTATAAGACCATTTTTCTCATTTTCGTTTTGAGACTGTTCGTAAACGGTAGTGAAAAATGCTAACTACCGTTCACGCACTCTAGCCCGGGTTGAGCAGAACTTAATGTTGTTCACATCAAACATGCATAGGTTATGCTTTTAAACACTGCAAGCATGTTGCTACTTGTTTTATTGTATTATACAACATTAGTGCCAATATATCTTGACCAATAAGAACCATCTATCCTGCTCAAAACGTTTACTAAAGGAAAAAAAGAAACTCAACTCGGGACCTTCCGCTATATATTGTATGCTGCTGTTAATACCGCAGACCTTTCCTTTCGAAAAAATACTGAAACAACACATAACACACTCAATATTATCCCTTAAAAGTTTCATTATTAATAGAAAAGGCGTACGGCGAAAGCAGGTGATCAAACTGAGAATGTAAACTTTTGCAATCTCTTTACATTAAATACAGTACTGAAATGGCTGAAATGCTCAAAGCGGAACTGCATCATTTATGAATTTCGAGGGATAAACAATTTTGTTCTTTCTCTAACTAGCTGCAACCCTTTTTTCTACGAAACGTCGTGGGATTTGTCTGGAGTATTACGTGGAATTAAATGTGCATTATATAAATTATATAGCGAAAATTCCCGAGTCGCGTTTCATGTTGTCTTAAGTATATACCATGGTATGATCTCCAAATGTGTTGCCATTGTGTCACCTTTGTTTATTTCAATTATTTGTTAATATATATGCATTAATTGAAATAAACTATCGTATAATGATTTTGTAAATTATAAAATTATCTTTCAATTTTAGTGCGAATAGGTTATAAACGCCTTTACTTAAGGAATAATTAGAATAGAACATACTTCTCAGTGGGTAATAAGAGGCCGACAACAATGATGGATACAATGGTGGCATTAAAAAGATTATACCCTATAATCCGTAGTAGCCCATATTCATATAAATTCTTAGTAGCCCATATTCATATAAATCCTTAGTAGCCCATATACATATAAATCCGTAGTTGCCTATATACATATAAATCTGTAGTAGCCCATATACATATAAATCCTTAGTAGCCCATATATATATAAATCCTTAGTAACCCATATACATATCAATCCTTAGTAGTCCATATAAATATAAATCCTTAGTAGCCCATATACATATAAATCCTTAGTAGCCCACATATAAATCCTTAGTAGCCCATATACATATCAATCCTTTGTAGCCCATATAAATATAAATCCTTAGTAGCCCATATACATATAAATCCTTAGTAGCCCACATATAAATCCTTAGTAGCCCACATATAAATCCTTAGTAGCCCATATACATATAGCTGTAAAATATACTTTAGATTTTGAATTGTAGCCATCGAAGTTCGACAACACATAACCATCAATAGTGGATAATAAACATAGTGTAATGGCCCTTGATTTAACAAAAGTGTGTTATGTTTTGCTTTTTAACTCTCTTGTACCTTTATAGTCATTCAATATTTATCAAACTTGGGCAAAGTTTTAGTATTATTTCATATTTTAGATGTATAGTTACCTGATGAATATTCTTGTTTTTAATTCAGGTTCGTGTATGACGTATACAGAGAACAAAATAATTACCATGTACATGTAAAACACTTCAGGCTCTAGTTTACATTAAGGTGCTTACGTATATATGACAAAGCACCAATATAGCTTCCGTGTAAGGCAACGCCCTATCTTCATGCTATATTGGTCCTTAAGTGACTTAACCTGACAATACTCATTTTAGCAAGTAGAGAGATACCTTGTGCCTTTTGTTCAGTTTGTACCTGTTCAAGTTTGTAAAATGGCTGTTACTGAGCTTTAACATTGTCATCGCAGTTCTTACTTGAACAATGCATGTTGGTATTGTAATTCACTCTTTGAACAATGTGTATGGTTATATATGAAATTTAAACAATTAATGAAGCATGAAAATACAAATAAAATACGAAATTTAGCACTATACCTATATAAGGCGTTTGAACTAAGGAAATGATTGAACAATATTTAATTCGTTAATTAATTAGTAAGCTTACCGAAAACACTACCCTTGTAACCAAAGCAATGTAAATGTATAATTACATTATACAATAACAAACCAAAGATCTCTCCCAAGAATTCTCAAGAATTCTCAAGTTACATGAATACAATTTATCATGAATACTTAGGTCAGAATACGCACGTATGCGAACTCAAAAGAAATATTATTTAAAAACAGCTTACGTTCTATTGAAAACTTACTTTGAATCATTGTTAATCTGTAAGATACGTTCATTATGGTTTCGTTAACTATCTACATGTGCTGTGATATATACTCGTATGTGTGCAAAAACTACTAACCCATATACTGCTTCCATGGAACTATATTGATTTGATAACATGTTCATGGGTTATACTTGACTTAAGCAATAAAATATTTTATATTTATTTCTATAATAACTAAAGTCTGGTATTTGGAGATAACAGGTTAAAGACAATAAACAGTTCATACTGTTTGCGTATTCATTGTCAGAACGGAAGGTGTATAATATTATCACGTATCGCATCATTTCACTTGATATTATAGACACAGTATCAATATCAAGTCCTATATAGACTGGTTAAACTGATTTGGCAAGTTTTCAGTGCTAGTACATTACAGAAAACGGTTTGGGAAAAAGTAATTTAAAAACGAATAGATTGTTGACAAATTACCATAAAGGGTTCTATAATGTCTTATAGTTGTTGGAAAAAGAGCATCAGCCTTAAACGACATTGCAGTAGTACAATTATACACAATACACACGTTGTAAAGACTCTGCGAAGTGATTATTTATTATGTTGATTAGTTTTGAAACTGTGTGAAGTCAATTATGGTCAGGTTCCACGCAATATGATCGTTAGGTTGAGGAACGTAGCTTGAGTGACCTGTAATGGAGGAAAGGAAACAACATATTATAAGACAGCTCTATCAGTCTATACAGGCTTAGGGATGGTTAAAATGTTGTACTATTGATTGATGAATATTGAGTTCTGCTCAACCCGGGGCTAGAGGGCGTGAGCGGTAGCTAGCATATTTCACTACCGCTCATAAACAGTCTCAATCAAACCGAGACTGCAATATTTCGTTCCCAAAGGTCCATTTCATACTCTTTCTTTTAGATATGGGATTCTGGTTGTAATGTTAACATATGTATCGTGTAAATTGGGGAAAATCATTTTAGATATAATAATAACCTGTATAGATTTAAGCACGCAGACACATATCCGCGCCTGTATAGAGCTGTCATGTGTGTGTGTGTGTACATGCGTAACAAAGTCGGGTTAGGCTTAAATCTATACAGGTTATGAATTATACAGAGTCGACAGAATGGCGCAAAAAAGTCTCAAAACTGCAAATACGCTATTTTTTTGTGATCATGCAAGGCCGCCTTATATGAGGTCAATAGAGGAACACAATAAATTACCAGAGGATTTTGTCACACTACGTTTGCAATTTCATGATGGAAATTTACAGTGTGTTTTATAGTGGTAGTTATTATTTTAGAACATGTAAAATGATTTCTAATTGTCCCAATAAGATCTATAAAGTAGGTGTAAAATACGAACAACAAATGTAGCTTTAACAGAACACAGTCAACCAAAAATACGCATTAAAACAAACAAGAATTACAATGCTAATAAGCAAAGCATGTGAAATCACAACCACAAACGAAATGACAATAGAGCTACAGCCTTGGAACGGGAAGTAGCAAAAAGGTCGCTGGATGTTTAAACCAGGTTCGAAGGTTGACCAAACCTCACTCTTACATATTGTCCTACCCATAAAACGGGTCAGTGTAAATAAAGGTTATATTCTGCGCTAACAAAATCTCAAATAAGCATTAATAGCCAATATAAGAATAAAACTTAGATGCTCATGTATATATGAATATAGCAACAAAATAAATCACAGAAAGTCGCAAAGCAAATCTCCAGTGGCAGAATGACAAGCTCACGTGACAAGCAACGACTTCTTAAATGTGTTTAAGCATAAAACATTCACTATTTTAAATCCAAGCCAATTCCTCGTTTAATTCGAGTAAACATTTTAACAACTTCGTCTATTATCCTTGTCCCCACTATTCCGCTCTAAGATTTTGAAGTATCACTTATACCGGGCATATTACAACTATGTAGCAATTACTGCTTGATCATTAAGGTCCCAAATATGTATACCGAACATTATCATTTACGTGTTATACTTATATTGCCAATTAACTCTGCCTTGTTTGTTAGAGAATGTAACATGGTCGTGATATATTTATTCACACCTTCCCGTTTTATTGGGATGAAACTAGGGTAAAAGTGAGGTTTTGCCCTATTGTCAACCATTTTCTGTTTGTGATGTCATTTCTTGTATTTTATTCACCTTTGTAATTGTTGTTTGCTTCCGTGTGTGTTTTTGGTTGACTGTGGCCCTTGAATGGTACGTTTCCTACTCGACTTTTATATCTACTTCTATTTACAAGACGTTAGACTATAAGCTTGACAGTTCCCGGAACTATTTAGTTCATAACTTCATCTGCGATCAGTTTACTGATCTGACAATGGCCTGTTTATATTTCGGACATCTAAACAAATCATTCACCTCAGATTACTGGATCTAACTGCTGTAATCTGTTCTTGAGTTCATTATTCCCAACATCGACTTTGTTACACACGTCCGTTTGCATCCAAAAGTTTGCGATTGCGGCAAGTCGGGTGACCAGTTGCATGTTTATTATAGTGAATGAAATTGCAATCGTTGATTTCATCAACCCGTTTCAGTCAATGATATCATCTATTTAAAATGAGTGAGTCTTATCACTGATTCAAATGAGAATATCACCGATTTGAATAAGTGAAATTACTCATTTATTGTAAATGTGTGATATCACTCAAATAGGTTATATCATTTATAAATTAGAATACACGAAATCAATGATTCGAATCAGTGATATCACACATTGAGTTTAAAATAAACGAGGCCGCATACTTACCCACTTCTTTCTGAACGCCATCAGAATGTTCAATGAGTTCCCAGTACGAGTAGTTGAATGTCTCCTCCACACCATTTATTGCACTCACATAGTAACCGATGTTTGGAAAGTAAGTTGTGGAGAAACTAACGAAAATAAATATAAAGAAAGTATGAAGGTCTGGATGGGTTATATTGGCCATATGTTATTCTAACCTCTTGTCAATCTCGCGGCGGCGAACATTTGTATACAGTTAACAGTTACAGAAGAATGTACCATTTATCTCCAGTTTTAAGCTGAACTATATAATATATCATTGATTTGATATGTCTTTCCCCCTTTATAAAGTGTTTTAAAACTCTCAAAATTAAAACTCGTGAATATATGAATATATACCAGTATTTCATTTAAGTATCAATTAACACAATCACTCCTTATTATTTCTTGTTATGCTCAGTTCCTGTCTTCATGCTATTTGGTCTTTTATTTTCTTACACAACCCTTATCATTTTAGAAGGTAGGACAATAAGCTTCTTGTTAAATGTGTTTAAACATAAAACATTCACTATTTGTTAAAGCCTCTTGCCAGTCCAGCAGATATGAGATGATGCGTCGTCAGTCGTCGTCGTCCGTTCGCTAATCTTGTTACAGCGATTAAGGATTTCTAATGTTCAACACATTCGATTAAAAGGTTTGTTACAGAACAGAACAGAACAGAACATATATTTTATTTCGACTTAGGCATATACAGCTCATCGTCATACAAAATCATGGTTTCAATGCATGCATGTAAACAAATATAATAAAGTTGACAGAAAAGGAATAATAGTTGAGTGAAGTGAGAGTGTAATTCTTAGATGTTACCATTTACATAACATAACATATTACAATGTCAATTATACGTGCAAACCCTATGGTTATTTAGTGCATCATCTCTTATTTTAAAGACTTTCTTACAAAACATTGCTAGTTTTATCAGTAGTGATTTTCTTTCTGAACTTAAAAGATTTGTGAACTTAAACATATTTGGGCGGTTTATAAAATATGCTGGAATGTGGGATTTTCTCAAATCATGATAATAAGGGCAAATAAGAATGAAGTGATATTCATTTTCAATATCATTTAAAGTACAATAAAATCTGGTCCGAGTTTGACAATGAGCAAAACCGAAGCCTGTTTTAGGCAATTTTTACCGATAATTACTGATTGTTTACGCATTACGTTTGTAAATAACTTTTATTTGATGGATTGTTTCAACAACATTGTGAAGGTATTGCTCTTGCATTTGTAAACAACGTTTCTTTCAGTTTGTTTTTACATTGTAACTTTAAGAGGTAAATGGTTTAAAACGTTGGTACTCACCATATTTGATTAGAATTTTGGCTATAATACAATATTGTTCGACAATGATCGAAATCGATGCATATGCTATGAAGTTATTGCCCCTGGTTATTGGAAATACACAAATAATGTATTTATATTTATTTCGTGTTTACGAGTACTTCCGCTTGATTCTGTTGAAAGAGAGATTCATGTTCACAAGTTCGAACTCGTGCAAACAAGACGATTAATTTAATTAAGATATATAACTATATATATTTCGAACTAGTCGCGTTTAATATGCATGCATGTTTCATACGTTTTTGTATTCATTGTTATATAGGGACGCCATATTTATAGCTGCCACAGTGTGTTCAGCAATATCCTTTTCTGCGATAATAATTTAAGGAAAAGGCATGCTATGTAATTTAAAACAGCTTTCAAGCAATAATCAGTGTTTTTACATTGATTATGGGTCCACCTTTGTTTGGTAAGATACACTTCCTTGTCAAACATTTCTATTCATGTTATTTTCAAACAAAAAATATTTTGAGTTGCTTTATACACAGTTGACATGTTGATAAAGAAATAGTGGAGAATATGTAATAATGTTAAACTTGGGGTGAAGCTAAGAGGTGTACCTGGAAGTGATGCCAAATATCTAAAGCCATTTACCAGTAGATTATTACAAGCATTTCGGCACATTCACGCAGGAAACAAACAGGGTATAGAGAAGAAATATTATTCATAGAAATAAAAATTAGTATCAGATATGTAATACGGTCGACATTGAAGATAAATATCAATTTTATTTTGTCCATTTTCTACAAATTTACGAAATTAAAACTTTCAAAAAAATACTTTTATATTAGACATAGTGTGTTTAAATTCTTAGAATTAGTGCAGACACTAGATATTTTAGCAAGGAATAAGCCGAAACAAAATGTGAAATAGTTATATTTATAGTTGCCCATCCTCAATGGCAAACTGACATATTTGTTTATTAAACAAAACACTAAAATGTAGCATTTGATTACATCACGTGACTTTACTCTTCTGCGACAAAGACTATCACAACATGACTTCTATGGTGATTTACAAATTTCGTAAGATCCTTGGTCATAATCACAATCATACAATATGTATTAAACTTGTTAAAACGTTTATCAAACGAGGTTATGACCCTATCATTTTGCGACACACTGCATTTTTAGTGGTTGACCCATTTACAGTTCGCCACTCTGCTTTCCTGTTTGATTGTGCGATGACAGGACAGATTGTGGACCCTATGATGACATCTACCTAAATCCGCAAAGTACGATAGCGTTTCCAAATTTCACCAAATTTGATTTTGAGGTTGCTTCTATACGACATCGGACAGGCTCGACAATAAAACAATTTTGAAGAAGGGACTTATTTTACGATTCCGTAAATTGTTTCGGATTTTAGCAAGCCTTTTATGGATATATGATTGCGTTGTTGCATATTCCGTTTCTTTTTAAGCCTAAGGTCACTGGTAAAGCCTAAGGTCACTGGTAACGGTGATGTGTTTTTTTTACTTGTCCTGAATTTCTTCAGGTAAAAGGACGAAATGTGATCGTGTATATCTCATCAATAGACGGTATGCTGCAACACAAACGAGTAGACGTCACATCCTTTTAAGTTCAGAGCCACCATGTTAGTTTTGCGTCCATGGGTCCTTTAGAGCATTTTTTTAAATATTATTGGGAAATTCCAAACATCCTAACTCCCACTTTGCGGCTTCATATGTTTATGAAATGCAAGACCTACGATGCCATTGCGTTCGGACGCTGTGGTTTCTATAGGACCCTATATATCATTTTGAAAAACTGATATTATTATAAAATATTTTGACTTAGCATGCTTAGTAGACAATTAACATTTTATGAACGTAACATAGCGTCAGACCGAAAAAATAACATGTATTCTGGAGTATTGTTTTAATGATGGTTTCTTGTGGCCCATCTTTTAATTAATTGTAGCTGTGGAGCGTCATGATTTAAGGTGTTTCTTTTTATTATTAAATGAACATCTGCTTGAGATTGAATTTTGAATTATGGATACCACCTGATATGAACATCTTTATAAAGTGCAGACCTTAATGTGTTTAGAAATTATTGATGCGTTTGAACAACATTTCTTCCTGGTAATAAAATAATTTCCCGATTTGGGATTTACAAAAGCAATATTTCAGGAACATCGCCGAAAACTGGAAGAACAATATATTTTTAGTCAACCTTTCTTCGGGATGGTTTAAATTTGTGTATTATTGATTTTATGAATATTGAGTTCTGCTCAATCCGGAGCTAGAGGGCGTGAGCGGTAGCTAGCATATTTCACTACCGCTCATAAACAGTCTCAATCAAATCGAGATTGCAATATTTCGTATGTGTCGTTTTCGACCATTTCCAAAGGTCCATTATCATAATCTTTACTATTGTTTCTTCCCTCCCCACAGCTATTGCGATTTTTTAATTATGTAGCATCAACGTCTTGTTTGTAAACTGTGTAACTGTTTTATTATTTTAAACAATTATTACATAAAATAACAAGACCACCCGCAACGGTACATTATAGGCCAGTCAAAACTTTAATTATTGGGCAAAGAAAAAGGTAAGCAACTACATAAGGGACAGTGCGTTAACTCTTTTTAAGAATTGGGTACTTGTCAGGTCATGTTTGACCTAATGAATCCAAAAGTTATCTCCCGAAGGGCAATGCAATCTACTTATAAAGGTTCATGAGGCGGGTCAAACATATATATTTCTTAAGTTATCAGCAAAATTTGAGCACTTTTCGAATAAGTTAACTTACAACAGGCTTGTCACTATCTGCACGGACGAATACAGAAATGAGGAAAATGGTCCCAAACGCAATGACACCGTAAAACATTTTAAATGGGCTGATTTTTGGACCCTGCAGAACATGAGCACTCGATAATAGAACCGATTCCACAAACTAGACCTTTGTTGTAGATGGATTCAATGAATTATAGTGATGTTATATGCATACTTACTTCTTGAATGTGTCTTTGTGTTCATCACACGCCCTCTCCATGTACCGAGTAAGGACGGTATCGTTGCAACCAATAACGGGCATGATGGTTGTATAGATAAATGTCGGCTCCTGGATCAGGTTCTTGATTGTATATTGAATCTTACCTTGATTCTCCTTTCCGCAGTCATCCAACCTGTACAATAGAAAACTGAGTTTATGTAAACTATCCAGCCTTTTTGGGAGGCTGGGGTAAAATTTGGATCTTCGGACTAAGAGCGTTTGTGGTTATGCCAGTTGTGTTCGATGTTTCTAGTTATGTTCACATTGTGTCTAGCTGGTATAATAGTGTACCTTGTCACTAGTTTGTATAATCATTATAGCTCACGATGTCACTATTTAATGTACAAGATAACATATCGTATAATAATAGTTACTGCTATTTATGTCACACTTATATAAATACCAATTCATGTATAATTGTCTACGATGTCACAATTGTGTACAATGTCACTAGTTAGTGTACAATATTGTAAAATTTCGCTTACAATATAGGAGCATTTCGCTTATTAAAGTCCACGATTAGGCAATGTCATTAATTAAAATAAACTTTTGATAAGTTTTACCAAGCATTTATATGACACATACGAGAAAAAAATAATCAACACTTACAAAAATCCTAGACTGCCACTTATAACACCTAAAAGCAAACACACTTTTAAACGAGACATCTTTAATATCGCAGAAGTATGCAGTGGAGTAGAATTACACATGCCTAGACATATATGCATAGAAAATAATGTGCGGATCGAGGATGTTTTTTAGAAGAAGAAAGAAAGCATCGATTTTAAACGAACACACAGCACTCTTGTGGTGTTTACAATGCGTGATCATTTATCATGATTCATTTATTCAATGTAAGTTTTATATTTAAGAAGTTAAACGCGTTTTATGGTACAGTGGGGACCTACGGTGCCATTGCGTTTGATTGCTGTGTTTTCTATAGGACCCTTTTTTCTCAATTTTGGCTGAAACATCTAAATAATGCACGTTTTAAAGGCACGGACAATGCGAATTGTATAGTATGTCTTGTCTTAAATACTCAAATTGTGTAGAAAACTAGTGTGATGAATGAATGTTTTAGAATCAAGTTTAACTTTTTCTTTCAGAACATGTTCCCCAAACAGGACCACCATCTTAAGTCGCTCTTTCACAACATGCGTCATAAAGGATTGATAAGAGAAGTTCAAACTAGTATCTTTACGCGGACAACATACGACAACTTTGTGCTGACCTAGCCTTAGGTTTAGTCGGTATGTTTATTTAATATGATGCCATTGTTTGAATAGTGTCTGTGACCGCGAATACATTCTCAGCTCATCGACGCAGAGAACTGGGAAAGTAAGTGTAAAATGCTGCATTCGGGAACCACAGTTAGCCAAAAACACGCATACAAATCAAACTGAAAGTAGAAGCTTAGTATGCGAAACCACAGACATACAATGATTGACACTAGGCATACCACTTTTGAAAGGTCAGTGGAAAAAGGGCCGATGGTGTTTAAACCAGGTTCTAAGCTGTTCTAAGCTGCACCAAAAAATTAAAAGAATGGTCCTATAGAAACCACAGTAATCAGACGCAATGGCAACGTAGGTCCACACTGTACCATAAATCGAAATATGAGCATATATAAAATGTCAATGAATATGACAATACTTAATATAAAGAGTGGTGAAGACAGGGTTACCGACTTGGAACGGTCAGTAGGCAATAAGACCTACAGGTTAGCTTCAATTGATTGTATGTGTACACAACCTCGCTAGTTTCCTGTTCCAACGCTCACATTGACAAAACAGTGTTAATAAAAGTACATCCCATCAGCCAGAGAAATTAGCAAACAATTGACTTAAATGTTGTTGTAAAGATATATAAAAACCATAATTAGAAAAAAACTAGTTTACGATGTTAAAGTAATATCGCTTATCACAGATTTTAGTTTGTAATAAAATCACTAGAAATCGAGAGATGAAGGTCGAGGAATGCTGCTGCAGTATCTGAAATTGGCTTTATTCAGCGTGTTAGTTACCATTTGAACAAAGAACGGATTATCAATACTGAGTATGCCATCTAGATAGCGAGATGTATTATCAAACGCATCAATAATGTCACTCGGGCTAGCAGAAGACAAACTCAACACAAAATCTCGTTCAAACCTCAGTCTTACCCTATTGTCATCCCAATAAAACGGGACAGTGTAAATAAAGAAATCCAATCCAGGATTTATCCTCTTAACAAATTAGGAGGCGTTAAACGGCAATATTACTATAACACAATTATGAGGTCAACCACTAAGCATGCAGAACATCTTTTGATCAAATCTTTGGCAAGTTTGATAAAGATTGAATGTATGAAAGTGATCATGACCAAGGATCTGACCACGTCATCAAGATTTCAAATTGTGATATCCTTGTCTTAAATTACTCTTTCTTAATTCCGGAATCGTTGAGCTCAATTCAGAAATCGCCGGAACTTTATATTTGCTATAGTTTTTTGTATTCCACTTCAGTAAGGGAACGACTTTTTACCAGGGATTTAGGGACTAGGCATACCACAACCCTCATTTTATGGAGATGTGGACAAAAACTTCGAAAGTTAAAGGGGCCTGACGGGTTTCCTGACCGCTTTACATATTTAATCAGGAAGTTCGTCAGAAAAGGATATAACCCTTTGGTTTTACAGCGCACTGTATGTTTAGCGATTAACTCCTCTACAATCAGTCATTACGCATCACTTTTTACTTGTGCGATGACTGGACTAGCTGTCGGGACTCTATGATTGTATCTACTGAAACCCCAACTAAGGGAGGTGGGTGCATGAGCTTTCGTCTCTCGGGTTTTCTGGTCGTACCCTATATTGGTTTTCTCTTTAGCTCCAACTACTATGGTTGTTCAGTACGATTCTGGATACATCCTGAGATGTTTTATTATTTTGTATGTGTTTCTTAAGTTAGTTTCTCTGGATGTGGACTTTATTGTTAGAGAATTCGTAGGTCCGCACTGTACTGCAACCAAGGACTTGACAATACAATGAAAGAGACAAAAAACAACAGAAAGGGTGGTGAAGACAGGGTTACCGACGTGGGGTCAGTAGGCAATAAGGCCTACTGGTTAGCTTGAATCGATATTATATGTGCACAATCCTCGCTATTATCCTGTCTGTGCCTGTTAGTATACAAGATACATAGTTTAAAAGTAAGAAAAGATGAGGAAATAGTGCGAAAAGTGTGTTTAAATTATACAATGTCGTGTGAAAAAGATAAACTCAGGATAAAAAAAATACTTGAAACAGCTAGCAAGGCGACGGATGCAATTTTTTACATCATCGCTTACAATAGTTTTTTTCATTAAGTTTAGAATCTTTAGTTGTTGACTTTTTATGTGAACGAATTATAACCGATTTCACGTCTGCTTAAATCCTCAAAAGAAGGAAGCGTTTGATGTTTGACTTATATTTTGACTTATTTTGATTTAAACATATTTCATTGCCATATATGTACAAGCACAATGCAATCGGGTCGGGCCACAAGTGCTACCCACATTAGTTACGGCCCTTCCCTATAATGGAGTTTTAACAAATATATTGAATGGCAATTGCTATTAACACGTATCAATAAGTTGGATGAGTTAACCATCCTGATAAAGAAGAAATCCAAACCAATATCCATGAAGTGAAATCGCAATAAAAAAAAAGAAAGTCGACATTTCCTGAAGAAAGAATAAAGGGAACTGGCAATTTCTTGATCGAAATCATTTTTAAAATCAAATTTCTCACTTACGATGTTTTGATGAAGAAGCTAAACCTGAAGGAAAACATACGCGTACACCAAATGAAGAAACTTCCATCATCTCCTATCATCTTTGCGTGTTGTTGCTAAATCTGAAAGGAGTTTAAGTCTCTGTATCACTATATCAAACTATGAGCTTTTGGAGGTCAATTACTTGATAATAAAAGATGGTGGCACTTTATATGGCGCTGTCTGAACACAAGTGAACACATTCGTGCACTAGAAGATCTCATATAAAACCAAGATGATTAGGGTTTGAACATGGCGAGTGATAACACATATTTGATCAAAGATGCTATAGCAGTAGTACAAACAGTATTGCAGGTACAATGACAGAATGTAAACCACTCCCATCTATATTCACCGAAGTTATTGACACTATCTAAATGTAGGTATAAAAGTCAAACAGGAAAGGTAGCTTCCATAGAACACAGTCAACCCCAAACACACATTGAAACTAACAACAACCACAATGTTAATAGGAAACAAGGAAGTCACAAACGCAGGCGGATTGACAATACCACTTTGGAACGGTCAGTGGCAAAAATGACGCTGAAGAACAATAAATCACTAATAAGCAATACAAGTATAAAACATATATGATCATGTATATATGAATAAAACAGCACAGAAAGCCACGATGCAAATACTTAATGACTTGGCAGAAGCCAGAGCAATAAGGGAACAAACATTAAGGAATGCATATCGAATTATGACTTGAAAGATCGGTGGTACATTTTCAATTTCTTTTGTTTTCTTACTTAATTTTCGATTCGGTGGTTCCACTACTCCGGCCGATAAAAGGCTCTGGGTATTGTTTTACCACTCATAGAATATGTTGTCTGCTTTTTAATTTAGTCTTTTGGCTGTTACTTGTGATACGCAGGCTTCATAACCGCTGCTCCCATCTAAATTCCTTTTTGTTTATTTCGCTCTTCGGCGCATACAATTGTATTAGATCCTGGGATCATAAGCCGCTGGATATAGGGGATGAAATAAAGATACAAATGTTGCTATATCCACCGCCATATGCTTGCCATCTTCGGGATGGTTAAAAATCTGTACTGTTGATTTTTGTGAATATTGAGTTCTGCTCAACCCGGGGCTAGAGGGCGTGAGCGGTAGCTAGCATATTTCACTACCACTCATGAACAGTCTCGTATGTGTCGTGCTCGGCCGTTTTCAAAGGTCCATTATCGTACTCTTTTTTTTAATAATAAAATTGTGACTGATATTTGAAGCAGGTAAAATGAGACAAAGGGTCCTCTAGAAACTACAGCACTCAAACGCAAAAGCACCGTAGGTCCGCACTGTACCACAAACAACGAGTATATTACATGTAATACATGCATTCACAATAAAAGGGACAATACACAACGGTCAGTAGGCAATATGGCCCACTGGTTAGCAAAACTATGTAAATCACCTCGCTATTATCCCGTCTTCATCGCCCAAATTGACAACACTGTATAAATATAAAAAAATATTCCATCAAAAGGAAATCTCTAACAATAAAGTCAACATCCAAAGAAATTACCAAATGATACATATATATGTTGTTGTAAAACTATATAAAACATTCATAATCAGAAAACCAATCTAAGGTACGACCATAAAACGTGAGGGACAAATGTTCAGGCAATAACTTCACCTTTCACGAATTCAAAAGTTGGATGGTCATCGCCCAAGAGAAAAGTAACGCGTATCTAGTGAATGTAGAGGGATCAGTCACTAAGCATAAAGTGCGTTGCAATAATAAAGAGTCGTATTTCGTATGAAGCATTTCCTGATTAATTGTGTAAAGGAATCAGGAAATCCGGCAGACCTTTTACATTTTATCTTCATCGAATTAAGGTTCTTCTGTAGGTTTTCGTTGCAACGATATAATTTTGAGAAAAATACTTGCCGAATGAGTTTACTTGTGATAACTTGATATCGATCATAGAGGTCCTTAACATCGTTACTTGCCTTAGCAATACGAATGGACTGGGAGATATAAACCCCGTATGACAAAGCACGAGGTACGTCCGCATCCAAATGTGGATAGTTAACGATGTCAAAGTTAGTCATCTTTCTTATCATAGATTTTAGAATGTAAGTCATCGTTTGAAATCGAGAGATTAATATCAAGGAATCTGCTATGGTATCCGAACTGTTGGTTTTCAACGTAAGCTCTGGTGAATAATTATTAGTGACCATATAAGTAAGAACGGATTATCAATATTGAGTATGTCCTCCAGATACCGAGATGTAATATTAAACGCATCAATAATGTCTCCCTGACTAGCTGGTGACACACTCAACATTAAATCTATTTCATAACAGTATAAAAACAACTCTGCGACAACAGTAACCTACGGTTTGTACCCATATAATACCAACAACCTGATTTTACCGTATCCATTTCAAGTCGTTTTCTAAGAGAAAAGATAATGCTATACAAACATCAGCAGGTCCACATGTTATAATTATCATAAGGGGCGTTAGGTAAGAAAGGCTTGTCATTATTACAAGCAAGAAAAGTAGTTCAGGTAATGTGGCAGAATGTTGTATATTGCTAAGTCGTAGTTGTTTAGAGTAGAGTAAAGCTTAATTCAAAATGGCCACCAAATCAAATGCGGAAAAAAATGTTGACAGTGAATGTGTTCTATGTTTCAATAAGATATTTAGCATATTATAGTATAAGAAAAAAATTCACAGTTGCCTGTGAACAACAAAAACACTCATCGAAACATACAACAATTTCAAGGTTAAATACGGGGCGAGGTATGTGACATATCACACATATACGGGTTGACAATATAGGGCTACCGCCTTGGAACGTTCAGTAGCAAAAGTATTATTGAGAATAATATAAATTTCATATTTTTCAAGATTGGCAATGTATGTATAGTTTCCATGCATGCAATGATATACACTTTGATGATTTCAAACATTTTAAACATAGTCCGTATCTTTAAAATCAGTCATACGTTTGGTTCAAACGCCATATATGCGCATAGATGCATTGTTTTTGTGCCAGCCCTTTAAATTTGGAATAGATTGGAAACTATTATACTTTGGTACAAGTGTCTCAAAAGTACGAGTGCGAATCACACTAAAAATAGTTCATACCTTAAAGAGGTCATTATATCTGTTTAAATGTTATGTTCGTGTCTGCTTAGTAGCATTGCAAAAATAGATGTTGATTAAATTTAACTTGATACTGTTATGTATCTTAGCAAAGTGTGGAATCGCATTCTAAAAGTAGGTCCTTCACTCAAAAATCATTGTTGGTTCAAATGGTATACTATATGCACATACAAGTAAAGTTTCGTCTCCGCTGTAGAATTTATTTTTTAATAGATGTTGTTCATTTAATTTTAATTAAAGTAAATATTTATCTCGGCAAGACGGGATGTTGCGATTGTCTTAAATCTTGTCTTGTCGTACCCTTGATGGTTTGTTTTCTTGTTGCTATCGCTTCTGCCAAGTCATTGAGTTCTTGCTTCGTTTTTCTTTTTTTATATTTATATATACATGATCATTTATGTGTTATACTTATATTGCCTATTAATGCTACATTGTTTGTTAGAGAATTTAACCTGACGGGGATATTTTTATTAACACTGTTTCGTATTATTGGGATTATAATAGGGTAAAATTAAGGTTTGGTGCACCCTAGAACATCGTTTAAACTACCAGCGGCCTTTTTGCCACTCACCGTTTCACGGCTATAGCCCTATTGTCAACATTTCTATGTCTATGGTGTCGTGTCTACCTTTAAGAAACCATTAAAATTGTTGTTTGTTTCTATGCGTGCGTTTGGTTGACTGTAGTCCTTGAAAGTTATATTTCCCATTCGACTTCTATATCTATTTATAAGATGTTGATATACGCACTAATGTCTTAAAGTGAGGTCAAAGGTCATACTATATGCCAACTAGTTGTCAAAGTTCATATCGGCTTTCAACAGCTATCGCTAAACTGGATAGCTACTACTTCCAATGCGTGCAATGCTCGCAATAGTTCACACATTTAGCTATGATGAGGATTTTGTCATATTGAGACATCTTTGAACTAAAAGCTCTAGAATAACTTAGACTTGTGGTTCCACGGTGATATATTTGTATTATAAAATTAGATAAATACATGTTTGACTCTTGAATGAAGATTGGTTGTAGATTTCTGCACTTCCTCTCATTGCAGTAGTTTTGAAGTTTGCTCCGGACATGTATTCTAAGTATAAAATTACAAAGGGTAATTACTCTAATCTGAATGAAGACACAGTTACGGTTCTTGCACTCTGCACTTCCTCTCTCTTTGCACTTTCCAAGTTGGTAGCCCTATTGTCATCCCTTTTATGTTTGTGATGTCTTATTTGGCATTTTATTCATCTTTAAAGTTGTTCTTTGTTTCTGTGTGTGTTTGTGGTTGACTGTGGTCCTTGAATGCTACTTTTCCTGTTCGATTTTTATATCTACTTTATATATATATATCAAATCTATGTGTTTTTTTGCCGCAAGCTTTCGGTTGTTTTTCCAACCTTCTTCATGGCGTTTATTTTATATACAATTTAACGGAAACGACGTAACGACATTCACAGAAATGACGTCGCGTTTTGGCGCTAATTTTGACGTCACTCTTCTGTGTTCAGTCCATACGGCTTACATGTCCGAAGTTTCTTTTTCCATAGTGCCTCTATGTTTTTTTGGTATGTATCATCACCGTAAAGTTTCTCGAGACCCATAATACGGAAGTCGGCAATGTTGTGCCCGTCTGCTCTAATGTGGTTTGCCACCGGATCGTCGTATCCAGTTCTAATCCTCGATAGATTCAGCAGTTGCCTTTGGTACAGTCTGTCCCCGGTTTCTCCTACATATACAAAATCCGCACATTTGTGACAATAAATGGCATAAACCACATTTGTTGATTTACAGTTGATGCTGTTCCTTACCGTATATGTGTTTCCGTTATGCGCGCTGAACGTGTCTGATTTTATCACATATGGACATACTGCGCAATTCTTTCCACATGGTTCTCATCCACGTGATTTGTTGAAAAACTGGTTGTTGTGTTTTTTGTGCACCAGAATATCTTGCAGGTTTGTATCTCTTCTGTAAGCCAGGATGGATTGTTCTCGAAATATATTCTTCATTCTGTCAGAAATATGCAGAGTTGGTAGATCTATGTTTTCCTAATATGCGTCTTACATCCGGTTGTGCTCTGGAAAACGTAATTACCAAAGGTACACGTGAACCTGCACGTTTCTCCCTAGTATACGCAAGTAAGTCGGCTCTTTGTTTTGTATCTACTTTCTTAAGTTCGTTTCCAACAAACCTTCCGTCATAACCCCTTTTCTAAAGTTGCTCAATGATAGTCTTCCTATGCATGTTGTAGTTGCTTTCGTCTGAACACATCCGTTTGACTCGAATCCCAAGGCCATATGGTATAGCTTGCTTTGTTGATTCTGGGTGCGATGACTGACTATGAAGACACAGATGCTTGTCCGTGGGTTTCGTATAGAGGTCCGTCTTGATTGTGTTTTTCTTAATTGAAGTTAGAATGTCAATAAATTCTAGCTCATCAACTGAGTAGCGGAGTTTTATTTGTATTCTAGGATGAATACTATTTAACTTGTGGAACTTTATAAGGTTATCTTCTCCGTGCGTCCACAGTCCCCAAACATCATCTACATAGCAAAAGTATGCATTCGGTACCTTATCTGCAGATTCCTTCAGTTTGTTCTCACAAGTACGGAGGTATTTGGATGCATAATTCATATCCAGATGTGATCCAATCGCTGTTCCTTACTTCTGAATATAGTGTTTGTCCGTAAAAGAGATACTGTTGTTTTGCAACACCATGTCCATCATTATTAACACTTCCTCGGTGGGAATGCTCACATCTTCTCTGTTGTTTAAGGCTTGTTCTACAGATACGCGTGCTTCCTCCCTCGGTACACTAGGATATAGTGTTTTGACATAAAAAAAACATAAGAGCGTTTTGTGGGATATTAATGTTGCTTACTTTATTTAAAAGGTCAGTGGTATCCTTGATGTAATATTGATATATAGAAAAGTGTTTTATTACAAACAATCACATTTTATCAGATTGAATCTAGAATACTGCCTTGCTTTTTATTGGGGAAAAATGCAATTTTTACCAAGTTTAAATTATGGATTTCACTGAATTAATCCACAAACAATTATACAAGTTCTGCAAACTGTATTGGAGTCGAATTAACATGTCGCCAGTTATCAATCATTTATCCATTTCAACCAATCAAACCAGAACGATGCCTCCGACAAACATCAGCACGTGTATAAACCACGTGCAACTATGTTATATAGACTATTGTCAATATACTCCGACATCAACAATAGGGCGGAGATATCTAAGTACTGGCGACATGTCCATTGCCGTGCTTTTGATACGTTAATCGGGAGAAACATTCTGCAAAACATCGACATTTATTGTTTATTGAATATGTACAAACATAAAAGTAAGTTTACACAAAGTTATTTTACAAAAGAAACATACTTAGCAATAAAATTACCGAAAATAAAGCGTATCTATGATCAATGTATGTCATTTTAAAAGTAAAGGTTTACTGCATATGTATGTAAAAATTATTTAGAATAAACATATGTGAAATTGAGAATTAAATTTAATTAATTCCCACAAAAGGGAAGAAAAAAAATAGACTCTTAGCATATGTGGTCTCTAAGTACAGATAAATTTTGATTTAAAACAAATACTTGCAGAAAATGTGATCTCATAAAGCAGATGATCTCTTAATCAGGTGTGGCTGTATCAGATGCTGTCACATAGTACAACGTAATTGTTACCCTCACTTATTCCTTAATAATCTTCCCTACTAATTAGATTATAATGTTTTTATAACCCTTAATTTTCCAGTACAAATAAAAGTTGTATGAATCTACCGCTAATAACGTCATTACTGAAATATAAAACAACTACAAATGAATAGAAACACAAAGAAATGAAAACAATTTAAAATTAAATTAAACACAACTTCTGTAAACGCAAATTTTTGGCATGCATTTTTCAAATGTTAACATGTATCCATTGTAATTTCTTATTCGTAAATTACATATAGTGTGTGTGCGCGTGCGTGTGCGTTCGTGTGTGTTGTTCGTTTTTCGCACCAACATAGAAAACTTATAAATGAACATTCCAGGTCTCTGGGGGACACTATGTCTGTCTTCGGTTAGCACCATCAATCTAGATGTGTATCTCCCACTAGGCTAACTCATGTTAATGCCCATGATCATAAGTTATGGGTTACCATCCCTTGTTTGGGAGATGCAGTAAGAATGATAAATTAGCATGCCAATATTTACGATCATGCTAACCCCTTATTGGGAAGGGACTTTATAAAAGGGGGTGGTTTGCTTTGTTCGGGCTTTTTCCTAGATACAAGAGATCAGTAATTATTTGAGAGAGACAATATCGTTATTATTAAACTGCTGTAAATACTAATTGATCATAACATTTTCATAACAAGTATATATTAAGTAGAAATAAATTTATAGAAATAGAATTGGACTCTTTGTTTCTTTTTACCAAACTTTGGGTAAGATATTTTAAAAATATGCAGAACGGGCATAGATCGGGCTAAATTGTATCCCTCTTCCTCGGTAGGCAGTCGCCTTAGTCTTGCCCGGAAGACACAGCGGGTTGAACAATTACAGACGACAATAACAGATAAAAACACCCTTAGAATATTACACCCTTAGTTTCCACAGGTTATGCTAGGTATCAACTTTTAAATATAGTATATAAGCCAAACAAGTTTTAGAAAATAAGATATGTTGGATAAAAATTATTTGTATATATTAGTTTATAAGAGTTTTTTGGCGGGCCAATAGTAGCTCTGGAGCAATATGAGTTTACATTCAGTTTTATCACACAAACCAATAACAGTTGTATACAATATTATTTTGTAATTTGTTTCTGTTCTAGTATTTCTAAATAAAATTTTGGCTAATGCTTCATGCAATATATGAGAGCCCTACGAGGAGCGTTCAGATTATAATGAAACTTAGTTCATACAAAAATAATAACAACAATTCTGATCATATTTTTTTTAATTTCATTCCCTCAAATTTCATTCCTCAATTTCATTCCACCATGAACAGATATACACCTTTTTAAACGACAAATCTGATACTTGAACGCTTTCTCGTACTCTTCTCTGGATAAACTGGCAAGCCACTGGTAAACTGCGGTGTTTCCGCTTTGTATATGGAGCTAGACCGGGTACCATGGGGTCAATCTGGTGGAAGGCAAACGTAGTCCTAGTTAAACTATTGAGAAAGTTACTGTGAAGCATAGGAGTGGTGAAAAACATTGGACTGGTATATATTGAATGCTGTCCTTTATTTCTGAAACATTTAACTTGCTTCTAGTGAAAAGCAACTTCAAAATTGAGGTAAGATGGACATGCCGCACTCCTTTTTGTGAAGCACAGTTTGGAGTGTACTTTGGTCATTTTGACCTCAGAATTAAAACAAAAGGTGGTTACTTTGAGTTTGATAAATATTTTGGGAAAAAAGGCCCATGTTTGTGTTGCAATGAACCTGACTGATACTACATTGTGTATGTTATATGTCCAGCATAGTTAGTATTGGATATTTTAGTGTAGGTATTTATTAACAACCCTGTGTAAAAATAATGGTGGTCTAGGTCCATATCTTTTCCCAGATAAATGTTTTTCAGTTCGGGGGAACAAGAAAATGTCGCAAGGGGAAAGGTCTGGAGAATATGGAGAATGCGGTAGAACTGCAACCTTTTTATTGTCCGTCAAATGCTTGACAATATACGCATTGTGTGCTGGAGCATTGTCATGCGGTAGTTTGATATGCTGCAATCATGTTGCCAGTCGGCGCTTTAAGAAGTAAAATTCTAACTTTTTTAACACGTTTCTCTTGTAAAATGCTGCATTGACATATTTTCCTTTCGGAACAGGAATTTATATGGCAGGACCTTGAGTAGTAAAGGATATAGCATACACTATCTTCTGCTCCAAAAATAATCCCATGTCTCATCATCTATCACTATGTCCGCTAATCGCCTTTTGGGAAACTTTTGAACATATTGTTAGCCATTGAAACACTTTTCTGCTTTTGCTCGTCAGTTAGCAAATGTGGAATTGGTTTCTTATAATGCTGTGCACAGCTCCAGATATCGCGTAGTGTATCTGGCGTCACCTTTCACGATATCTTTCACTGTTTAGATGAGATTTGCCACTGTAACTGTCCGAGGTTTTCGAGATTTAAGGGCATCTTTAATTGACTGTATTCAAGTTTATAAATCACATCACCATAGAAGTCAGGTTGTGATAGTCCTTGTCGCAGAAGAGTCCTTAAATTACTTTTATATTTGGAAAGAAGATCAGGGTTACGATAATAAAATTTTGCAAAGATTTTACGAAGTTTATGGTAACAGTAACCCTGACTGAGTAGCTTTTTAGTTATACAAAGATTACGAATATTAAAGTCCTCAACTCGAGTACAAGCTCTTGAAAAACGAATAAGTTGAGACATATACACCCCATAAGAAGTTGCTCGGGGATGATATTTACAATTAAAAGTGATAGTATATTGATTAAAGATGCAAGTGATCTTGGGAAATACTTTCTGACTGATTTATCATACGTAGTTTTTTCAACACGGTCAGCATTATTTAATAGTAAAATGAGATATAGGGTCACAAACACGAAAGGACCACTGCACGTTAATTAGTGATGGTTAAACCATCTTTCCTAACAATAGTATGTTTAATAGTTCATTTATGTCTCATCACAGTACAATATTATTTACTCTACAATAATTCATAACTTTGCCATTCATTTTAGAATTACAAGAGATATATAATATCAATATACATATGTATGGAAAGCCGTAGGGGACCCTGCGATTACAATTATTGTTTACTATATGTTTAACTAAATTATTAAACGTCGTGCCCACCCCATCCCTTAAATATTCGATGCTTTGATTGTTAGTATAATATACAGTCACCAACAGTTTGCCAAGTCTCTCGGACATAATCATTTATAAATTGTCTCGCGAGATTTAGAATTATAACCGTCAGAGCTAAAAATAACATGTGTCCAAGATTATAAAAATAATTATCTCCGAAATAGTTAAATGTGTCGACGATTTTCAGAATAATGATAATAGCTGACACAGAAGCATCCGGAGATTTTGCGGGTTATAATATGGAAAGGGAGGTTACACGTGTGGGTTTTAATAAATAAAATCGTAGGGAGGTTGTTATTATTTTGATGGGATTATAATAATAATGTATGGTATTATTGATAATGTGACTGCAGAGATTTTAATATAATTATAACCTACCGAAATCGTAGAAAATGTGTGATTATAATGATTAAGTTAAACATATAGTAAAACATAATTATAATCGCGGATTTCCATACATATGACTGTTTACAATGTTAAAATTTAGAGCAAATGATTCTGAACCGATTGATACAGCTGTGTCGTCTGACTCACAAACAGCCAAAGCAGATGATCCAGTAGTCAATTTATATATCACAGTAAAATATCACAGCTTTAATTTATCACATCGTTTTCTCAGAATATTATAATCAAACACATATATACATAGTAATAATTGAGCGGCCGCTGCTAATCTTGACATGCTGTCTAAAATGTACTTAAAATGCGGATAAACACGCAGGATGGAATAACTAAGTTTATCGCAGAACATGTGGTGTGTGAGTGTAATAACACCATTCAATATTTTTGATATTCCACTAGTGGTATAACATAACGTCATGGACGTCACGTTAATGTACGTTTTCTGACGTAATGTGACGTTATAAGTTATGTAATAAATATATTCTAACATTCGTCCTCATTCATTATTGAATTTATTACAATAGCCTCGCATTAAATTATTTTGCCAACTCGTTCAATAAATTCAGTAATAAATGAGTACTCATGTAAGATCCTCTATATATATATTATGTCATGTATTTATTAATTAACCGCCTTGTAATCAAGCCCATTTGACGAAACGTACAAGCTGATCTCCTGAGCTGTCAAGCAAGGATGATTTCAATTAAGAATTCATTCTTCTAATAATTCATTCTTTTAAAATAATATACCGAAATATATGTAAGTATGTAATCAATGTCATCTATCCCCAGCATACGAAACATACAAGCTGATTCACAGAACCGTCAAACATTGATGTTTTATTTATTATATGTTTGTAAGTATGTAATCAATCCTATCTAGCCCAGCAGACGAGCCATGCAAGCTGATCCAATGAACGGTCAAACATTCGTGTATTATTCTATTTATATTAGTTTATTTTTTGCATAATAGTATTGACCTATCACACATACAATTACTGTAGCTGTAGCTCTATTGTCACACCTTTTATGTGTGTGATGTCATATTTTGCCTTTTATTGTCTTTGTAGATGTTGTTTGTTTCTATGAGTGTTTGTGGTTGACTGTGGTCCTTGAATGATGCATTTCCGGTTCGACTTTTTTATCCACTTTTACAAAGATTATAACTTATAATTAAAATTTGCACTGCAGAAAAGTTACAACATTGAGGAAAGTATGCCCATCAACTTTAGCATGACACTGGCCATCATAGCGACGCCACTACACACTACACTTGACTCGATGTTAAGGTTGGCCGCGCCGTACAGCGGCGGTGATCCGTTATCTATAGCTATAATTAATATGTTGTAGCCTTCGTTCCGTTTGGGATTACTGGAGGCCACCGAGATAACACCGGCAGATGAGACCGTGAAGTCACTACTCTGGTTCCCTGAAATAGGTCACTTAAATTGTTCAATTTATAGATAACTATGTGTGTAGTTTTTAAAGGGACGCGTATAAAACTTAGCCATTTTTAGCCAATGTAGTCCTATTGTCTGGGCTTGTTTGTTAATGATGTCATATACCTTGCCTTTTATTTATCATTGAAATGGTTGTTTCTATGCGTGTTTTTGGTTGACTCTGGTCCTTGAATGCTACAGTTCCTGATTAACTTTTGAAGTACGTATCAAACATTAAAAACAGAACCTCGATTCATTAATCCAGCAAAGATTTGAATTTAATTCCGCTTGCATATAATTCGGAGTTTTAAAATATTTTCTTCTCTATCTATATTATAGTAACAGTTATGATGCAATGTAGGTACATTCTCTTAAGATTTGAAATAATCCCACATATGTCTCCAAAGTGTTGTAAAGTGATTTGAAAATGGCTGTAACTCTAAAAACAACAACAGATTAACGAATAGGTTTAGTTCACAAAAGCCGCCATTTTGGGTTCAAAATAACAATATATATGTTTCTGTTTTATAGCAAATATTAGAGAGCATTAGAAATAACTGAAATATGTGACTGATGGTCATGACAGAAGGACGGACGGACGAATGAATAGATAACATTTTGTATTCTCTGGAATACATCGTTTAGAATGTTTCAATAAAAATACATATATATAAACTTTCAAAATTTATAATTTATTTCGCATAATAACCTAAATAAACATAATATCTCAAATACACGTTGGCCTGTAGCCTGTGATAACATTGTAAGGAGATTTCTCATCATTGTTCTTTTAAGGAGGTTGGTTGGGAAAGGACGTAGTGCTAAGATTTTTTTTAAATTCATATTTAAAGCTTCTTGGGTATAATTTAGATTCAAAATTATCAAAAAAAGACTAGGTCACCACACTTTTTTCCCACTAGACGTCATTGAAGAAGGCACATATTTCTAACTTCAAAATTTCACTAAAAAGAGGAAAAATATAGTCATTGAACATTTTCACAATTGTTTTCTTAACATTAAGTTTATTGAAAATAACAATTAATTTTCGATTGCATATATACATATCTTTCAAATTATACAAAAACAATTGTAATCTTCATTCGTCTTTTTACTTTAAAAAGCAACATATATGGACCGTACCCCACCCACTTTTGTTTTGACCGAAAAATTAATGCAAGATAAAAAATTATGTTCTAATGATCAACTTTTTTTTAAACTTGTATATGTCAAGGTCCTATGACATTTCTTTCAAAACAAGTAAAAAAATATATATGTACGAACTGTGCACCACTTGTCGCAGATTTGTTTTTATTTTGCTATGAAAGGGATTTCATGTTGAGTCTTTCACCAGATAACCAGGCAGATATTATTGAAGCTTTTAATGACACCTCTCGGTATCTGGATGACATACTGAACATTGACAACCCTTTCTTTCCAACTATGGTTCATAATATTTATCCTAAAGAACTTCGGCTTAATAAAGAAAATATATCTGATAATAACGCTTCTTTTCTTGATTTAGATCTCTCGATTGCAAATGGTAAAATAATTAGCAAAATCTATGACAAGAGAGATGATTTTAATTTTGACATTGTTAATTATCCCCACTTGGATGGGGATGTTCCCCGAGCAACTTCTTATGGGGTGTATCTGTCTCAACTTTTTCGTTTTTCTAGAGCTTGTACTCGAGTTGAGGACTTTAATATTCGTAATCTTTGTATAACTAAAGAGTTACTCAATCAGGGTTACCGTTACCATAAACTTCGTAAAACCTTTGCAAAATGTTATTATCGTAACCCTGATCTTCTTTCCAAATATAAATGTAATTTAAGGACTCTTCTGCGACAAGGACTATCACAACCTGACTTCTATGGTGATGTGATTTATAAACTTCGTTAGATTCTTGGTCATGATCACTTTCATACTATCTTTGTTAAACTTGTTAAAAAGTTTATCAAAAGAGGTTATGACCCTATCATTTTGCAACGTACTGCATGCTTGGTGGTGGACCCTTTTACAGTTCGCCACTATTCTTTCCTCTTTAATTGTTCGATGACCGGACAGGCTGTGGACCCTATGATGACGCCTACCTAAAGGCTATTGGGAAGGTGGCGTTTGATGTTTGTCCATGATCTTTCTTGTCGTGCCCTTAATGGTTTATTCTCTTACTGCTCTGGCTTCTGCAAAGTCATTGAGTACCTTCATTGTGGCTTTCTAGGCTATTGTTTTTTTGTATTATATTTACACGAGCATATTTGTGTTTTACTTATATTGCCTATTGATGCTGCCTTGTTGGTTAGAGATTAGATCATGGCGGGGATTTCTTTATTTACACTGTCCTGTTTTAATGGGATGACAGTAGGGTAAGTGTGAGGTTTGGTGCACCCTAGAACCGGTTTAAACCCCCAGTGTCTTACTTTGCCAATGACCGTTCCAAGGCGGTAGCCCTATTGTCAACCCTTTTGTGTTTGTGATGTCGTTTGCATTTTTTATTACTTTTGTCTTTTCGTTTGTCTGTTTGCATGTTTGCTTTTGTGTTTTGTGGTTGACTGTCGTCCTTGAATGCAGCTTTCCCTGTCCGATATTTTTATCCTTTTTTCTAATGATTTTTTATTAAACATTTTTTAAATTACACCCATTTTGGAGTTTTTTTGACATTTTCAATGTAAAATACTGTACACACAATATTGACATGGAGATCGAAAATAAAATTAGCTCAGTATCTAGTTTTATATATGTATTCCACTACTGAGAAACAAAATTATGATTTATTTTATAGCTAAAGGATAAATTCTACTCAGAGCTACCCATACCCCTATTATGTTGACAGCAAAAAATGATCACAAATGACGGAAAAAATATGAAAAAAAAGCTTAATATTTGGTATATTACCATTTTAAATCCTACATAATATCCATATCTACTAGAATGGAAAAAATGAAACAATTCTGTTAACTTTTTAATCTATGTTTAATACAAGTTACATCAATTCATTTACAGACAATAACATCTCGTTTCTAACATACCTGCAAGAGAGTACCTGATGTCATTTTCAGCACTATCCGTACCATCGTCTGTCACTGTTAAAGTGCCGTCTTTCAAAGTGCTTCCTTTTAAAAATATAGAAATATGGTCAAATAAATCATTAAATAGAAGAGGTTATTGAAATCATTTAAAACGTGCGTTCAAGGTATCCTACAAAATATATACTTCCTGTTAAAACAGTTGTAATATGTTTTTATTAAATTAAATATACCATAGCCATTTTCTCCAATAGACTTTTAAAGCCTTGAATTTCGTGTACAACTAAAAGAATCTAATGCGTGCTTAAATTTTAATGCATCATATATTTCCTGTAAATTGCGTAATATAACATGATCAATTCAGAATATCAAATGAAGGATTAACTTTGTAATCACCAGTCATCTGCTTTTCAAGACCATTCATTACCCTATTGACTGAAGCATAAACTCATAACATAATACGGCATATTCTTCTTTTTAGTATACTATACTGAAAGGAAAATGAAACGCACCACGTGAATTTCCGCTATATATTGTATATATTGCCCACTTAATTCCATATACACTCAAGTGATATGAAAACGCAACACGAGTATTTCCGCTATATATTGTATGTACAATATGCTGCTTTTAATCGAATGGTACATGGCTACGTAAGACCTTTCCTTTTGGAAAAAATACTAAAACAACAAATAATACAGCAAATAGTATTCCTGCAATGTTTCATTATTCACCGAGTACGCGTTTGGCTCAATCATATGAGCAAACTTAGGATGCAAAATTTTGCAAACTATTTACGTTAAATACAGTACTGAACTAGCTCAATTTTTCGAAGAGCAACTTCAACATTGATGAAGTTCTTGTTACAAAGTGTAGTGTGATTAAAACGTATACAACATCACAGTTGTGTCCTTCTTCTAGTTAACTGCAACTTTTTTTTAAAAAAACATCTTGGGATTTCTTTGTAATATTATGTGCAATTAAGTGTGCAGTATATACAATATATAGCGGAAATTCCCGTGTTGCGTTTTCATATCTCTTGAGTGTATATTCCAAGGAAATTCCAAGATGTTTTGTAAACAAAAAAGATGCAGTTAGTTAGAGAAAGGACACAACTGTGATGTTGTAGACGTTTTGATCACAGTACATGTTGTAACAAGAAATTCATAAATGTTGAAGTTCCTTTTGGAAAAATTTAGCCATTTAGGTACTGTATTTAACGTAAAGAGTTTGTAAAATTGTGCATCCTAGGTCTGCGCCAAACGTGTACTCTGACAATAATGAAACTTTGCAGGAATACTATTTGCTGTGTTACGTGTTGTTTTAGTTTTTTTCCGAAAGGAAAGATCTAATGTAGCCATGTACCATTCGATTAATAGCAGCAGCAAATTCCCGTGGTGCGTTTGTTTTTCCTTTCAGCATAAGTTAGTCTATTAACAGAAACATAGTAGACATGTGTTCACGAACTGCGTTCCCATAAAGTAAAAGTATACTCATTTCAAATCCGTGATTAAGATTTTCTACAAACCAAGATATCGGCAATGCAATAATTTCAACTGAACTGGTCAGATATGTTATTAATCAATGCAATGCGTGTAACATATTTCTAGATCTTAAACAATTGAGCATTGATGCTTTTTTCTCAATTGTGTGCCTGATAGATATGCGATATTTAAGGCGAACACTCGAAGTTGAATGCGAAATGTTGAAATGAAATCGATTCAACTTCAAGTTTTCGTCTTAGTCATCGGCGTTTGCAATTGCATTTGCGTCCAAACTTCGCTTTCGACTTCTAGTTTTCGAGTCTTTGAGTTTTCACTATCAATTTCTCCCCCGATTATGCTTTTGATATTGGTGAAATTTCGCGCTAAATTCCGATTTAGCCTTCGACTTGTCTGATATGTCGTGCACAGTTTTGATTTCGACTTCGTATCCTCGAAATTGAGACTATTCACTGAACTGACGCTAGTATCACCTTTATCTGATATCCCAAATATGTTTTTTGTCGATGATGGAGTATATGCTAGCGTGTATGATACCGTGCTTGTTCCAGTTGCTGGTATTGACGCCACGGCTGCTCCAGCCATGGTGTTTTCAGTTACAGCGACAGTAGTAGGTGGAGTACCCGTAACAACTGGTTGGTAAATTATTAAAAGTTTAATGTGTCTATTAAGCTACCCAATTGCAACACCTATTCATAATTTGAGCAAAAATGCACTAATTTTGAACTTAAAGATAGGCAAAGTTACTACAGGTTCTAAATGAAAACGCCATAATTTATAGTATAAGTATGTGGGACTGTTAGACTGACATGTCCCTAAGTTCAAACAACACTGTTAATTTTGATTGACTGACGGTTGGGACTATGTATCGTATTTAGGCCCTTATACGATTTTTGATCAGTCGGTTATAGAAAACTCTAATAATAGGAAACCAAGCATAAGTTTTAATAGTTATCTCCCCTACACCAGATATCCGCAAATTCGCATAGCTACATGAGTATTGCATACATCTGACAATGTAGGGGAAATCAATGTTTTAACACATTATTGGCTTCTTATATGAGTTATCTTTTTAGATGAGAGATCAAGTATCTTATAAAAGTAACTGACTACGATTGGTAATTTATAACAATGCAGTTTAAGGGAGAGGGTTGTATTAATTGTATGTTTCTTTTTATTTCAGGACAACTAAACTCAGTGAGGTCAATAATTATGGATATAACCTGTTTACATGTTTTAGATTTGGTCATCATCCGTTCGGTATTTGCACTATAAATGATATTCATTCTTCATAGATAGATTTGTCTTCATAAATTGCATGCGAGTTATACTATTCTTTTATTTTATGTTTTAACTTAATCAAATAAAATATTGTATTTGAGCCTTGGTATTGCAGTACAAAGACGATTTTGTTACAATTCCTGATTTTGAAATTATTATATCTCATTCATAATCATGCAATACAGTGACAAAATGTTATTTACTGTTCAAAATTAAGTCAATTCATATTATTATTTACCTTACATTTACATTATAGGACTTGTCTGCACCAGCAAAAGTTCAATTTATAACATAACAAGAACAAAACTACCACTATCAAAGGTTAAGCTAACTAATTACATAATAATAACTTATCATCACCATCAAATTTAAATTTAAACTAATGCCATAATTAACAAATGCAAAAAAACAGAATGTCCTATGGAAACCGATGAAGCCAAAAGTAATGTCACCGTAGGCCCTCACTGTACTACAATGTCACCGTAGGCCCACACTGTACTACAATGTCACCGTAGGCCCTCACTGTACTACAATGTCATCGTAAGCCCACACTGTACTACAATGTCACCGTAGGCCCTCACTGTACTACAATGTCACCGTAAGCCCACACTGTACTACAATGTCACCGTAGGCCCACACTGTACTACAATGTCACCGTAGGCCCACACTGTACTACAATGTGTAAGGTGTAGGGTGTAAGAACGTACTTCAATCAAAAGTGAAACTTAATACGTAATAGGAAATTACCTCCGCCCTCAAAAGTGAATTGTATTACATAAACAATGTACCTCCGACCAGCAAAGAACTTACCTCCACCATCATCAAACGTTAACTTAAAACGTCATAAGAAATTACCTCCGCCCTCAAAAGTGAATTGTATTACATAAACAATGTACCTCCGCCCAGCAAAGAACTTACCTCCACCATCATCAAACGTTAACTTAAAACGTCATAAGAAATTACCTCCGCCCTCAAAAGTGAATTGTATTACATAAACAATGTACCTCCGCCCAGCAAAGAACTTACCTCCACCATCATCAAACGTTAACTTTAATCGTCATACGAAATTACTTCCGCCATCAAAAGTAAATTGTATTACATAAAACAATGTACCTCCACCAAAAAAAGTTTAAACTAAATACATATTAATCAGAAGTTACCTCCATTGTCAAAAGTTAAACTAATTATAGTTTAAATTAGGAACAGCAACATGGTTTACTGCAATAAATACTGATGTGTGCACTGTGTAAGATTAAACTTAAAGAAAGGCTAGTACGTCCCTATATATACACATTCATCTTCTGTTGTTATTGTAATTAATCAACACAGGTAATCACATCACACTTCGTAAATAACATTTCTAATCATGAGATACGTCCAATTTCGGAATACAATAGGCAGTATTGCTCATTACTGTTTATTTAGACAGACACAGTCAGAACTGGGTTTTCATATATTTTTTAAAAAATACCAATTGTCAATTTCGATAAAAACAATTATACCTCCTGTTGGAATTCCCGATCTTCACCGGACCATAATATACCAGTATGGACACTGCTTAAAGATAAAATGTGTTTCCCCCAACAATACAATGTATGGTGGCATATTTCTGCCACGAGATAGGTAGTTAATTATCATGATTATTTCGTGATAGGAGCATGTGTTTTTCGAGATAATAATGAATTTTCGTGAAAATCTTATAAAATTTGTAAGATAAATTCTTTACGTTATCATGTTAAATGCCACGATAATGCCCATTCTTGCCACCATGATAGTTTCTTATCACGAATAGTTCGATACCCATATCAGGTTGGGGGTTAAAGCCGTACCGTACATTCAGTACTATAACGAAAACCTGAAATTCAGGAAGGACAGGGTGAAAATACATGTATTGAGATAGCTAATAAATGTTAACGCAACAAAAAAAAATATTTCTTAAGAAGTGTATCCAAAATTGTCAGAAGATATGTAGAACCTATAAAATACAATTCCTGTGTTGATAAAGCGAGTTATAATTAAACCCTAGCCGCCTGCGGCGTCTGGTAAGTGGTTTAAATGGCCTACGGCCATACAGTGTACCCGTGAAGGAAGATAATAAGAAACCCTAATCTATGGTAACACCGTATGCCGGAACTACTTTCGGTATCATGATAAAACAAAATTATCATGATAAAAAAAAGTATCATGATAACCCCAAAGTATCAGGATAAACCAAAATTATCCTGATAACAAATAAATTGTGCGCTAGTGAAAGTAGTTCCGTCCCATACAAAACACATTAGCCGGAACTATTTTCGGTATCATGATAAAAAAATGTTATCATGATTTTTTTTTTTTTATCGTGATAGTGAAAGTAGCTCCGTCCCATACAAAACACACTAGCCGGAACTATTATCGGTATCATGATAAAAACGTATTATGATAAAAAAAAACTATCATGGAAAAAATGTTTAAGATAATTTGTATTGCGTTAACTATTGCGCTAATGTGATGACAGAAGTGGGCAGTATCGCAGCAAGTTTTGTTTGATAAAATTGTAGAAAATTAAAAAGAAAAAGTAACATTATCGCGAAAAATCTGGAAATAATCATGATAATTATCTAGCTATCTCGTGGCAGAAATATGCCACCGTAACAATGTACGTACTTAATTGAAAAGTAAAAAATGTCTTTCGTCACACATTGTAAGATATTATTTGTGACGTTGTTATCTTTCTTCTTCTGAGATGTAAACAACTATCTGCCCTGTTATATTCTTAAAATAGAAATGATATTGACAGACCAAAAATAGATAGATAATGTATTTGAAAACAGACAGACAGACAGCCTGAGATGTAAACAAATGTATGTCCTGTTCTATTTTTAAAATAGAAATGATATTGACTGGATACAAATAGAGATTTTAAATTTGAAATGTTGATTTTTTTGTTCAATGTGAGGTCATCAGCTAAAAGAAAAGTATATTGACTGGTTTTAATGATTGTTAAACTTAAATGACTGTCTGTCTGTTTGTCTGTTTATTTACTGTTCACTGTTAAGTCAATTTATATAATTATTTTATTTTAAATTTAAAAATCTTGTTTCGTTTTGTACTATGGAATGAACTATGGAGAACACATCCGGATTATAATAAGAACGGATCTCCACACTGAAACTTAAAACTAATTGCATTATAAAACTTGTATGCACAATTAAAAGTGCAACTAATAAAATAAAAAGAACATAACGTCCACTATAAATAGTTATACAAATTGCATAATAAGAACGTATCATCACCGTCAAAAGTTAATTACTAAATAGTTAAGCTTACATCCATCATCAATTTTAATTTCAGCTAATACCATAATAAACAAATGCGAAAAACTATCCCGTAGAACTCACTTGATGTTAACGTAATGTCACCGTAGACCCTTATTGTACTACAATGGGTCCCAATCAGACCCTCTACCCACTAGTAATGTCACCGTAGGCCCTTACTGTAATACAATGGGTCCCAAACAGACCCTCTACCCACTAGTAATGTCAACGTAGGCCCTTACTGTACTACAATGGGTCCAAACAGACCCTCTACCCACTACGGACTGCTGTTTTAACCAGACAAACTATATTATGCTAAACAAAAGTTATAAAGCCATTCTGATATTTTACATATTGTATTTCTCGGTATGGTATTATTTACAATAATCTAAACATATTATTTACAATAATTTAAACATGATTAGAGACTATATTTAGTTTCATCAGTAGGTAGGTTAGGTAAAGATCACAGTCAACTTAAATTTTGTCTTGAAAATGGGTTTGGCTCATTCTTGAAGTTTACATGGCATGTGTTCATTTAATTTTGCACGTATGTCTTAGTTGTGGTCGGTCGAATGCGAAAATGTTTTGATAACAATATCTCAGGTTTAACTGTGTCAGTATTTTTACAGTTTTGCGTCAGAATATGTAAGTTCAAACTCTCACTGAACACAAAATCATGACAGTTTGCAGTTGATATCTTTGAGATTGAACATAGATTTATATTAATATTCAGGTCACAAGGTCACAAGGTCATAGGATATATATAGGAAGTCAAACTTGATTTAATAATTCGTCATTTTAAGACATAGGGGTCATCGCCTTTGAATGTGCGATTTTGTCAAACTCTTTAAAATTGTTAGGAGGGAAGATACTCATTTCCGGAAAACTCAAACATTTTCACGAGTGCGTACCACTTTAAAATACTCTTGACATGGTTATAAATAGTCCATGACACATAAAAATATATATCAATAATAGTATTGTACCATATTTAATGTCAGTGGTGTAGTCGAGATATGATTATGGGATACGCCAGGCACTAAATGTTACGACAGACATAATCTAATTGCGAAGTAATTGGATATTTATGCAAAGCGTTTGTTCTCTGTACGTACGACCTGGATCCCGGTTTATAAACCTATTACGCGCGTCAGTGTTTATAACGCAACACGAATACCATTGGCTTATTAAAACAGCGGTGGCGGGCCCACATCATCACCAGGGTTATCTGTAACATATCCCATTCAGGCTCTGTGTTTTACAACAGCCAGTCGGAGTGGAAAATTCTAAAAAATTTAAAGGAATATTATAGCTTTGTGGAATATTATATATCAGGCAAGTGACGCTATATCTTATTCACTACAAATATATTAGTAGTTTGTTAAAATGCCATTGAAGGCCATGATATTGAGACATACGATCCCAAGGCGTCTCGATATTTATGTTTACATGAATGATGGCATAGATAATCGGTTAAGACATGATTTCAGATTAAAGCAATACTGGAATATAAGCTTTTACAGAGCAGGGTTTAGTTCCCTGTGTGTCATAAATTGAGGCGATAAGTGCCCTATTTTAAGTAATATTTAGTCAGCATATAGTTCCCACTCATATACAGAGGCGTACATAGAGTCCTTATTGCAGAGCAGTGTCTAGACTATTGCAATTACAGTTCACCATTTTGTAATAAATAGAGGCGTTTATGCTATGTGATAGTCTTACCGGTGTTAATGTAGGACTATAAATAACTAAGAACTAACAACTTGTTCTAACTAATAATCTGTAATTACGATGTTATTCTTTGTAATGTAGATAGGGACCAGCAGTAGTCAGTGTACCAGACTGGAGTGCGTGGTAAGAGAGTGTCTGTTATAATAAATTCTGATAAAGGCGATCCTTTGGGAGCAACAAACCCAATTAAGAGAATAAAGCAGCAGACTCGGTTTTTATTGTCTGTTAATTGAGTCTTTATAAGACGACAATACAACAACTGCATTTTTAAATTCAAAGTTATAAGTTCTTTCATAATATAAGAATGCGTATAACAAGTTCATAGATATAAAGGATTTCTTGACAGAATTCATTAACGTTCATATTCAAACGATTCGTTCGTGGTCAGTTTGGCAGCTGGTGATTAATCTCCAGTATCGCAGGCTGCGAGGATCTTTGGTCCATTCAAACGTCATTTAGATCTAACTTTATAAAGTGTCAGTTTATTGCTGATTATCTTACATCTCCCGGCGGCGCACTGAGGTTGATTAATGGGCATTTAATCCAGCATGTTTCGAAGTGTACGGTAGTTCCATGATGATTACACCAATTATGTGGCCGCCTTGACCGGGCTAATGAGCATTCAACAGGAAGGTGTTAACATGACAGTTTAGTTAGACACAATAACTTTGCTTTTAATGCGTCTGCCATATCGCGAGATGCGCTTATCAGTACTTTTATTTATGAAAGAGGTTTGTTTTTAACACCTTTGTGGCATTTGAAGAGGCTTTTTTTCTCTTTGCGGAACTTTGGCGGGAAGTAAACCTTCACTTTGACACCGTGATTTTCCTTCTTTTAAGAAGGTGTCGTCTGTTACTACGGTAAATGGCATTATCCTCTTTTGTCATTACCGAGTAGGATCGCTCATTATGCTTTTTAACTACGAGAGCAGGTTTCCACAATTTGTTAGATGGTTGAATTCTTACTGTGTCTCTTATTGACAAGGGGCTCATAGGTTTTGCATTTCTGTCATAAAACCGTTTCATTCAGAGAGGCGCCATGCGCATTACTACAGAGCAGCGTCTAGTTTCCTCTCATATATAGTGACGACTAGTGCCTTATTATTATAGAGCATTGTTTAGTTCCCTCTCATACATAGAGGTGTCAAGTGCCTTATTACGCCAAGTGCCCCTTTTTACAGAGCATTGTTTAGTTCCCTCTCATACATAGAGACGTCGAGTGCCTTATCATATAGAGCGGCGTTTAGTTCCCTCTCATACATAGAGGAGTCAAGTGCCTTATTACGGTGTCGTTTGAGTGCCTCTCGCATACTAGAGGCGCTACGTGCATTATTATAGAGCGGTATTTTAGTGCAATAGCATACATAGAGGCGTTAAGTGCTTTATTATAGAGCGGTATTTTAGTGCCCTTTCATATATAGAGGCGTTAAGTGCCTTATTATAGAGCGGTGCTTTAGGGCCCTCTCATACAGCGAGGCGTTAAGTGCCCGATTATAGAGCGGTATTTTAGTGCCCTCTCATACATAGAGGTGTTAAGTTCCTTATTATATAGCGGTATTTTAGTGCCCTCTCATACATTAAGGAGTTAAGTGCCCGATTATAGAGCAATATGTTAGTGCCCTCTCATACATCAGGGCGTTAAGTGCCTTATTATAGAGCGGCATTTTAGTGCCCTCACATACATTCGAGGCGCTAAGTGCCTTATTATAGAGCAGTATTACAGTGCCCTCTCATACATCAGGGCGTTAAGTGACCGTTTATAGAGCGGTATTTTAGTGACCTCTGATACATAGAGGAGTTAAGTGCCTTATTATAGAGCGGTATTTTAGTGCCCTCTCATACATTCGAGGCGTTAAGTGCCCGATTATAGAGCGGTATTTTAGTGCCCTCTCATACATAGAGGAGTTAAATGGTAAAACTGTAATTTCTGAGTAATGGCATAATATTAGTTGAAATTAATTTTATTCACTACAAGTAACTGACTTTCAAACCTGTGTTTTGTTATTCTGTTCCCTGAGGTTAATTAGTAAACAAACACATATTACATACATTATCAGTATTGAACGCTTGGTCTATCAATACATAACTTTGTTCCTTACTTGAATTTCGAAGAGATGGTTCCACTACTCCAGCCTTTAAAGGTCCTGAGTATTGTTTAATCACCCTTAGGATATGTTGCCTGCTTTTTAATTTAGTCCTTGACTGTTACCTGTGATACGCAGGCTTCATAACCTCTGCTCCCAGCTAAATTCCATTTTGTTTATTTCGCCCATTGTTTTCTCGTTGAGGGCAACGAGTTTTGTTAGAAACTGAGACAATACGCCTCTGGCCTTGGAATTGGGTGAAAATACCGCATTGAAAGTTTCATGTACACCGTCATAGGCATACCATCTTCGGGATGGTTCAAATTTATGTACTATTGGTATTTTAAATATTAAGTTCTGCTCAACCCGGTGCTAGAGGGCGTGAACGGTAGTAAGCACTTTTCACTACCGTTCATGAACAGTCTCAATCAAACCGAGACTGCAATATTGTTTGTATTTATCGTGTTCAACGATTTCCAAATTTCTCTTTTCATACTTTTTTGTGTGTATCAACAATAACTTTGAGTCTTCTACTTTACTCTCCTGTTTGCGTTTATTGCTTCCAATAGATCCCCTTTTCAGTATTAATTTGTATCTGACTTTCTTCGAAGTATTTATGTACTTGCTATCTCGTGTTTTGTATATATTTGTTTATTTCACACCTGTATACATCAAACAATCTCTTTCAGTCTTTTTGCCCTAATGTACTCAAAACAAAATATGTGGAGTCCAAAATATCCATATTCCGTATTTGTAATATATGATTAGATGTGGAGTCCAAAAACTCAATATTCCGTATTTGTACTATGAGAATATAACTCTAACAGTAAAAATCAACGAGTCATTCATGATTTACCTCAATACTTTATTTAAGTTGAAATTAAATTGAAACAATACTGTAGTGATACTTTAAGTGCGTTTTTCAAATTACATTTAACACAGTTGATAAATGTTGAAATATGTATTGTTTTTACTGTGTACGATTAAGAACAGACATATCAAGTTGGAATTCAAATGTACAATGTTTGGTTAGATAGTGAGGTGTAAAATAAGGAGGTCATTTAACAGCGTTGAGTACAATACTAAATTCAATTGGACTCGTACCAAGAAGACAGAATCCATATTTGGACTCTCTTTCGCCAGCTGGGTCTGCTGGGTCTTCTGGGTCTTCTGGGTTCTTGTCCAATAGAATTCAGTATTGTACTCAACACTGTTAAATAACCTCATATTATTATATAAATAAGACAGTTTAACAAACAAAATACTCATTAAAGTATTATACCTACATAATACAACAATATGTACATACATAACAAATATACAATACTGTTTGGTCTACAAAAGTCTTGCCGGAGTTTTGTCCGAGTAATGCTATATCCTGCAACAACTTTATAATACAGGTAGGGACGTGGTTTAGAACGATGACGTCACCGCGCATTTTTACCATATATGGCATAATGTAAAGCAAAGAAAATCACTGCAAATGAAAAATGTGCATGTAATTTATACATTTTACATCTATATATTTATGTTTGTCTTTGCTTTACAATATATTTAACCTTTAACATTACAAAAAGTAAGATTAGTAAGTTTAATGAATACCCTGTAAATAAATAATACATGGAACATTTAGATATTAATACATAGTATATGGTATACCGTATTGTAATACGCGGTCACACATTACTGGTTAAATCTGGTACATCAAACCTTTTCTCGAAAATTCTAAAATGAAAATGTTACAATTCATGAGTGACTTCGATCACGAACCATAGTAGCCGTAGTTAAACTATGGTCAGATCGAACACGCAATGGTTAACAAGAATGACGTCATCAGTCTACTATAGTTCAACCCACGGCAAGGGGATGGTTGCTCTGTTTCAAACATGGCGGACCAAAATAAACTTTCACAAATTTGAAACTAACTTTCTTGTAGCTTCGGCATTTATAGACATATGACTTGAGTTATAGACGTGTTATTTGTATGTAGTCAGTTATGCAACAACAATTAACTATTTTACAGCGAATTATTTGAGAAATAGCGTTGCCGGTGTCAAGGTAAAAAACGTATGGTTTAAATGCACCATGTATCTAAAACCTGGGATGGAATGCAACTGGAATGGAATGAGCTTTGATTCCAATCGCATTCCATTCCATTCTAGTCTAAAGTTCCCATTCCATAGTTTAGTCTGTGACACATGTTCTGAGTATAGGATAAAATAGGGAATGAATCTGGAAGAAAATTGGAATGAAAAAATGTGAAATATGCTTATTTTACCATATAAGGCTATCAGGAAAGCATGGGAACACAATGTAATATAGCTGATATGGTCTACCCTATTGGTATTATAACCTCTAACCACACACAAACACACACACACACACACACACATACACAGACTGGCACACGCAGACTACCACACACGCACACACACACACACACACGCGCGCACGCGCACACACACTAACATTGACATAATTATGTACATGGCAGACACATGTACGCAAACTAACAAAGACAGTGCACGATATCATAGCATTGTAGTGTAGTAGGACTCAATTGGGGGTGTATGTAAATAGATAGGTTTGTAAGCGCGTTACTACTGTCTCGCCGCAAAGCTAGCTTTTATAGTGATATCGGTAGAGCGCCCGCTTCACATGCAATCGTTCCAAGTTCAAAAAATATATATAGAGGTTGGTGCCTAGCCAAATTCTTTTTCTGTGTTTAGCGTCATTGGGCTGGTAAGTTTTTGAATGTTTTGGCCAAAAAAACAAAACATTTTTGGCATGCATATGGAAACCATCGGAAACGCATTTCCACGTCGACGACAACGCAAAACAAGTTATAAAATGACTAGGGAAATGAACAACTTGATCAATCAATTCCTAATTGGAATAAACAATTATCTGACTACATGAGTATTATTATAACTTGTTTTGTTGTTTGAATATGGTTTCGGTTGAAAAACGTCCAAATAATGATGAAAAATACAACTGTTTTTACGACGGCCCATTTGGCTCACATTTACTTCACTTCTATTTCTTGACTTCCGAATTCCGCAATCCGCATTACAAATTCCGCATTTAGAAGTAGGTATTAAGAAAGTAGTACGAGTAAAAGACTACTACTACTACTATATTACCACTACCACTATCACAATAATAGTAATGATAATGATAATAATGATAATAATAATAGTATTAATAATAATATATGCCTGCACGTGCATGTATGTGTTTTGTGAAATCACAGTGTGAAAGATGCAGCTACTTCTCACATGTTATATTTAATAATCATGTAATATAAAGGTGTATGAATATTGCCAGTGACCACGAATGTTGCATTTTTTATAATATAAAATCCATATCCTTAAATTCAAATATATATATAGAGGACCTTACATGAGTACTCATTTATTATTGATTTTATTAAACTAGTTGGCAAAATGATATCATGCGAGGCTCTTGCCGAGCATTATATAATTTTTGCTAACGAGTTTAATAAATTCAATAATGAATGAGGAAGAATGTTAGATTCTATTTATCACATAAGTCACATATCGACTTTTATTGCATTTTGCCTGTCGCTTTAACATGTGAAACCGACGTAAACCGTAGGAATTGGATCATAGTCATTATCGATATTTTTTGACAGCGCATACTAGGCTCATTTGCATACTTATATAACTAGTTAGCAAGTCTAACGAAATTGAAAGCATACACTTACAATTTTGTAAACAAATATTAAATGTTAAAGTAAGTACTTGTTCAGCTGCTGTTTACGGTGAATTGAGACGTTATCCTTTGTATATTTCACGATATGTTAAAATTGTTAAGTATTGGTTTAAGTTGTTAAATACTGATAATATTATATTGAAACATGTTAATAATATGGCCTATGACGACTGTGTTAATGGCAAAAAGAACTGGTTATCTAATGTTAAAACGTTATTGTATGAATATGGTTTCAATTGGGTTCGGGATAACCCTTGATACAGTTGTTTGTATTTGTATTAGTATTCAAACAAAGAATAATCGATTTGTTTTTGCAAAAGTGGTATGCTGATAAACACAATTCTGGTGTCTTAGATTTGTATAACAATGTGAAAAATCATTTCCATTATGAAATATATTTAGATGTATTGCCATGAGATTTAAGAAGTTTAGTAAGTAGAATAAGGTTATCGTCACATTCTCTAAGAATTCAAGCAGGTCGGTATGGTATCAACAGGATTGAAAGAAATGAACGTTTTTGTCAATATTGTAATACTCAAGATATTGAAGATGAGTTTCATTTCATTCTAAAATGCCCATGATACTCTTGTATAAGGAATAAATACATAGCACAATAGTATTGTAATAGACCGAGTATGTTTAAATTCATCGAATTATTTCAAACTGAAAACAAAATGATTCTTTTCAAATTGGATTCATATCTCAAATGTGCGATGTCACATAGAATATATATACCGCATCTGTGAACACTTTATAGATCATCCTCTTTAAAGCTGATATATGTCAGTATATAAATCATACACTTTGTATGCCACACGTGATTTAAAAAAAGTATTTAGTAATTGTTGTATATATGTTATGATGATGTACTTAACGTACAAGTCAATAAAAGTATGTTCTGTTCTATATCGAAAATATAGAATGGTGTTATTCCACTCCCACACCGTAAGTTATGTGATAAAAATCTGAATATCCCTGTTAATCCTTTGTAAAACGTATATACTATTATATCCCATAAATATACACAAACTCCAACTTGAGTATCTGTTAATCCTTGGCACACTATAAACTTGAATATAAAATATAAGATTGTCAAAAATACGCAAACGTGAAAAAACAAACGTCCTTTTTGTGTGTCGTCTTTTACATTGTCTATGAGGTGATGACATTACCCTCTCTTGAAATCTAAGTGGTACGAATAAACTGTAATCTTATATCCGAAAGTTAATACGTGGATCCAGGATTTTACCTCGAGGGGGAGCCAAAGTGTTCACAATAACACACACAAAAACAACACGTTTCTTTTCGATTTTTTTCAGGATGGCGTATCTAGCGGGGTGTCCAGGGGGAGGTCCAGAGGCGGTCTAAACTTGACAAACCTTAATATCTTATGTAATTTATAAAATCTCAGTCCGGCCCTTCGCACGGGCTTCCCTCTGGATCCGCAAGTGATCCACTCTGAGTTTATACTCCACCCTGGATCCGCTAGTGATATACACCACCCACACACATAACAATAAAATATTTCCTGGCTTCTGAATTCAGAATTCCGCATTCCGCATTCCGAATTCCGCATTCCATAATAACATTTTTTTTTCATGTTTGCACTAATACTCAATAAGAGAATTTTTGAAAATCTTATATTTTATATTGAAATGTATAGTGTGTATATACAAAGGATTAACAGATACTTTCCCCGTGTGGTTACCGGGGTAGAATATAACCACTGCAAATCACGCTAGAGGCAGACTATATTTGATTTGAAATGCATAATATATCGTTTGTATATTTTTGAAGGGTTTCCATATGTGTTTAAGACGTAAAAATATCCATTAGTACGAACGCAACTCCTGACCGAAAACATAAGACCCGCCTTCTTTTTGACGTCATAATTTATTCATCCCAAAACCCGCGCCATTGTTCAGTTATATGTTCACTGTTTAGCGTGCTAAATTAGAGTAAATTATTAGCCGGAATAATTGCATTATATTAAATTGTTCATGCTTATGATGGAGCGGGTCGTTGGAATAGGGCCCGTGTCATCGAATTCTAAGATCGCTTTCATTACAATAACAAGGATAAGAAAACAGAAAGAGACAAGATGTGATAGTGTTATAGCACACGCATGTACATATATATAACTTATCTCTCTTTATATATATATCCGTCGAAATGAAAGAATGTGGTTTAGACGTAGCGCATTCTAAATTGATAAAGTGGTGGAGGGCCTATAATCCTTAAATAACACACCATTACAATTGGTTTAATTCGTCAAATGGATACAAACGTATAATCAACGTATCTGCAACATGCGTATTTACATGTGAGAATGTAGAAGCGACCAAATTTCAAGTCAAAATGATGTTGGGTTAATCAAACCGGCGTGATTATTTTGATGATTCATCCCATTTCAAGAGTCCATGTGTCTCTTTAAATAATGCATTCTAGGCTAGGCGATAAATATTAAAGGGACACACGGATATCTTGATTTAAAAAAACTCACGACGTTACGGTAATTTTTCTACATAACTTTCATTTGTTTAATCATTAATATTAAGTATACGAATAGTATAAAGAAAATTGTTTTTGCCTATTAGTAACTGTTGATAACATTGCACCAATAATATAATTATGTCAACTTATGGCAGGATAAGATAAAACAAATGAAAACTCAAAACTATATTATTTATTATCTTAATTGCATGTATATGCAAGCAGGGTTAAAATGATACTGGATAAATAAATTGAAACGCTAATTTCAATGCTTGATAAACATTTCAAGATTTCCGTGTGTTTCTTTAATATACTTCTGTAAACATCTAACCGGGCGATATACCAGTTTGACACGTCCAATGATCAAAGGAATGCGTCATTATTGTGGCAAACATTTGCACTGATGTGAAATTGAGACACGTATCTACGTGACAGCTGGGCTGATAATTAAAGCATAGAAAGCCCTGGTGACAGGCGGCATCTTCAAGATCGCGACAAGTGTCATTGATCGGTAGCGCGCGTGGCTTGAGTAGACATAGACTATGTACACGACTAAACAGTAATATAAACATAAATCATTGGCCTACACTGGTGTCTTTTATATAACATCGATGCACGCGCCTTCGACGAATATGGGGACCCAATTTGTTAAAAAACTTGAAAAGATACAGTTGTAATATATACTGGCTATAATTTTAAAATGGACACGTTTACCGATTTTGTTTAATGGTTCTAGCTTTATATCACAGACATATTAATGTTATTAGGTCTGTGTTTATTGATTAACTATAAACCATTACCACTCAGTACTGTGAAACAGTTTGCGGTTCGCATTTAATTTTAAACCATTTAGTATAATCCGTGAACGCCGATGATAGTTTATAATTATTAAACGCCGCTCACAAAATGATTGAGGCTTCCTTCTTTTTCACTACATGTAGATCATGTTTTAATTCAGTTTGTAATATAAATACCGAGACAATTATCGATCTTTTAGTAGACTTGATTGTAAATATATCAATAAGCTCCGCCCACAAATTACCTGTATCAATAAAACTATAATAAGCTCCGCCCACGGCTAATCTGTATTTGCTTAAACGAAATAAGCCGTGTCCACGTAATGGGGAATGCGGAATTTGGAATGCGGAATGCGAAAGTCAAGAAATAGAAGTGAAATAAATGTGAGCCAAATGGGCCGTCGCAGCTCTTTTTTTTTCTCGACTCTTCGTTTGTGTGTTCCTGCCTGGTAGCAGGACTTTATATGATATAATTATCATCCCAGCTGGTAGGTATGTTTCGAGAAAGCAATGTTGTTTTTCTCAGTATATTTGTTTTGAAGTATGACTGCATCAGCCAGAGGAGAAATGTTTATTTACAGTATAATTGTATTTGTTATGCAGGATGACCCCTTCAACCAGAGGAGAAATGTTTATTTTCATTAGATGTGTTATGTAGGATAACCCGCTATAGATAGAAACAAACTCGGTATGGACTTATTTAAAAACTTCGATGGGCTCGGTGTTGTATGAAAGTCCATTTGTGACCATCTCGCTGAGACTAGACTCTATATATTGCATATTTCTTCAGGTGCCTGTATTCAATTGGTAACCAACTCGCTGAGACTAGACTCTATATATCACATATTTGTTCATGTGCCTGTATTTATTCTAGTTTTAGTTAATTTTTGATTAACATATATCTATATGATAAAGTAAGCACATTCCAGGTTTTACACTATGCCGCGTGTATCCATTTATAGAAACTATGGTTTAACTAGAGTAAGTTCGCATTACTCCTCAACTAGACATGCGCAGATCAACGACCATAGTTAAACTATAGTTAGTGATCGATAGATCAATACACGGTATTAGCCTATCAGTATACATGTTATACATACATAATTATCTTAACAGTTGTCAATGGCAGTTCATGCAAAATGAATATATAATTATATTGTTTCAATGTCGTGCACGCACATGCGACCACTCGCGAACACATACATAAACACGCACTCACTCACTCCATCACGCATTTACACACGTATGCACGCACACACACACACGCACACAAGAGACAAAGAAAATACCGGTAACAGAAATACTATTACGTTTATAATATTCCTAATATTTCGACCAGAAATCAGTATGTATCTATAGTTAAATGAGCAAACCGAAGTAGTTCAGAAAATTGCACAAAATCATCCAATTTATGTTACTTCATGAAGCAACTTAAGTGGAAAATGTTACTTAAGTTAAAATTTAAGAGTTTTACATATTTTTTAATATCCTTATTAACCTCTCAGGGACACTACACACCATCTATGTTAAGATAAATATTTAGCTGTATGTTTTATTTATCCATAACCGTATAAGCAATTTTAGGAAAACGTCTTAAATCGATATAAAAGTGGGATTTTATTTTGAGTCTTTCACCAGATACCCAGACAGATGTTATTGAAGCCTTTAATGACACCTCTCGGTATCTGGATGACATATTGAACATTGACAACCCTTTCTTTCCAACTATGGTTAATTATATTTATCCTAAAGAACTTCAGCTTAACAAAGCTAATATATCGGATAATAACGCTTCTTTTCTTGATTTAGATAGCGGTAGCTAGCATATTTCACTACCACTCATGAACAGTCTCAATCAAACCGAGACTGCAATATTTTGTTTGTGTCCAATTACTCGATTGAAAATGGTAAAATAATTAGCAAAATATATGACAAGAGAGAGGATTTTAATTTTGAAATTGTTAATTATCCCCACTTGGATGGGGATGTTCCCCGAGCAACTTCTTATGGGGTATATGTGTCTCAACTTATTCGTTTTTCTAGAGCTTGTACTCGTGTTGAGGACTTTATTATTCGTAATCTTTGTATAACTAAAAAGTTACTCAATCAAGTAATTTAAGGACTATTCTGCGACAAGGAATATCACATATTGACTTCTATGGTGATGTGATTTATAAACTTCGTAAGATTCTAGGTCATGATCACTTTCATACTATCTTTGTTAAACTTGTTAAAAAGTTTATCAAAAGAGGTTATGACCCTATCATTTTGCAACGTACTGCATGCTTGGTGGTGGACCCTTTTACAGTTCGCCACTATGCTTTCCCTTTTTAATTGCACGATGACCGGACAGGCTGTGGACCCTATGATGACGCCTACCTAAAGCCCATTGGGACGGTGGCGTTTGATGTTTGTCCATGATCTTTCTTGTCTGCCGTTAATTGTTTATTCTCTTACTGCTCTGGCTTCTGCAAAGTCATTGAGTACCTTCATTGTGGCTTTCTAGGCTTTTGTTTTTTTGTATTATATTTACATGAGAATATTTGTGTTTTACTAACATTGCCTATTGATGCTGCCTTGTTGGTTAGAGATTAGATCATGGCGGGGATTTCTTTATTTACACTGTCCTGTTTTAATGGGATGACAGTAGGGTAAGTGTGAGGTTTGGTGCACCCTAGAACCGGTTTAAACCCCCAGTGGCCTACTTTGCCACTGACCGTTCCAAGGTGGTAGCCCTATTGTCAACCCTTTTTGTGTTTGTGATATCGTTTGCATTTATTATTACTTTTGCCTTCTTGTTTGTCTGTTTGCGTGTTTGTTTCTGTGTTTTGTGGTTTACTGTCCTCCTTGAATGCTACTTTCCCTGTCCGATCTTTTTATATTTCTTTATTACTTTTTTTTCTAAAATTTCACTTAAGTTAAGATATTGCTAAGAAGTTTTATGAATGCGGACGATGGTCTATAAGTGTTCCCCATATATTTTGAATGAATTCGGGCTTAAAATACATAAATTACCCCTGGTGCGTAACCTAGGATTGCGCATATAACTGCGCTGAATGACTTTCCGGTGTAAATAAGGGGGTATTTTTAGGTTCATTCATTTAAGGAATGAAATGCGCTCTTTTGGCTTTCATTGGGGTATGAAAAATATTTGGGTGGTTTAAAGTGTGTGGAGTACTTTAAACCATCCAAATGTTTTTCATACCCCCATGAAAACCAAAAGAGCGCATTTCATTCCTTATATTTACATTAATATGTACCTTTAAAATGGCGTTGATTTCTTCTCTATATACGCCAGATTTACTATTTATTTCGAAAAAATAGTTTATTATACGGAGATTTTGTAAAATCAAACTTCCTATTTATATTATAAATAACCTATTTCTCAGAAGTAAGTTCATTGTTATTATATTTGTATTATAATTATATGACATTATTTAAAATTTTGACTATTTGGTCCATCGGGCAAGGTGTATGGTTAACCACAAACACGTGTATCATATGTCACTGCACTGCTATAACACGTTTTAAATGGTGGTTAATTGATATATTGGGTTGGTTGTATGCTTTAAAACCATTTGTAAAAGTATATACACATTCTACTGAACTTATTATACAGTTTCGCTATCAATGTAATTCACAACAGGTGTTCATTATTTCAGTCCGAAGCAGGTTACATTTGCACCATTTGGTACAATATATAAAAAAATGACCCTAATTAAATTATTGTTATTGTTCAATATATAATTCTTATTCAAAAACGTTCCCTTCACTACTCTACATAAGGGTGACGTTGTGGTCGAGAGCGCAAACACGTTGCGGGTTCGAATCCTATTGGGACTCGACTTGTAGTGAGAAAGTGACGATTCTTACGGATGGTGGGAGGTATAAAGTTCTGGTTCTATCCAGAAATAAGTGGGTGGTCTGCCTCAACCACAAACAAATTCGACCGTCTAATATAGTCCAAAATATGCTGGAAAACGACATTAAACACCAAAAATACAAATCTAAAAAAGTGTATTCTTGTTTCACTTAATAACTCCCACAATAATAACAAGTTGACGATGTTATGTGTGAATACTCTACAGCTTTCTTGAGTAAAAGTTGCAACACAAACAATAAAACTGAAATATATCACCAAAACAATCCTGAATAGGGGACGCTTCGAAAGCAACAAAAACACTGTTACGGCAGTAACAGACTCGGGTTGAGAGGTCGTTAATATGCCGCATGTCTCACGTGGCTCAAACCCGCAAGCGGTACAGACTGTATGTAGCGCTATACAAACCCTAGCGTGAATGTCATAAAATACGAATATTAAAATGTTATTGTATTTAAATTTTCTGTTCGTTTTTACCTGCTTGGTTTACAAAATGTAAATGTGTGTGCTGCAATACATGTTTACTCATGCGCGAGAGAGCTTAACATAATTTTAGTAATGACTTTATAACATGGTATTTCAGTACCCATTCAAGAACGGATGATAAACTTTAAGGAATGGTTGATCTCCATAGTCACAGCAGTATGTCTTTTAAAATATTCGTGTCAATTGCTTTATTATAATACTTACACTGAACAAAATTGCTTTGTATCAACTTTTGTATCTTAACTAACTTTCTTATTTTAAATATATTTTAGAAAAGATATATGATAAGTATTTCGTTTTGACCCATAGTTTGTAAAACATTTACTTTTTGTTTAAATTGTTACATCTTTTGAGAGTTACCCTCCCTTTATATGAAAACATGAAATGTGCTGATAAAACACATAACATGAGTCAAATATCGCTTAAAGATATAAAATTCTTAAAATGTGTATGAAGTAATAGAAAAAAACATACACATTTGACCCCTTTATCGCAGATTCTCCGTCTATAAACAAATGAAATATGGATAATCTTAAATTACCTCCCTTTAAATTGAATATTGTTTGAAATTCAAGTAACTGTAATTCAGCGTTAACATTAAAAGCTTTCGAAAATTTTGTTTGCATTTGTAGTGGAAATGCTAGTAAAACATGATGTCAAAATAAATTTAACAGGCATATTTTAGAATTAGGAATATCGAAAGTTTCACTAATTCGAAGTACTTAATAAAATCCTATATACCCAGTTGTATAAGTGTTATAACTTATTTCTAAGAAAACACATTGACTTAAAAGTTTTAAAATATGTTCATGCAATCAGAGTAGACGATTTACACTCATTATTTTGCAGTTTAACCGTATCTCTAATCAAGCACAAAATACAAAACAATGAGAATATTATTGACATATTCTTAGGTTGATACTTAGCAATTTGGTTTAGTATATATTCATGATTTAACCCTTAACCCGCTACATATCTATAATGGATGTTCTTTCTTTGACTTGAGACCATTCCATTTATGTGACAAAGGGGTGATCCTGATATCGTTAGTTTTCAAGTTTATTAAAAAAGGGTCAGTGCGACATCCAAGATGGTCGCCATTACTAAAAATAGTTTATATCTTAAATCATCTTTTCTCAAGAATTGCTGAACAGATTTCGACATTTTTGCTCAGAAATGATTCCTAGGTACTGTACCATCAAGCTTGTTCAAACAAAGTCCCATGTATTAGAGATTTCACATGATTTCTTAGACTTATATATGAAAAAAGTTCTCACACAAAACCTTCGTTCTTTCTTTCGTTTGTTCGTTCTTTCGTTTGTTCGTTCGTTCGTTCGTTCGTTCGTTCGTTCGTTCGTTCGTTCGTTCATTCATTCATTCATTCATTCATTTATTCATTCATTCATTCATTCATTTGTTTGTTTGTTTTTTGTTCGATCGATCGTTCGTTCGTTCGTTCGTTCGTTCAGTCATTCATTCATGCATATCTTTACATAACTAATATATTTATTCTATCAAAATTTATTTTGCTAGTGTCCTTGTCTTGCACACACATCATCTAAATTTCCATTCCTTTTGTTAACTTTTCACCGAATCATAAGGTCACATCACACCAAACGTTTCCTTAATATTCATTAATAAATAGTTATATTTTAAGGAATACTGGTTTACGGTTGTTAACTATAAAAGTTTACGCAGAATATGGACACGGTGACGACCCACATTTCTTTGCGATCCTTGAAACTACAACTTGATTTAAAGCATTGAGATATGTGGATTAAGCACCAAAACGTTGAGAAGAAGAAAATGTTTTGTAGGGAGAGATTTGCATTTACAATATTAAACACAAAAAGTAGTTTTAGCGATAATTTAACCTCGGTCTATAAGTCAAAGATGTTCTAAGGTGGTATATTCGCGCCAAAAGAATACATGTTTATATTTCCGTGATATCATATGTGTAAGTTAATCACGAATAGTGTGTGTGCACGAATAGTGTGCATATCCCCAGAAATCACAAGGAGTATACCGCGTTGGCTCTTGATAGCTCAGCAAAAACATTCTTGACGTTGACGTTAACTAGCATACTCGTCGTTCAACAGACAGAAATGTTACAATAAAAAATACAGTTGTTCCGTTAAGACTAGTGAGCAGACATCCCACGTATGGTATTTATTTTTTAAAAACTTATGACATTTTCCCCATAGTTAAGCCAACTATGGGGAAAATGTCATGCTTACGGTTCTAATAAAATTGTAAAAACAATAGTCATACATGCTGTGTCTTTCATAGATAGCAGTACTTTTTATTAAAATTGCGACTAAAGGTACATATATCATGAAATATAACATCAAAAACAAAATAAAAACTGAAAATCATTACTGCGATCCTCATTCTAATGTTATTTACGTATATTACGCGTTTCGCAAATGCAGTGCTTAAGGGCTCATCCACGCAGTACCGGTTAGTTAGAGCCGCTCCAGATAGGGTTATAATATATAGGCATGTGGGAATTCTTACTAATGGATAGTAACATTCAAGAGGGATAAACTCCGATAAACAGAACAGTCCGGTTTGCGTCCCCATCTGACGAACGAGGCTGGGGACGTATGTTGCTTAAGAACATTCCAACGAAACATTCCAATGAGAAGCTGGAACCAGGGACCGCCAATCCGGCACCCATATAACATATCAGATATTTATTAAAGGTATCAACCTTTTATTTTCGCTATTAGCTGGCATTCCATATCAACTGGCACTCCTTATCAATTGACTCATTAACACAATCGTAAAATAGGAGCTTTCGGCTTTGCCGAGGATGATGTTGTTTCCGCACACATCACTCGGTGCACTACTTTCAAGGCTGGTGTATACGATAAGCAAAATAAACTGCCTACTATGTACTGGATTCCTAAATTACATAAAAATCCATATAAGGCTCGCTTCATTTCGAATTCTAGTGCCTGCACCACAACAAACATCTCCAAACTTTTAACTTCTTGTCTTACTGCCGTTATAGATCACGTTAAACTATATTGTGATAAAACTTATGAAAACTCTGGGATTAATTTATTTTGGTCTATAAAAAATTCAGGAGACGTTCTTGATAAAATGTTCAAGAAAGGTCAAGTTTCATCAATAAGCACTTATGACTTCTCTACACTATATACAACCTTACCACATCACCTTATTAAAGACAAGCTAATTTCTCTTATTCAAAAAACATTTGCTAGAGAAAATACTACATTTTTGGCATGTAATAATATAAAAGCGTTTTTTACTAACGGCAGTTTTGACAATTATACTATGTGGACTTGCTATGAAGTTTGTGAAGCACTCATCTTCCTATTAGATAATATTTTCGTCAGGTATGGAACCACCGTTTATAGACAAATTGTTGGTATCCCTATGGGTACGAACTGTGCACCACTTGTCGTAGATTTGTTCTTATTTTGCTATGAAAGGGATTTTATGTTGAGTCTTTCACCAGATACCCAGGCAGATGTTATTGAAACTTTAATGACACCTCTCGGTATCTGGATGACATATCGAACATTGACAACCCTTTCTTTCCAACTATGGTTAATTATATTTATCCTAAAGAACTTCAGCTTAACAAAGCTAATATATCTGATAAAAACGCTTCTTTCTCTCGATTGAAAATGGTAAAATAATTAGCAAAATCTATGACAAAAGAGTTGGTTTTAATTTCGACATTGTTAATTATCCCCACTTGGATGGGGATGTTCCCCGAGCAACTTCTTATGGGGTATATGTGTCTCAACTTATTCGTTTTTCTAGAGCTTGTACTCGAGTTGAGGACTTTAATATTCGTAATCTTTGTATAACTAAAAAGTTACTCAATCAGGGTTACCGTTACCATAAACTTCGTAAAACCTTTGCTAAATTTTATTATCGTAACCCTGATCTTCTTTCCAAATATAAAAGTAATTTAAGGACTCTTCTGCGACATATTAACCTGACTTCTATGGTGATGTGATTTATAAACTTCGTAAGATTCTAGGTCATGATCACTTTCATACTATTTTTGTTAAACTTGTTAAAAAGTTTATCAAAAGAGGTTATGACCCTATAATTTTGCAACGTACTGCATATTTGGTGGTGGACCCTTTTACAGTTCGCCACTATGCTTTCCTCTTTAATTGTACGATGACCGGACAGGCTGTGGACCCTATGATGACGCCTACCTAAAGCCCATTGGGACGGTGGTGTTTGATGTTTGTCCATGATCTTTCTTGTCGTGCCCTTAATGGTTTATTCTCTTACTGCTCTGGCTTCTGCAAAGTCATTGAGTACCTTCATTGTGGCTTTCTAGGCTATTGTTTTTTGTATTATATTTACACGAGCATATTTGTGTTTTACTTATATTGCCTATTGATGCTGCCTTGTTGGTTAGATATTAGATCATGGCGGGGATTTCTTTATTTACACTGTCCTGTTTTAATGGGATGACAGTAGGGTAAGTGTGAGGTTTGGTGCACCCTAAAACCGGTTTAAACCCCCAGTGGCCTACTTTGCCACTGACCGTTCCAAGGCGGTAGCCCTATTGTCAACCCTTTTTGTGTTTGTGATGTCGTTTGCATTTATTATTGCTTTTGCCTTCTTGTTTGTCTGTTTGCGTGTTTGTTTCTGTGTTTTGTGGTTTACTGTCCTCCTTGAATGCTACTTTCCCTGTCCGATCTTTTTATATTTCTTTTGACTTCAGGATGTCTTTCAAAATCAGGGCTGTAGATGGCTTCTATTATAATCTTGAACGTTTATTTATTCCACATGCATGCATTAAATAAACGTTTAAACAGTATTTTGGTCGACATGAAAACTACCAGGAAAATAAAAATATGTTTCACACTTTAAAAAAGTTTCTTCAGAACCACGTTAATAACGATAGCGTTGTCTGCCGTATTTACAATAGTTAACAATCCAAACTAGCATCAATATAAAGAAATTAAATTTATGTTTAACGTGTCACAGACCACTACATAAAGGTTGTTATCTTGTATGAATTATAAACTTACACAGTTATCATGGCAAATTTTCATTTTCACCTATAGGCCGTGGGCCCGATCCCGAAATTTGATCAGTCGGTACCATCCAATGTGGCAAATTCCTATTATGGTTTTTGATACTGGTGATATCCTAAGATACTATTTAAACCCGATAGACTTCTAGTTTTAGCAGATTATGCCATTAAAATGGATGTTTGGATTTTGTTAAATACTCCGAATTAGTGCAGCTTCCGATGTTCCGAATTCTAAATATGCCAACTAAAATGATTTTGACATCATGATTTACTAGCATTACCACTACATATGTGTTTGCAAAAAAAACACAATTTGGAAATATTTAATGTTAACGTTGATTTATAGATACTTGAATTTCAAATGATATTCAGTTTAAAGGAGGTGATTTAGGATTAACCGTGTTTCATCTTATTATAGAGGGACATCTGCAGTAAATGGGTCAAAGTTTTTGTTTTATTATTTCCTACCAGCGTTTTAAGCAGTTTATATCTTAATAAGCGGGCTTCGATTCCTGTTATTGTTTTATCAGCACATTTCATGTTTTCATATAAAAGCAGGGTAACTCTCAAAATATGTAACAATTTAAACAAACAATACATAGTTTACAAACTATTGGTCAAAACATAATACTTATCACACAACTATTCTAAGATATATTTAAAATAAGAAAATTAGTTAAGATACAAAAGTAAGTAATTAGGAATTTTGTTTAGTGTAATACTATTTGTTACGCGCAATGTGAGAATATGGACGATTCCGGAACTGCTCTGTGCAAAGTAAGAATTCTTAAAATGCCCGACGATTCCGGAATTGCGTAGGACTATTCCTAAATTTCACATATTTGACTCCGAAAGAAGACATGTAGATTATATAATAACATAGAAACATACATGGTACGACGCCATGATCGGACATACGAGTGTACGATGGCCCCAACATGATTCCGTATATACGTGATCAGCAACCTGGCAATTCATGAATGATTGATAGTAATTACGTATGCTAAACCGAGTCTAGACTCCAATCAATTAAGGTATGATATACTTAAACAATCATCAGGCATTGGCAATGTTCATCTAAATTAAATGAAGTTATCATTTAAGATACTCGTACAAGCTTATTTTCACGTAATTGGAATAAAAGTTTAAATATTTAAAAAGAAGTACTACAATTAACGTGTAAGCTGCTTAATTCAATACTACGACGAAGGCTACTGCTACTGAAGATGTTAACGAGTGTAATATATATTTAGGATTCCTCTACAAATTTGTTGCCAATTTAACTTAATAACTTAATCAAATTGTATTAACTGCTGCTGCAGTGGCTCGACTGCTGTTGTGTGTATAACTGCTGCTGCAGTGGCTCGACTGCTGTTGTGTGTATAACTGCTGCTGCAGTGGCTCGACTGCTGTTGTGTGTATAACTGCTGCTGCAGTGGCTCGACTGCTGTTGTGTGTATAACTGATGCTGCAGTGGCTCGACTGCTGTTGTGTGTATAACTGCTGCTGCAGTGGCTCGTCTGCTGTTGTGTGTATAACTGCTGCTGCAGTGGCTCGTCTGCTGCTGCAGTGGCTCGTCTGCTGTTGTGTGTATAACTGCTGCTGCTGTGGCTCGACTGCTGTTGTGTGTATAACTGCTGCTGCAGTGGCTCGTCTGCTGTTGTGTGTATAACTGTTGCTGCTGTGGCTCGACTGCTGTTGTGTGTATAACTGCTGCTGCAGTGGCTCGTCTGCTGTTGTGTGTATAACTGCTGCTGCAGTGGCTCGACTGCTGTTGTGTGTATAACTGCTGCTGCAGTGGCTCGTCTGCTGTTGTGTGTATAACTGCTGCTGCAGTGGCTCGATTGCTGTTGTGTGTATAACTGCTGCTGCTGTGGCTCGACTGCTGTTGTGTGTATAACTGCTGCTGCAGTGGCTCGTCTGCTGTTGTGTGTATAACTGCTGCTGCAGTGGCTCGACTGCTGTTGTGTGTATAACTGCTGCTGCAGTGGCTCGTCTGCTGTTGTGTGTATAACTGCTGCTGCAGTGGCTCGACTGCTGTTGTGTGTATAACTGCTGCTGCAGTGGCTCGTCTGCTGTTGTGTGTATAACTGCTGCTGCAGTGGCTCGTCTGCTGTTGTGTGTATAACTGCTGCTGCAGTGGCTCGACTGCTGTTGTGTGTATAACTGCTGCTGCAGTGGCTCGACTGCTGTTGTGTGTATAAACGTTTATCACATAACGTGTGGGCGTGTAATAAATACATAAATACTGAAAAGGGGAAGTGTAACTTTTAAGTTAACAATCAATCGATGATAACAACTCGAATTGTTGATACTTGGAGCATTGTCGATAATATAAGGAATGTCAATAACGTATGAGTAATAACATAGGATTTCATTTGTGTTTGCTATTGGCTTGGTGAGTTAAAGTGACTGTCACATGACGTATGTTTTCAGGCACCAAACGTATTGTTTTATCTTTATGAGATTTTTTAAAACTTTTAAAATGAGTTTGAATCGATATAAAATTACATTGTCAGAAAATCTCGTCCATATATATTATTAGAGTGTTTCTCCCTATGTATTAAACAAAATTCTTTCCGAGAGGATACTGAAACGTTCACATAACTTACAGCAGTCAACACAAATTGAGATATTTAAAACCTTGCTGTCACTAATTCAAACAGTTAATGATTACCTGACCCGGCATTGACTGCGTCCCAGCTACATTTGAACTTGCCATCACCCAGGTGTGATCCAGGTCTACATTATCAGGCAGGCAGTATCGCACATGCAGTATCAGCCTACGGTCTACTAGGTAGCTCAATAATTGACAGCTTGGCAACAGCGTTACACTTAGTGAAACTTCAAATGTGAGCATTGAAGCTCCCCAGGACATGTCTTCTCTATTTGGGTCCAGTCGATTTCCGAACGTAAGAGATCGTGGTCTCAGCACCCGAGATGATCGAATACATTGCTGAGGACATCTTATCAATGCTCCTGCCACGAGAAGAGTTACTTTTTACGCCACATTCAGACCAGCATATACACTAAACATATGCTATCGCACCAAGTCACCATCCACAGCACTATCATCGTCATCATCGTTACCATTGTCGACAACGTCATCATCTTTGACATCATCAGCACAAGAGCGTCAGCTTCTACTAAATAGTTTAGAGGCAATAGTGTCTGGAACAAAAGAAGTCACCCGTCACCTCGTAAACACGACGCCAGCCATCCGTTGTTCGAAAAAAGCGGTGGTAGAACGTAAGAAAACAATGGCTGGGCTGGCGGAACTAACGAAAGCCAACGAAAAGAAGAATACAGAGAAAAAGAGCGCATAGTTTATTGAATGTTGTTTAACGGCTCATCAACACATTATAGCTTATTTAGAGCCGCCCCAGAGGAAAGGATACATTGGAATCCGGGAACCGTGCACTACTCTTATTATCGAATATATTCCTATGGTTCTTTAATGTGCTCGGAGGATAAACCGATACACAGGACCGCCGGTTTACGTTCCCATCCGACGGACGAAAGAGCGAATAGAAAGACATTCAAAGCGAGGAAAGAAAAGAGATTGATCAGAAGGACGAACCGAATGAAAATCGAAAATAGGAAAGAAAGAGACATACATACGTGGAGATGACGCATTTGAAGAAACATCACTGACCAGCATAGAGAGGACAAGAGAAAAGTAAGGGTCGTATTTACGGAGAAAAATGAAAATATAGACCATATAGAAGAAATTAACGAAAGTATTAATTTAAGATATTAAGCAGAAAAAAATGGACAATATGTACCAAAATCAAAGTCATTTGTTACTAACTAAACTGAGTACAATACTGATGTACTATTACTTGCTCAATTGAATTGGGTTTTAAGGAGCACCAACACATGAAACGTTATATGGTGCCTATCAGGAATGAAAATGCCAGGCTCATCCTCCATTTAGATCGAGATACAATATGGAGAATGGACCTAGAAGCTTCTCACATGCAGAACTGCAGAGTTGCTGCAAATTCTCCATTGATGCTGCAGCCACGTTTTTTGTTTTGCTGCCACTGCTCTAGTGATTTGAGCAAGATGTCACCTGAAACAATGCAGGGGTCATGATGAAGACCTTTAATGAGCACGAACGAAAAATATTCTTAATATTAGATATTTAAATATAGATATAACAAGAAAAGTCATAGTATAAAATATATACTATGACGACGAGCGGCAATAAGAGTTAAAAGTGTAGAATATACTTGTTTTAATTCATTGCATTGGAATGACAGAATCATTGGTGGTTTGTTTGTGTAAAAGTAATAGTGAGTTATATTTGGTGTAGCAACGACAGAGAACAAAATGGAAAAGAGAAATAAAGATGAAATGTTTTTATTTGAAACCAAACGTCCAATTTATGTGCTTTGCTATAACCAAGAAAGCGCTAATAGCCTATATTCGTTTTTTTTATATTAAGCAAAGACTGGAAGAGCTGGACGCAAGAAAATTTCGTTAAAACCAACAATTCGCTATAGCTGAGTTCCGGCTATATGTATTCCGGCTAAATGTATTCTTTTGATTATAAATAATGTCTCAATGCACAATATTATAAAAACACACTCTGAATATGTATGAATAATGACAATTTACATACGGTAATAATATGATGAATGACTATCAAATGTACATATGTACAACTCATTGTGTCAGGTCCCTGCCAAGACTTGAACTCGGATCTCTTTTCTCGAAAGAAAAGCGTGTTTATTAATACCCCTGCAAACGCATACCCCACGACTACATATATATGCGCAGTTCTACTTCATACTGATGCTTCTCACAAAGTTTGGGGGAAATCTGTATAGGAAATAGCATACAAAAAATGTGTTCTAAGAAAAATATTCAAGGGGCCAGAACTCACATCAAAAAGAGGTCAATGACCTGGAAGCCCTAATAATAAGATTGTGATAGCTAGATCAACCTTCCTGTGAAGTTTCATGAAAATCTGTCAAGTAGTTTCAAGAGTAGTCGCTACCATTTTTTACTATATAACTCTATGTAAACAAAGACGGCCTCAGCAGCCATGTTTAATTTCAAATAAAAAAAAATCAACAAGAACCAACATCATGTCATGCTGATCATTATAGAAAAGTCCCATATCAATATCACTTATAGTTTTCAAGAAGCAGTCGTTACGAACTTGTTTTTCAAAAATCTATTTTTAGTTTGGCGGCCGCCTTGGATTTCATATCAACATGATTTGTTTACTAGGATCAACTAGACATCATGGGCAACATTTCTGAAAAAGTTTCATGAAAATCCATGCAGTAGTTTCAAAGTAATAGCTATAAAAATACGTTTACGGACGGACAGACAGAGATTTTTTTTGGCATTATTAGGCCTGTATTGGCAATGCCAAAACACATCTTTTCTGCAATTTCAAGGCAATAATTCCTGAATGAAATGATTGTTACTAATGAGGCAAAAACCATAGGTCTGTGAAATGCAATTCTCGATGACATTGTTAGCGAACTGTAAAGAGTTGTAAAGGCAGAATTAAAAGATGAATTGTTTATACTTGCCTAATTTGCAAGCGGAACCCCTCAAATTCGTAATCGTGACAGTATGGGTTATGCACGCAAAATGTAGCGGAAAAATGAAGAAACTGCTCACAAACATTCGTCAGAATGTACCACGAAACTGTGACTCAGAAAATACCACCACACTGAAATACTAACCTGGTAAATATCTTCTGTCACTACTGCTGTCTCTCAACACGTCACGCAGGATACAAAACAAGGCGAAATACCTTAACACTGGAAATACAAACCGCAAAACCATGTAAAGAATGAAGCAAATATAATGTGGCAACGATATGTTTAGTTACATGTAAATCTGAAAACTTATAAATGCTGGAATATTATGAAACATCCAACACTGCTGAATAGCGCATAGCACCTAAGGCATGCCTGTTGCAACAGTATGTTCTTTCAACCATTGATCAAAGAAATGTCCCTATAAGGTTTGAGACTGTGAGTTTATACGTGTGGATGCAATATGAACCTCGAAATGTGTTCATATGAGATGGATGCCCCAACAGGCTACAATCAGCGAGGACATTGACGTGGAATCAATATCAGGCCTTTCTTGCCTAATATATCAGAGGCCTGTAAAAGGCATCTTCCCAATCAAAGTGTGGAATATTAACATGACAAATCTCTTTCATTCGCTGCTGCCGTCCGTCAACATCTGTCGCAGGATACACAACAAGGCTAAATACCTTTAATACACTGGAAAGACAAACCGCAACATCATGTAAAGAATAGCACAAACATAAAGCAAGGAAATAACTTCGCAAAGTCAATGGCTTATAAATGCAAAATTATGAAACGCCAAGCTTTGCAAAATAGTGCACAGTACCAAATGTTTGCCTGATGTCAAAGTATCTGGCCTATAAACCACTGAACACAAAATGCCATATTAGAATATATTTTGACAGCAACCTCAAAGGGAGATGGGATGGAGGATAAATGCTTCCCATTCGACATACCTCGACCATGAAGCAATGCATGTGTAAAACCGTCAATGTGAATGGCCATATAAAGACATGAAGACCTTTATCTACAAACACAAATGCAAGACAGTTCAACTTTAGGCACCCACCAAACCGCCAACGTAGTACTAACCTGGCAAATGCCATCCTTAACTGCTAAACAATCTAACCAAACATCGGGAAAACCAAGCAACTTGCACAACCTGCAACGATGCAGCAAAGCGAAGTCCCCCAACACTGAAATAGAAAGCATTCAAACTCTCAAGATATTATAACAGTAAGCTGTTAGTATACATATTAAACATCAAGTTGTTTATTTCATCCATCTACACCTACTATAAAACAAGAGGCCCTCTTGAGCTTGTGGACGCTATACTGGCTAAAGATAAAGTTTTCGTGGAAGGGGCCATAACTCTTTCACAAAATCATTCAACCAGAACATGGCTATGATATATGCAACTAGGCATGGTACAGATCAGCCCTGCCAAATTTCGTTGAAATGCAGCCAGGTTCAGGAGAACTAATTTGTACATTCAAAGTTAGTGTATTAAAACCTTAATTGGTCATAACTGGAACACGACAATGAAATGTTCAACTAGGCTTGGTACTAATCATCCCTGCCAATATTCGTTGAAATATGACCATTGGATCAGGAGAGTTAATTGGGACAAAGTTTCAGAATTAAAACCTTAAAAGGGCAAAAAAATCATTCAACCAGAACACGGCAATGGGGCTTGGTACTGATCATCCCCGCCAAGATTCTTTGAAATCCGGCAAGGAGTTCATAAGAGACTAATAACAATTTCAGACTGCATACCGTTCTCGGTTAAAAACTAATATCCCAAATAAACTACAACAAAACTTTAAACAAACGCACTTACATAATCAACAAATAATTAATCGTCAACTGAATGTCACATGTATGACACTTTTAAATACATATACATGAATAAGATATAATACAGAAGTAAGATTCCACAGCAATGCGCATATGAGCTGTGTAAACATTTGAATGACATCACTGTGCAAAACACTGTCTGTGATGCCGTTCTGGCAAGGCATAATATGTACATTTAAACCAGTGTATTTGTTAGAACGTTTTCGGAATAAACATTTGTGCGTGACATGGATAAGAAATGATCATTCTTCACTTTAGGTATCTTGTACATTTATAAAAATAAAGTGTATTAGTTACGTCGCAGAACGATGCATATCAGAAGTGGACTCACTGTTGACGACGTGTATTTCATACACTATCGAACAGGTTGATTCTGCATGCGGAAACACTATTAAAACAACAGCGTTACATTGATTAAATGAGTTCTAAACCAGACAAAAGTGTCTTTTCACATCTAGGATCCATGCCATTTTCTTATGTAAAAGGTGTACCATTTGTCGGCCCTTTGCACTATATGGAGGCCACGTTTTGTATATTGTTTCTCAAAATAAAATGCTTCCGCGGCCGAATGGTAACGACGGTGCGTTGTAAACCTTCGCCTCTCACCGCTGCGGGTTCGAATCCCACAGGCAGCTCGACTTGTAAGTGAAGAAGTGTCGATTCTTACGGATGGCGGGAGGTGTACAGTACTGGTTCTACCTAGGAAAAGTGGGTGGTCTGCGTCCACCACAAAAGAAAATCGACCGTCATATATAACTTTACATGTGTTGAAAATAACGTAAAACACCATAAAAACAAACAAGATCTAAATAAAAATATTCTATTCCATTCTCATAACAACAATATGAACAAGCATCACGTTATGAAAACATAAACATACACAATTTTGTATCTGGCTTCATCGCATAGGCGCACAAACTACACTTTAAAACACAGTAAAATGGTAAAGTTTCGCATATTACATGTGTTTACTACGACGACTCACTTCGTTGAATCGCCGAAACAAAAACGCACCAAACAGAAAATATGGCGGGAAAATTACACCCTCCAGGGACCAGGGTTTTATGTTATTATTTTAATTTAGCTACCAAATACAAAACAAAACAAAACGAAAAACAGAAACGTCACTGTAATGTTTGTAAACACACTGCCTTCCCATATTTAACCATGCAGATTGAATAACAAATCAAGTTTTGACAACAAGCGCAGTAAAATAGGTCACGCCATGCAAACACAAACAATAACAAACCATTCATCAACTGCACATGTCTACTAGCCTATCCTTAATTTGACACGTACAACAGAAGACAATGTAAATGTTATGCACATTAAAACACATTTTCTGCTTACGATTACTTGTATATGCCAAACTCCAAAATGTCAACGTCTCTCTCTTTAAACATGTGAAGTAAAAGGCATCATCAGCACCAAAGAAAAAGAAAAAAATATATGACGTCACGCTCTTCTGGTAATACATAACTTTTATGAAACACCTCCCGATTATTAGCGTTTTGAGCAGCGACATCTAAATCACCTTTACGCACATTATAACAGACTCATATATTTATACAAAACTTTCTTGGACTTTTCTAAGAACAAAACATTTTTCACATCGATTCCAAAACGTATACAGAAAATGGAATTCACAGTTAACTATGTCTATACACGAGGAGTACAGCACATTTTCGCTTCACTAAGCACTATATACGGAATATGGAAACGCCAATGCGGTCAAACATAATCCTAGTAATAGAGCGTTCTAATGATTTCCATACACAGTAAAAGTTAACTGAATTTACATATTCATGAATAATAACGCTCTCTGACAATCAAACAGGAAAAGCAGCATTCAAGGACGACAGTCAACCACAAACACACACAGAAACAAAGAACACATTTAAAGATGAATAAAAGGTCAAATAAGACAACATCAACACTTTCTGTTACTAATTCAATCATTTGATGATTACCGGATCTACCTACTCATCATCTAATGTCATTAAAAGTTAGCTTAAATCAACTTTTCACTATTAAAAGAGAACCTGCCATTGTTTTAGAAACTGTGTATGTTGCTGTTGCTGCTTTGTATTATATAATGATGTTGCCTAGCTACTCTATCCTTTGTAAAGTTTGAAAACATATATTTGTCTTAGAAAAGTGTTAATATCTGTCTTTTAATATGATTCAAAAGTACTAAAATTGAAAATTAATGTTAAATCTATAAGGTATGAAGTTCCTATACATACTATTAGTTAAATAATATGTTAAGGTTGTTTAAGTTAAGAGGTATTTTGCTTCTTTATAATTGTAGCGTAGATTGCGAGCATCCCGCATTTTGAGGAAACAACGATCCTGTCGTCTGTTATTTGGGAATCTTCCCAAAATTAGGGTTGTGGGATTCCAGTACTGTTAGTTGCGGGACACGTGGTATAAATAGTCCACACTAATATTGATCTTAGACTCCGTAGATTTATTCTTCAGGTTAAGTTATCGTATTCTGCTTTGGTTTATTCAGACCATTTAAAAAGTTATCATAAGTAATTTGGGACTTTTGGGTTTTATTTAAATTGTAAAAACATTAACACCTTTATAACCATTTTAAGGGTACATTTTAAACTTTATTCATATTTAAGGTAAAGAAAACGAATATAAGTTTATATACCATTTGTTGTTGAAATTAATATTCTTGATATAAGGGGCAGTAGACCATATTGTATCGTTTGAATAAAAGTTGTTATTGATTCACGTTTAAATATTATTTAAAAAAAAAACGTATTATTTTTAGTAAACAAATTAAATAATCCTAAACTGACACGATATTTTTCATTCGTATACCTATCGAATTAGTTTTAATTAGAAATACTTTTTAACATAAACGGAACTTTATTTACTTTATCACACCTATTCTGAGAGGTGAAGTCGCTGGCTCGTAACAATATTTATACAAAATTGACAGCTATAATGCTTCATTTTTCTAAACGTCCGCTGTAAATAATTCTACTGTTGTTTTAAGATATATTGTTTTTGTTTTTTTTGCCTAATGTTTGTAAGGCAGGACGATAATTTCTATATATTTCCTACTAATATTTAAGAAATAGAGCATCGTTTACTGTGAATTATCGTTTAATATATCACGGTTTGGAGTTCAATTGTCAACAATAATTTCACGAGCCCGACGATATTATAGATAATTCACCGTAAACGATGTTCTATTTCTATTCTTATATCCCTAAAATGTGAAAAGAGCGCACACGTCTGAAATCTTTCGCATTGCTTTGCTTACCCTCCTAACGTTGCATACGTTACAATGTGCAATGCGCAATGCGCAATGCTTATTCTCCTAACGTTGCAAAAATTAAAGTGATATATCGTTCAATATAACGAGATATTTTAAACTAGGCTATATAGTGAGGGTGTATTAGAATAAACATTATACTGATTACAATTTTCGTGTATAATCAATATATTGTTTCCCCTTTCCAGTTGTTAAACCGGACTTAGAAGACAACCAGAAAGATTTGCCTATTATCGGAATTTATACCTCATATTATGACCGACACTAAAACAGTATGTCGCACTAATAGTAAAACAAATGTGGGATACATTGAAGCGTAGCGAACACATACTCACTCATACTTACAGCCAACACATAGTAAGATGTTAATCAACCATCACCGTCCTCAGTCATGAGGCTATCAACAACAATAGTACCGTTTTATATGTTGTAGGATCGGGGTCAAAACTACTGATGTAGGTGCACCTGTAAAAAATGTAGGTGCACCTATAAAAAGTGTAGGTGCATCCATAAAATATATAGGTGCACCTACACTTTTTATAGGTGCACCTACACTTTTTATAGATGCACCTACAGATTTACAGGTGCACCTACACTTTCTTTTTGACGCCCCCATAATTAGACGTACGCACAAAAGTATCGGTGCACATATACCTTTTCCATTTGAAATGACCAATCAGATTGCCGCTTACGAAATGGATATGATCATATTTTACTGCTGTAGGTTTACCACCACCAATTACATGTAAACCTCCGAGTGTAGTCGAATGTAGTTCCTATAATAAAAAAGTAATCCCGCCTTTTTCGATGGAAATGGGCATTATAAGTAGGGGAAAACTGCTCATTTCTATTCGATTTTGTGGTTATATGTATAAGAAGCGTATTAATAGGTTTTACTGGATCACTGATGAACATTTTCGAAATTTCGACTCTATGCTTACACTTTGTGAGCAATGAAAACAGTCGATCAATAAAAACAGCTGTACCCTAGACCTGTTTAGTAAACAAACAAGAACTTTCTTACATGTTTTGTGACCCCACGTTTTCTGGTGATTTTTCAAGTGGAAAAAATAGTTTTCTATATGAACATTACACTGCTGCATTATCCATACCTGAGTTGAATTTGCAGCAAATCATTAATATGTGACACTTTAACATTGGTGTCTATGGGGGAAATATTAAGTGCTTTCATACCTATAAGAGATGCGTACAGTAATTAGGACTCGCTCAGATTCGTACACTTTTCCGATTACAGTTGGTAAAATAAGCTCAGAAATAAGTTTTCGATAGTTTATTACATAGGTTTTGAGCGTTTTCAGTCCAATTTTGTCTATTAAAGCCGTAATTTTGAGTTTCATTTTTCGTGTTTAAAATGGTGAAATGTTTGCAGTTGAAATATTATTCCTTATCACTCAATCTCGACTTGGTAGCGTTCAGCTAGTATCAATTTTGATTTTAACAGTATTTTTGGCATTATTAAGCTCGCATTCACTACTATAATCAGGTATGGTACCACCAATTTTGAAGAATTTGACTGAAAAATCAATTGTGGCATGAAAATCGACATAAATTGGCATATTCAAGTCCTAATTGTACCTAAAATGCATATATTATTTATGTCCATTGAATGTTCTAAACATTTGATCTATTTAATATGGTGTATTGACAAGAAATGCCGTTTGGTATGACAATTCAGATAGTCGACATAAATTGGCCTATTCAAGTCATAATCAGTAGGGGAGCAGACAAGTCATTTCACGTGCTTCGACCGCATAACTCAAACATAAATAATTGATGTTGGAGGCAACGTAGTTCCCATTTTGCAAGCACGTGCAGATGCGCGGATTTTATGGTATGGTACTCTTTTTAGAAACACTAGTTTAAAGCTTATACTAGATGGCAAAGAAAATAAATCATGTCAGAAGTCAGTTATTATGTCGGAGATTCATCAAACAATCGTATTGACAGGTTTTATTGAGATATCATAGACGGAAATCGCGGTACAAATGCGAAGATCGAAAATTAACTAGTTCTTGGTTTCTTCGAAATTGCCAATGTTTCAAAACGGGTACAAAAATTGTATATTCTTAAATATTGTTGAAATTGCCAGGAGTCGAAGATCATTACCTGTTGTATCTTTTTTAAAATTTCTTATTTTTTCGTGAATATACATTTTGCGTGCCCGTTTTGAAAAGTGGTACCTATATTTCACTCTTTCAGAGGCTATTCAAAATGGCGGTGACACAGAAAAACACCCAGCCAAGGGCTAGTCAGTCGCACGCCATAAACCCTCACCTTTCCCTGGACAAGTTCGCACTGTCACAAAAACTAAATTGTGAGTTGAACTGAACTGCTGTATTTCCATAGCCACAGTCCAAACGATGTGCTAAAAATAGCCCACACACACGGTGTACACGTATGCAAAGGTCAAATAATGCAGATGCATGCATACTGAGTTACACACATAGACATTTGTACAGGAGTGGAATTAAGTTGTTAGACCTTTATCGAAACAGTGATCGTATATAATTCCAAGTTTTACATGACTGACTTGAGTGAGTGCGTAATTTACAATATATCTATCATCTATGTCGGAGAATTAGTGAAACACACCAAGCAAATAAAATGGGTCATGGCATGGATTGTCTGATTGTCTGTAGCCTGTGTAGGGGGTCAGGTCCCGGGTCGTTTCGCCCACAATCCCGTTCGCATACCATGTTGTTTCGCCCATCGGTCGTTTCGCACATAGTCGTTTCGTCCACCAAAGTCGTTTCGCCCACCATTTATCATATTTTTGTTGTAATAACGGAAAATTAGTAAATATAATCATAATTAATTGCTTTGTGTAATAGTTGCTTTAATCTGTGACATTTTGACACATTTATTGGTGCCTTTTTTTTTTTTTTTTTTTTCTCGTAAAATATTGTGCAATACATATAAATCGTAATTGCATACAACATAACTAGTCTAATCGTCTGTTATTGCCGCTGGTTGCCATCAACATCTGACAACATTTGACGGAGCATACTGACGGGCGCCTCTCAATAACTGAGCTGTGGTTATTTCATCGTCGGAATATCTGCTCCACAACTTCTGGATGCATTCCTCGAGCTTGGTGTATCTTGTTCTGGTCTCCCTATTAGCAGATTGTCAGTGACTAGACGGGACTGTAGTTCCACGAGCTCTGCCTCCTTTCGCAGGAGAGGGACTAGACGGTAAAACGTTAGCCCGATATGACCGGCTCGTTGGTTTAGCCTGTAGTGCCACCCTGGTAATAAAATAGCAATAATATTTTCAATAAGTTTATAGCAATAATATTTTCAATAAGTTTAATTTAAAACTAAGTTTATACCAACGTTCACGAAGAGTAAATGCTTTGCAAATTTCGCTCCACGGATAGCCAAAACAGACAGAAACACATACAAATAAGCGTACCTTCAACGTCATTGTTGGTTCTAATGCTGCAGCCAAACACCGACCATGACCGAACATCGAACACGGGATTCCTCATCCACTGTTTGTCGATGTAATCGACTAGTTTCTTTAGTGGTTCGGTGTTGGCATGCCCCGTTAACTCGTTGAATGTCGGTGGAATGTGTCTAGCCAGAGGCTCGCTTAATAATAAATTCCTGAACTCGTTTAATAAAATTTTGTATGAAATGACAACTCATGTCAGATCCTCTATGTATTATACATGTATGTATATATATGTGTGTACCTGTTACATTACCTGAAATAAAAATAAATTATTAAATATCTAACATCGGAAATCGGAAATGATACCAAACGAAACAGCTTGTGACATACTAGTACAAAACATATATGTGTATAAATCAATTATTTGACATACCTTGAAAGCGACATCCATGTACCAGCGCTTGGCCTGCTTCAATAGCCGCAGCTGTTTCTGCGTCGAAAAAATGAAATGCCGAGCATTTTCCATGCGGATGTGTGACAGTCGCGTGGCATCGCATCTTTTTACTGCGGATGCTGCATGTCCACAGTTCCGACGTTTTTTACGTTTTCTACAACAACAAAAAAACACTCTATTATCCTCTATGATATGGATCAGCTCTGCAATTTACACAGGTGTGTCAAGCTTTGCCAATGTCTTATAAGCCTTTTTCGTCAATAATTCACACGTATAATGATTCCATTGATCACATGTCTGCCAAGATTAAAAAATATAACATATGTGTTATGGAAACAAATGCAATATAAAAAAACAACATTAAATTGTATGAATATAGTGATACCTATACCTTCTAAACTCTGTATCACCACTAAAGAGGATGAACGAAATAATTAATTATCAAACATGGCATTTCTTTGGTTAAAATATTGTTTAATATACTTGCCAAATGTATCAGAATTATCGTACTGATTGCTTGCATTAGTTAAATACAAATGTATACACACTTGGGCGACGGTAATGATAGTATTTTGTTTTATCTTACATCAAGAGCAAACAGGGAGTTTGATGGAAACTATGACTATGTCAAAACATTGATTTTTAAGAGAAAAGCGAAAAATGATGACATTTTAAACTTAAAACATTTTTTATACAATTTCTTATTTTGAAAATAAACATAAATTGTTTTAATACCATTTTGCTATTCACTATAAATCTTTTGGATGTATTCTCATCAAAATCGGTGAATAATTGAGAGAGAAGATAGAAGGAAAAGTTAATGTGCCACGTGATATTTTGGTTACTTCATTGGTTAAGATAGGAAGTTTTCTATCTGTTCATTAATATCTCTGTGCTAAAACAAAGTGGTACTCATCTTCAATATCTGCATACTTACAGACTAAGCTGTATCGTTGACATAAATACACACTTGCCTACTATCCTTTATTAATGTAAACAGCTACTTACTTGACAGTACAGACAGTCAGTAGTACACTGCATCATACATATTTTACAAGGCTGCATTGGCACCGGCATTTTGAAAATTAAAGTTCACTTTTTAAAATGTTCATCCATAAAATGAAAATGTTGAAAGATATGATTTGCTAACAAAATAATGTAATTGCAAAAAACAAGTATCGCATTATATATACGTTTAATAACCATGACATGTGTCAAACTCTTCCCGGCATAAACATTTTAATTATCCATGGACATATATGAACGTGCACATGTAGATCTATGAATTATCAAACTCTTTCCTGTAAATGTTGCAATTTGCAGCATAAATATGGCACGTGTCTAATTTTAAGGTTAGATCCCCTTTTTTTTTACCTTATTTAAAATATAAATATGCCATGTGTCAAACTCTAAGGGAAATATTAATATCAATATCAACAAAATAATCTTAAGTTGCGATATAGCAGGGTTCTTATTAATAAAAAAATGATATATATATAAATACGGCACGTATCTAAACAAGTAGTCGAATTAACACAATTAGCAATCTAATTAGGACGCCCGTGATGCATATTAATGACAGCTGAGTGTGAAACGAGAATTTAGACGTATTGCTAATGTGTGAACCCGCAGGGGGTCGCGGGAGGTGTTTCTGTTATTGAAAATTGCTCTATACAATTTGTTAACACCTGACTTTCGGAATAAATATGCTCTTCTAAATAACGTCGATGCAAGGTTCGATTATATTTTTCTCATAATGATATTTAATTTCCCTTCAATAGGTCTACTTTTTTTGTAGATTGATCGATGGATTATCGATGATATTAAATTGTTTATCAGTTACCTGTTACAATTTCTTATTGTATGGTATTGCATTCGCAACACAAATCTGGCACATGTTTTCAACAATATATTATTATCCAGCTTAATTTGTATTCTCCAGCTTGTATTACTTTTAATATACTTACTTAAGACATAGACTATGGAAATACTATTGATCGGGTGATTTACCAGACAATATCAAGATAATTAAAACATCATTGTACTGTCGTTTTGCAATAATAATTAAAAATACAAAAACTATTATATTCTGTTTTAAAAACAACAACAAATCATTATTAATGTTTTCATTATCACCATACATTTCTATTTTATGATTATAATAACAATAAAGCTAATATATTGCGATTTTATGATAACCATAACGCTAACATATCCCTACATTAATTACTATAGACATATACCCGGTGGGCGAAACGACTACGTGCGAAACGACCAGGTGCGAAACGACCGGTGGGCGAAACGACCTGTCTCCGTGTAGGGATTTGTGTAAGTAAATACACTTTTAATTACTGTACTGTAGTGTAGGACAAGTGTTTAACATTGAAACATATGAAATGGTGGTGGTTCATATATATTAACTTAATTCTGATCATTTTTAGAACACATGAGTGATGAATGATTGATGAAAATGTAAGCCTTGAAAATACTACTTATTCATGAATGCCAGTCTTACATTTTGGACAGTATCCAGAAAGTCCAGTTGTGTTTTAAGAAAACTATTACGGAAAGCTGGCATTGATAGCATTACGAAAGTTGAACATAGTTAATAATATTAAAATTAAATGGAACAATATGTTATTTTTCAGGTCTGTTTAAATGAGTCAGTGTCAGTGTGCATTGTTACCACAGCCTGTTTTCACAAAGTCATTTCCCAGTCTCACAGTAATCTGTATAACTACATCAAGAGCCTTGTGTAAGCCAGTGTGTAGGTAAGCACAGTTTCAAAAAATCTATGAACTTATCAATGTATATATGTGGCATTGTGCACCTGCACTTAGTCTCAGACTTCTTATACTAAAAATAAAAAATGAATAAATGGTGTTTTACAGCACATCGACACATAAATAGGTCATATTGTCCATAGTACGGATGTAAAATGAATCGAACAAGATAAAAACATCCTTGTATTACATCTAAAATATTAAACTTAACCAGGACCCTGACTTAACATAATGTACTGGCATTGACCCAGCGATAGCTTGGCGGACGATAACAATCTGGAGCTTTCGGGTTCAAGTCACACATGCACCACTGAGTTTCGTCTGTGTTTTCGGGCAATACACCACCTTCCCTCAGCCTCGTTTGTTGTCCAGATCGGGATTGGAACTGGGGGTTCTCTATCCTCCGAGCACCATAAAGAACCATAGAAATATATTCATTAGTAAGAATAAGGCAGGTTCTCAAATTCCTATCATATGTGTCCCCTATCCCCTCTCTCTTGGGAGGCTCTAAATAAGGTATACCGGTAATGTGTTGATCAGCCGAAAACATTTTTTTTTTAATTCATCTTTTTTTCTAAAATTACTATTCATCTACATATTTCAATTCTACAACTTGTTAACTATTTAAGTTGAAACGAAATCTGATTACGGTAAACAAAAGATGTATCATTTTTTAATTTTCCTATGTGCCCTTCCCCTCTCTCAAGGGCGGCTCTAAATGACATATAATGTGTTGTTGATCCAACTTAGGACAGAGTTATTTTGGTGTTTTCTTTCGGTTCTTAGACCCTCCGACCCAATTTTTGTAGTGTTTTTTTAACACAAAAAAATGGTAAGAAAAGTAACCGGTGATACCCATATTTCGGTCCTGCATTTGAAACCACCAGTGATCATGTTTAAAAATTAAAGTAAAATTAGAAGTTATATAGTTTTTTTTCTGGTCATTGCTTCCACCATGTTCTGTTCAATTTATATTATTATAAAAATAGTTCTATTGTCACTTTTTATTCATCTATACTGAAAGGAAAAAGAAACGCAGGGTGCGTATTTCCGCTATATATTGTATGTTTAATATGCTACTGCTAATCGAATGGTACAGGGCGACATTAGGTCTGTCCTTTTAGAAAGAAGGTTTAAACAGTACTGAACACACCAATGGTTACCCCTTTAAAGTTTCATTATCGTCAGAAAGCGCATTTGGCTCAAACAGGTGAGCAAACCTAGGCTTTAAATGTTGCAATCACTTAACATTAAATACAGTACTGAAATGGCTCAATTTTTCAAAGAGGAACTTCAGCATTTAAGAATTTCTTGTTACAACGTGTACTGTGATTAAAACGTCTACAACATCACAGTTGTGTCCTTTCTCTAACTAACTGCACTTTTTTTTTTTACAAAACATCTTGGGATTTCCTTGGAATATATATGGAATTAAGTGTGCAGTATATGCAATATATAGCGGAAATGTGCACCCTGCGTTTCTTTTTCCTTTCAGTATATTTCAATTCACCAACGTGTTGCCTATTTAAGTTGAAAGATAAATATGTATGGTTAAACAGAATCTGTATCATTTTTATTTTCAGAGTCCCTGATGTCCTGAGATGCTGGGAAACTGTACTGAAGTCACAAAATATGGGAGGATTTTATTGAAACGAGTGTCTAGTCACATATATATTATAATAAATGTTTACAACATTATCAACCGAATCAGAAATACTTAAACGAACAAGAATAGAATAATGCGACGGTGTACAATACTATTACTATTTTTTTTTAATCATGAATACCTCATACGGACAGTACTAGCATCAACTTCAAGAAAAATATGTCTAGTAACATTTGTGACTTGAGGGAATAAGGTTATTTGGACCCACTAATTTGAAATTCCCAGGATCACCAGTTCAGCACAATATCATATCAACATACATGTCTGACTGTTGACAGAGGTGGATCGATGGCGACTGTAACTAAACAGTTCATTGGAGTGGCTCAAAATAAGGGCTTATACGAAAATATAAATGTGTTTCTGTTAATCTGACCGACCATGCCCAATTTCTTTATTGGATTAAAATGATGTTTTCTGAATTTTATTGGATTATAAAGTTTGTGGAATAACAGATGGCAGCAGGTGTATATTACTGGTTCTACCCAGAAAAGTGGGTGGTCTGTCTCCGCCAAAAAAACAACAAACAGATACATGTATATATATAACCCCACATATGTTGAAAATGACTTGCACCATATAAACAACACAGGCGGAGAGGTGCGCATTTTTTTAAACGCCAAAATGTTATAATTTAAATATATGCAAGCGTGTGTAAAATCAATTCTTGATTAATCAATCGAGGTGCTAATTTTAATGCTTGATAAATACTTCAAACATGCTGTGTGTCCCTTTATAAATAAAAACAATTACTGTATAATGCAATTTAATTTTCAATGTAATACCCTTTATATATGGGATGTTTTGATGTAAATATTTGAAATAAAATGTTTTAAATCAAATAAATAATTCACTTCGATATCTGACTTGTTACATATTTTTCACTTAGTCATGAAAGATAATATTTAAGACCTTAATATGTACCTTAAATGTTTATTGTTTACCATCGAATGGTGCCGAGGTGGCATATGGTGTTAGTCATCCTTAAGTTTTTAACCAATTGTTTCGAAACTTTACATGATGTTTAACTATGATGTCAATCATTGTCAAGAGGAGCATATCGATTTTGCATCAAAATAAACTTGTTTTATGAATATATGTTATTGCATTGTATAATTTTCCACGGATTGTTTTCAGTGCGGTCATTTGTGTCCCATGGACATATTGAGTTATTGAGATATTCGGTTGCCCTTTTTATATTTGTATACATTCTTATTTTCACCTCTTACCGCTGCGGGTTCAATTCCCACTGGGAGCTCAACTTGTAGGTGAGAAAGTATCGATTCTTACGGATGGCAGAAAGTATACAGTACTGGTTCCACCCAGGAAATATGGTCTAAAATGTGCTATAATGACATAAGACACCATTAAAGGCCTTTTTTACTTTCCTTCGATGCTATCGGAATCATTGAATAAGTATTACGAGAGTGTTTCTGGCTGATAAAAAAAAATCATCTAAGGTTTCAACCGACAAATGGTCTATATTTAAACTAATAGGTTACAAGTAAGATCCCCTCAAACCCTTTTTTTAGTGGGTGATATATTCCACGGTTGATTCATTATACTCGCATGGGACAGCTACAGTACATATGACAGTGCTGAGTGCAGTTGCGGATGAATTGAATTGAATGTTGTTTAACGGCCCATCAACACAGTACAGGTTATTTAGAGCTGCCCCAGAGAGAGGGGAAGGATACATAGGAATCCGGGAACCGTGCCCTACTCTTATTATCAAATAGATTCCTATGGTTCTTTAACATGCTCGGATGATAGACCTATACGCAGGACAGCCCGGTTTACGTCCCCATCCGACGGACGAGGCTAATGGAAAGTGTCTTGCCCAAGAACATACTGACAAAACTCAGTGGCACCACCTCCGGTTACAAATCACTGCGCAAAGTTGCGGATGACAATTAGACACTGGACAGTCTAGTCAAAAACACAGCAACACATATATTACCTGAATATGCTTACAAATGTATGCTTGCAAGAGCTTTCAAGACAGACTTTCATGATTTTAGTTGGGGTAGTGGGTGATAAGGGGATGGGGCACATCCTTTTAAATCTCAAATTCCCTCTCTCTCCTTCTCTCCATCCCAACTCCCAACTTGAACAGTAAAGATTGTTACGTACACTTTCCAACTATGAGAGGGTGTCCAATACTATCCGCTACATCGAATACGCGCCTGCAGTTCTTGCGAGGACCGTCAAGTCAAAATTACAGTTGAATCAAACAACTCGAATTTTCGTGTACTTTTGATAATGAAATAACATGCTTTTCGTGATATGCAGCAACATTCATGTAATATGTGAGCTAAAACAACAATTCAAGTATCTCCTCGTATTTTATTTAACAAAACACAAACGATTGTTGTCATTTTAAACGTATTTTAAAAATGGCATCTCTTAGAGTTATCGCCCCTCGCTTCGACATTTTACAAGGCGGGTCTGCATTTATCACGACGCAGAGCTTCTAAAAAAAAGTCGGTACAACCGAACATCACGAAACTTAAAGCGGAACTGAAATCTCATCATCAAAAACTGTCACAATCTTCCAAATTATGTGTTTTAAAAAATCCAAAATGGCGGACTTTTTTTTTATGACTGCCGAAAGATGACGTACTACTTTTCGTTGCCATGCGTTACCAAATAGTTAATAGATGAAGGAAAATATCAAGGCTGCTCCCCTACTGAATTGTACCTAAAATGCATATTTTATTTATGTCCATTGAATGTTCTAAACATTTGATCTATTTAATATGGTGTATTGACAAGAAATGCCGTTTGGTATGACAATTCAGATAGTGTAAAATTAAAAAAAAATATCTCTGACTTTTGTCGATTTCAGACTATTGTCCTTGGTATTCACAAGACCATATCTCGGCAAATAATCATGCGATTTGCATGAAGTAGGTGATTTTAAGCTTGTTATGAGAATGACAACACAAAATCCTCATTTAAGAAACATCTGAACATGTTTTCTCCTCTTATAAGAGATGCGTTCAGTAATTAGGACTTGCTCAGATTCGTACCTAGGGACACTTTTCCGATTACAGTTGGTAAAATAAGCTCAGAAATAAGTTTTCCATAGTTTATTACATAGGTTTTGAGCGTTTTCAGTCCAATTTTGTCTATTAAAGCCGTAATTTTGAGTTTCATTTCATTTTTCGTGTTTAAAATGACGTATTGGTGAAGTGTTTGCAGTTGAACTATGTCTTTTTGGTATCAACATGTAGGGTTGCATGTTTGCAACATGTTTTCATGATTTAAATCTGCATGACAACAGGTTTGATAGGCATTAAACCACTAAATCGTTTCCCTACCCCCCTAAAATAGGATACTGTGAAAAGTGAAGATTTGTGTAAAAGGTAAAATATTATTCCTTATCACTCAATATTGACTTGGTAGCGTTCAGCCAGTATCAATTCTGATTTTAACAGTATTTTTGGCATTATTTAGCTCGTATTCGCTATTTTAATCAGATATGGTACCACCAATTTTGAAGAAGTTGACTGAAAAATTAATTTTGACATGAAAATCGACATAAATTGGCATATTCAAGTCCTAATTGTACCTAAAATGCATATATTATTTATGTCCATTGAATGTTCTAAACATTTGATCTATTTAATGTGGTGTATTGACAAGAAATGCCGTTTGGTATGACAATTCAGATAGTGTAAAATTAAAAAAAATATCTCTGACTTTTGTCGATTTCAGACTATTGTCCTTGGTATTCACAAGACCATATCTCGGCAAATAATCATGCGATTTGCATGAAGTAGGTGTTTTTAAGCTTGTTATGAAAATGACCACACAAAATCCTCATTTAAGAAACATCTGAACATGTTTTCTCCTCTTATAGGTTTACCACCACCAATTACATGTAAACCTCCGAGGTGTAGTCGAATGTAGATCCTATAATAAAAACTAATCCCTCCTTTATCGATGGAAATGGGCATTATAAGTAGGGGAAAACTGCCCATTTCTATTCGATTTTGTGGTTATATGTATAAGAAGCGTATTAATAGGTTTTACTGGATCACTGATGAACATTTTCGAAATTTCGACTCTATTCTTACACTTTGTGAGCAATGAAAACAGTCGATCAATAAAAACAGCTGTACCCTTGACCTGTTTAGTAAACAAACAAGAACTTTCTTACATGTCTTGTGACCCCACGTTTTCTGGTGATTTTTCAAGTGGAAAAATAGTTTTCTATATGAACATTACACTGCTGCATTATCCATACTTGAGTTGAGTTTGCAGCAAATCATTAATATGTGACACTTTAACATTGGTGTCTATGGGGAAAATAATTAGTGCTTTCATACCTGTATGGGTGCTGTCGCGTGAAGATTCCACGTTATGTGAGAAAGGTAAATTATCTGCTTTCACTGTCGATGTATTATAATTGCAAATACTATTGGATGTGCCAGCCTAGAAATTGTTGATAAAATGTAAACATAAATATAATTTGTTTTAAAATGAATTAAACATAAACAGGGTATTATTTACCCATTGTTATGGTATATAAGACAATGCGCGAACATATAAAGGAGTGGGAAGAAATGAGATAACCCGACATCAAATAAATAAGAGAGAGAGAGAGAAGGGTTTGAAATATAAAATAACGCGTGTGTGTGTGCGCGTGCGTATGTGTGATTCTACGGTGTAATGTGTATATACATACTGTCCACTTGTAACTGATATAGTGCTGCGACACTAGAACACCACGCCATAGTACATGATAATCCACCCAGTGATATCTTCTGACACTGGTTATGTGTGCACTTTATAACAAAATCACAAAACATTATCACAATAAAAATTCCAACATCCAAAAGGTGTGTGCTAGAAGGTAATCCCTTATTTTACATTTGAAATGCGACTAACTCTACACAACCTTCATCACATTAGCATAACAACCGTTTTCACTTGATTTATGACAGGTGTTGTAAAACATTTCCATCTTTCACACCATCGTTAGGGTGATTCCGAGCTAGGCCCCTCCTCACCTCAAAGTACCATCCCAGTTGTACACGAGGTATTGTACACATCTTGACACGAACTTTCATCATTTATGACAGGTTTTCTAAAAACATCCGATTACACCTATGGATACGCCATCTCAAAGGTGCTGCCTATTTGGACCCTCCCTCATCCAAAACTACAATTCTATGAGTACCTTAACATTTGACACGAGTCAGTTTCAGAGAATTTTATTTTAAATAAACCATACTTTTATTCAAAAAAGGGAAGGGGAGATAACTCTAATAACAGGAACCAGCTACCCTGTAGCTTTTGTTTCGTATATTTACTATTTATTCACGAAAAAGGAAATACTAAAAAGCGATAGTACACTTGACAGTGTATCTGATGATCCACAGAGCGGTCATGCGCAGCCGTGGTCGATAGGATAAAGATACTGTGTCCGAAATCCATTGCCTCTCAATTATAAATTGTTAGTTATTGTGGAAAGCATTGTTGTACAGTACTGAATAATGATTCTATTTAGAAAATAAATGATTGTTCTCCATTTAGAAAATAAATGATTGGTCTCTATCCACTACAAAATTTACTGTCATTATATAACATAAAATGTACTGGAAAATGCAGATAAACACAATTCAAATAAATATATAACAGGAAATGCAGCTTTCGCAGAACACAGTAAACCCAAAAACACGCAAAATGGCAATAGTAACAATAGAGGCATATGACGTCACAAACACAAAAAGGGTTGACAATAGGGCTACCGCCTTGGAACGAACAAACCAACAAACTTTCACTCTTCTCTCTCCAAAAAAGGATGAACATTTCCTTCGTCTCTTGGGACTCTTGTTTAATATTCGATGGAAATAATTATAATCACAAGCATATTTATTTTAAAATAAATGAAATATGTCAAATGATAGCCATTGGCATACCTGTCGCTAATACAAAACCTCTTGAAAGAATATTAAACTTCTTGATTAGGATAGCAGAAATTCCTTGATACTCGTTTTCTGTTCCTGTTTGTGCTTAATAATTAGGTTTTTTATTTTTTATTTTTTACATTCTACCCAGGCAAATATTACCACTAAGTGCCAATAGAAACAAAACGGTGAATGTTTATTTTCCTGTTTGATTAAAACTACATTTTTGTTTGTATTTGTACGATATATAAAAAAATATATTTCAAGTTGGTGGTTAGCATGGCAACGCATTCAAAATGTACAAACACACTCATTATAACTTGATTAAACAGCATATTCTGAGTGGAGTTTATGACATTTTATTTCCAAATTTATCGGAAACAAATCATGGTGTACTAATATTGGCATCAACTAAATTTTCATAAGGTCTCACAATAATCATGACGTTATTAACGCATTTACGCCGTTGGTCGTCGAATTTTTCCATAATGCGCATGTGTAGTCTCGGTGATGGAAGGATCATGTGAACTATTGCTCTCGGCAGTACTATTAAATATGTTGAGCGTTTTGATCTATGTACTCCCTGAAAGTAATTTTAGTGTATTTGTATGCCGCCGAAGGGTGGCATATAGTAGTCGCACTGTCCGTCCGTCCGTTCGTCCGTACCATCGTTTCCGGTAAATAACTCTGACATTCATGAACGGAATTATAGATATCTTAGCACAAGTGCTCACCACAATCCAGGTCCGTGGCTACAAGGTCAAGGTCACATCGATGGTCTAGAATTATAAGGTCGTAAGTGAGAAATCATAGTTTTCCGCAAAGTGAAAAATACTGACTGACATTATAAATTGTGTTAATACTGTAAATAATCATATTGTTTCTTATTACAAAATTTCAATTTTGACTTTTAATCAGAGAACTTTTACTTACGACGAAGTAATCGAAAAGGAATATTTTCATCAAAAAAGTTGTATCTAGCAGTTACGACCTTTTGAAATGTCACAAAAGTGATTATTAGACCAATGTAAATGTCTTTTATTTTAACAGTAGTGGATAATGTGACATCCCTTAGAGATGCAAGACATATGTTTTATACTTTAATTTTATCAAAATAACATTTAATAACTGAGAACCTTAATGCGTATTAACTAATGAACAGAAAACTAAACAATTTCTGAAAAAACATTAACAAATATCACAGTTGATTCTATGCTT
>JAWPHD010003178.1:0-226286 GCA_037043455.1 Cyrtodaria siliqua
ATTGTTGCTTATATTGCACCACTAATAAAATTAAACCTCTGTCAGAATAAGGAAAAACTTCTGAGTACTACAATCGATCTATTTAGCTATATGCAAACCGGTTTAACATCAAACTAATACTGGATTGATTAATACATCGCGGTGTGCACTTTAATCTTGATACATAACTCAAGATTGCCATGTGTCACTGATTTAAGTCAACGGTGTATTATCACATGTTAGGGAGGATCTGTAGACAGTTTGTATCGAACATATTATCACCCGTTAGGGAGGATCTGCAGACAGTTTGTATCGATCATACTGTGATTTGTGCATACCACATACGCATCTTACTGAAACATCTGCTGAAAAAATAGGTTATCATCGTGAATATTGTAATATGCACAATAAGATACGAAATCTCCGAAATAACCATACTTTTTTTATTAGAGGTATTGAAGAATACCAAATTCACTACTGGCTTATATAACCGCATCGGTTCTTATATTTACATTATTGTCCTGTCGCTTTGGTATCAGCATTAACGTGCCTTAGGAGAATGATAATAATACAACATGCAAGAGAGACCACTGCCGTAAGTGTAATTGCAGACTGTGTAATAGACATGTTCCATGAAGAAAAAGTGGATGCATGCGCAGTGCGTGCTTACAGAGTGTGCAGTCTTTGCGCCTTCTTGTAAAATGAAGTTTATTCGAAATGCACTTTATTCATCACAATAATGTTTTATATTCTGTTTTTATTTAGATACCAGATACCAAAAGACATACAGATTTCATGTACACTAACAAATATATATCAGCGGTATGTTCCTACCAAATAAGTAAATGTGAATGACCTTGAGCTATTTTTCACTTTTAGTTATTTAAATTAGAGTTTAACATTCACAGGTTTGTATTAGGGTCATTACGAGCTAAACCTTACAGCTTTAATTATTTATAACACACTTACATGCCAGCTATTATTATTATAAATAGTATTTCAATATCAATGACCTTGACTTACTTTTGACTACATGTTCTGAAAGGACTTTGACATCCAACTTTACTGAATTTAAGGTGACTGACAGCGCTACAGCGAGGCATCCGTGTACCATGGACACATTTTCTAGTTCAATTTAAATCTTTAGAGGGCTTTCGTGGTGCAGTCGGTAGCGCGGCGGATTTGTAAAGGAGGCCCCGGGTTCAATCCTCCGTGGTGCCACTGAGTTTCGTCGGTGTGTTCTTGGAAAAGACACTTTTCATTAGCCTCGTCCATCGGATGCGGTCGTAAACCGGGCGGTCTATCCTCCGAGCACGTTAAAGAACCATAGGAATATATTCGATGATAAGAGTAGGGCACGGTTCCCGGATTGCTATGTATCCTTCCCCTCTCTCTGGGGCGACTCTAAATAACTTATACTGTGTTGATGAGCCGTTAAACAACATTAAATTCAAATTAAATTTACAAAACGTACTAACGTTGGTATTTATATTCAATACAAAATCTCAATATACTAAATAATTGCTATTCTATGATATTGTAAGTAATAGTTATAGGACACGAACGAGGTAAATTCCGAGTTGTAACAGGGCATGGGTCACTAACGTGTGTCTTCATGTAAAATCATGGAGACGAAGCTGAGATTATATTAATTACGACCCTTGTTTGTGCCCCATGGACTATTATCAGTTGTTATCGACAGAGTGAACTTTTTTATAGCGTTTTTTCTACAAATCGCATTATCTTTAGAGCCCATTTCACAGAGCCCCTTCTTGATTTGAAGGAAAACAAAAAGAGTGCGCATGCGGAAAAAAGTGCGATGCCAACATTTAATTAGAACACTGAAAAAGTATTCTGTCACCATAGTTTAGATTACGGAATTATTCAAAGGAAAATGCCGCAAAAATGCGATAAATATTTTGCCTCTGTTATAAACTGACTATTTATTTTACATCGAATACGAATCAAAATCCAATGTTCATTGTAATAGTGGCATTTGTGTAAGCCAGCTGAATAACATGCCGACGAGGAATCGAAGGGTGTAACATGGTTGAGAAGAAAGGGCTTCCCCTATTGTGCTACCCGGACATTCTGATAGAAAACCTGCTTACTCTTTTTGTTTGTTTGTTTGTTTGAATGGTGTTTTACGTCATTTTAGAACATGATAGGCCATATATGACGGTCGATTGTTTGAGGTAGAGGCAGACCATCCAATTTTTCCTGGGTAGAACCAGTATTGTACTGTATGCCTCCCACAATCCTTAAGAATAGACACTTTCTCACTTACCCCTTGAACTATTTTTGAGACACACTAATGTTTAATGTAGGACACAGTCAACCAAAACCCCGCATTAAAACAAACAACAATTAACAATTTAATAAAAATCAACGCATGCGACATCACAACTTATACAAACTGCTTGACAATAGGAATACAGACTCTCAATTGTCAATGGCAGAAAGGCCGCTGGATGTTTAAACCAGGTTCTAGGGTGCACCAAACCTCACGCCTACCCATGGGCGGATCCAGAGGTTGTGGGGTCTGGGAGGGTACACGGTGCGAATCCCCCTCTTAAATCTGAATTTAAGTTGCGATGACTGAACTTCTTTTTTTTTAAAGATGCGATAACTGAAACGTGCTTGTGTGTATGTTTTGGTTGTTAATTGTCTTTTAAAAGTGTTGCCACCCCTAATATCATATCGGTTTCCGCACCAGCTTACTTATTGTCATCCCAATAAAACTAACCCTACGGCATATGCGTGTGATAGAATGTTATATTCATTCTAAGTTTAAACAGTTAAACAAAACAATACCTGTTCCGATAATTAATCCTTCAGCTATGTGTTTACGCAAGTATAGTCATTATAATTATATTTGATTTTCATTCTGAAGCGTTTTTCTACCACTTCCTGTATTATACAAGATTTACACAGGTATAAACAGACTGAAATTTGACGAAAGATGATATTTTGAACAAACAATTACCCAAGCGTTTCAAGTTCAGTAAGCTCTTTAGGTTTATTTCAATTAAATGTTAACACAAGATGTATGAGATGTAAGGTAATATTAGCTGGCATATTAAAATGACTTTTCATTCAAACCAACATATTTAACGCATATCGGTAATGCACCTATATAATTTATATAGATATACGAACGATACACACAATTCATTCAGCAATTTCGGATTATTATAATAAATAAAGCAGGGTACATAGGCAAAGAAACCACTGACAAAACAAAAATATATACTGAACTGCGAAGTAAGCAATGGGGGGAAAAGTGGAAATAGCATAATAACGCAATGAAGATATGCAAGCGCGCACCCATCGCAGGGCCTACTATCACGAGCGTTCTACTTATAGAAGCAATAACCAGAATACTGCGTCTGCATAACCAACTGGGAGATGCACACGCGGACCGTACAACATGTGATGAGATGTTACTCCAAGAAAGGATGAAGAATATTAGACAAATAAGGAAGTGCATACTGACATATTAAACGTTGAACAACAAAGGAATATGGTTCGGACGGTGTAAATCGTATAGACAGCATGCGTAGTATTATTTAATAAAATGTTGTAGTCTCTTATGTTGTCTCTACTGTTTAAAATGTACATACTATCCGATGATAGCTAATTTACGTGCATGTAAAATGCTGTTTTAAAAGAAACATCCACGTGGATAAAATTATAATATTTTAATAGGTTTCTTGTCGTGCCCTTAATGGTTTATTCTCTTGTTGCTCTGGCTTCTGTCAAGTCATCGAGTACCTTTATTGTGGCTTTCCAGACTTTATTTTTTTGTATTTATATATACGCGAGCATCTAGAAGTTTTACTTATATTGCCTTTTAACGCTGCCTTGTTGGTTAGAGAATATTTCAAGGCGGGGATTTCTTTATTTACACTGTCCCGTTTAATTGGGATGACAATAGGGTAAGTGTGATGTTTGGTGCATCATAGAACCTGGTTATAACCCCCAGTGAACTTTTTGGCCACTGACCGTTCCAAGGCGTAGGCTCTATTGTCAACCCTTTTGTGTTTGTGATGTCGTTTGCATTTGTTATTACTTTTGCCTTCTCGTTTGTCTGTTTACGTGTTTGTTTTTGTGTTTTGTGGTTGACCGTCGTCATTAAATGCTACTTTCCCTGTCCGATTTTTTTATCTTTCTCTTATTTGATATTTCACGTTTCGAGATAAGCGTATGCCTTACATGACTACACAAAAGAAGGCACACTGATAAACGATAACCATTCCACTCTTGAACGACTTTATACTGAATTCAACACTTGCAACAGTTTGGAACAGCGTCTGACATACCATGAAATTAAGCTTAAATCTCGCATGCGTGATATTCAGAGTTTAATACTTTTATTTCTGTAAAACAACTTAGCATATAAAACAAACACTTAAATGTAGATTTAAAAGAACTATGCCATAATCATATAACTATAATACATGTGTATAGAACACGTGATCAGAAGCGGTTAAAAAGCAGATTAAACAATTAACTCACCAAACGACTTCGAACTTTGTCGAATTCGTTTTCGGATTTCGACATAATCGAAAATAGTAAAAGGCACTATTAAATTGGCTTTTAATTTGCGGGGTTATATGTTTTTCCCACGATACTTTTAAGACATGTAGGAGAGATTTACAGTTGCGTGTTCTTGATTGCTGTAAATAATATTATGTTTTAGACTAAAAATCGTAATATGTCATGCGTTGATTACTCTAAGTATATATATAGGGCTCAGCGCAAGACTAACGTATCCCCTTCGTTATTAATATTGACGGTTACGATAGTCTTGGGTTGACCCTTCGATATTTGCAATAGAGACAAATCTGAACGTGGTTTTATTTTATCGTAAAAAAACGCCATTTAATAGTGTCGTATTTTCGTTATTTCGTTATTTCGTGTGACCTTCTGTCGTATTTTCGCTTCTAAACTGTCGTCTTTTCGTTCTATCGTTATTTCCTCTTTTCGTTCTTTCCGTAAGAAAAATTGTTCCTTAGTGGTTTTGTTCATATTCAAAGAATTTCATATCAATGAACAAATATATCATGAACAAAACTTTTATATTGCAATAAACACTGTTGGTTCGTGAGGTGTGTGTGTGTGTGTGTGTGGAGCTCACCATGTCAAACATTAATCTTGTATATGTTCCACGTTTTCTTTTCCCTTTACGATGGCTGGCGTGGCTCAGTGAATAGCGCGGTGGACTTGTAACTTTAATAGACATGTACGATATAATTAAAAAATACTGTACAGCACATTTTCTTGTTTGTTTGTTAAGTGTTACGCATAATCTCGCGTGATATTTTTCATTAAATAACTTCCTTTAAATTAAGGTTGATAGTCCCTCCACCAATTAAACCAAAAGGACACCCTAATGGTATAGGCACAATACAGTCTTGGCTTTCTATTTCTGTAATACCGAAGAAGTGTATCATAATGTGCAATACTATAATTATTTTCTGCATTCTGCTTTTTCTCTGTTTGGTTAACTCTTTTTAAAGCATATTTTCTACGTCGGCTTGATGCTGTGCATCAATTTTTCTTGTACTGAATTACTGAAGTAAAGCCAAACGATAACAAATATATTGTTAATGTATTCCCCATTTCGGAATGAGACAGATCAACTAACATTAACGACGATCTAGGTTACCTCCACTTCACGAACATTTCGGTCTATAGGTGCATGGCTTTCCTTTATAGCCGGTAGGCGGGTAATGTGCTCTCATACTGTGGTAAGCTGATCGGCTAGAAAACTTGCTTCAACATTTTGACTACTATTATTTTTTTTTAAATCCAGTAATCTGTTTAATGTGATTCTTTGATTTATTAACAATTTATAAATGATTCGTTTCACATCGAAAGTATGCGGAATGATAATGAATAATTATTGTAATGATAGCCACTGTCAAATCTAGAACGAAAATCCACGATGACGGTGCCCGTCGTAAAACCTGTATACATAAATGCACTTTCTACGATAGGGAGAATTGACTGTTTGCCACCAGTGTCAATAACTCGTAATAGTAGTTATTATGGGTGTTATATTATTTTGTAACAGTAACACACACCCTTAATGTCCACAATGACAGGATTTAAAAAACGTGTTGTACCTGGTTGTTATGCTATTCTGATGGGTGGTGTTACTGGAAATCGCTTTAAAATTTCATTGAATATTTTTTTTCTCAGTTTGTATTCTTTTTTGCATTTATTTCTATTTGCACTTAATGGTTTCATGACACCCTTTAAGATGTATATTGTGATATATATTTTTTACTTTAATAAAAAAAAAATGAATAAATAAATAAATCAATCAATAAAAAATAAATAAATATTAATTTTAAAAGAAATATTTGTAAAAAACAATAGGTATATTTATCTTCAATATGGAGTATTCCCCTTCAAGAACATTTCGGTTTATAGGTGCAGGGCTTTTCTTTATAGTCGGGTGATGTGCCTTCCTACTGTGGTAAGCTGACCGGCTACTTTGAGCTGCCCTCAATACAACAAAAAAAAGACTAGCTAAACATGAAGAATAAATGACACAATTTTGGTGCGGCTCACTCAATACCTACAGTACCATGCATATTTATTGCCCTTGATCTTACTAAAAAAAAAAGTGTTGGGAGGTGGGTATTTATCACCTTCGGTGATAAATCTAGTTATAGGAATAATATAAAGCAATTTCTTTGTATAGTATTAACTGTTGATGTATTCAAAGCAAATTATCAAACATTTTTTTCAATAAACTTAATAAAATATATATAAAATTCTAACCATTGCACTTTCTGCAACATCATCTTGCAGTTTTTGGTGAATTACTTAAACTGTCTGCCTAATAAGATAAGTTTGATCTGCAGTATAGTACTGGTAGTAGAGCAATAAACCCGGTACCATGTGGAGAAATTTATAATGGTCAGTCACAAGCCATCAGTTAAATGTTATAATAATTAGACCTGATGCTGAGCACAAAAAAGGAAAATGTCTGGTATGCTGGGCATATCTGTAGGACTAAATGGAGCTTTACATCATTTTAGCAGATACAGTCAACCAAAACCCCGCAATAAAACAAACAACAATTAAAAATTGAATAAAAATCAACGCATGCGACATCACAACTTACACAATCTGCTTGACCCTATGAATACAGACTCCCAATTGTCAATGTCAGAAAGGCCGCTGGATGTTTAAATCAGTTTCTAGGATGAAACAAACCTCACGCCTACCCGTGGGCGGATCCAGAGTTGGTTAGGGCTGGAAGGGTACACGGTGCGAATTCCCCTCGAAAATATGAAAATTTAGTCGAGATGACTGAATTTGTTTTTAAATGTGCGATTACTGAAAACATGCTTGTGTGTATGGTTTTGGTTGTTAGTTGTCTTTTAAAAGTGTCCCCACCCCTAATATCATATCCTGTTTCCGCACCAGCTTACTTATTGTCATCCCGATAAAACTGACCCTACGTCATATGCGTGTGATATAATGTTATATTCTAAGTTTAAATAGTTAAGCAAATCAATACCTGTTCCGATATACCACTGGAAAATCAATCCTTCAGCTATGTGTTTACCTCTAAAACACGAGTATAATCACTATAATTATATTTGATTTACATTCTAAAGCGTTTTTCTACCACTTCCTGTATCATACAAGATTTACCCAGGTATACAGACTGAAATTTGACGAAAGATGATATTTTGAAATAACAATTACCTAAGCGTTTCAAGTTTAATATGCTCTTTAGGTTTATTTCAATTAAATGTTAAAACTACATGTATGAGATGTAAGGTAATATTAGCTGGTATATTAAAATGACTTTTCATTCAAACCAACATATTTAACGCACATCGGTAATTCACCTATATAATTTATATAGATACACAGAATTCATTCAACAGTTTCGACTTATTAGTCCCTCACCGGTCCCTGGGGGGACTATAGGTATGCATCTCGTCCTTCCGTCCGTCATTCCGTCCGTCCTTCCGAATGCTTGTCCGGGCCATATTTTCAATACTATAATACTTTGAGATACCAAACTTGGTATGTGAATACATCTTGGGATAGCGGTGTGTCGCATACCAAAATAAGGCCTAAGTGACCTTGACCTTGACCTGTGACCTCTGTCACAGAAAATGCATAGAAAATGTTTGTCCGGACAGTATTTTCAATACTATAATACTTAGAGACCTTGACCTGTGACATCTATCATAAAAAATGCTTGCCTGGACCGTATTTTCAATACTATAAAACTTAGAGATACCAAACTTGGTATGTAGAGACATCCTCGGAAAGCGGTGTTTCGGGTAGCAAAATAAAGTCACTGTGACATTGACCTTGACCTGTGACCTCTGTCATAGTAAATGCTTGTCCAGACCGTATTTTCAATACTATAACGCTTAGAGATAACACACACATGATATGTGGATACACCTTGGGATAGGGGTGTGTCGCGTACCAAATTAAGGTCAATGTGACATTGACCTTGACATGTGACCTCTGTCATAGAAAATGCTTGTCCGGGCCATATTTTCAATACTATAACACTTAGAGATACCAAACTTGGTGTGTGGATACATCTTGGGATATTTGTGTGTCGCGTACCAAAATAAGGTCACTGTGACCTTGACCTGTGACCTAAGTCATAGAAAATTCCTTGTCCGGACCGTATTTTCAAATACTATAACACTTAGAGATATAAAACTTGGTATGTGAATACATCTTGGGATAACGGTGTGTCGCGTACCAAAATAAGGTCATTGTGACCTTGACCTGTGTCATAGAAAATACTTGTTCAATACTATAACACTTAGAGATACCAAACTTGGTACGTGAATACATCTTGGGATAGCGGTGTGTCGCGTAACAAAATGAATCACTGTGACCTTGACCTTGACCTGTGACTTCTGTCATAGACAAATGCTTATCCGGACCGTATTTTCAATACTGTAACACTTAGATATACCAAACTTGGTATGTGAATACATCTTGTGATAGCGGTATGTCGCGTACCAAAATAACGTCATTGTGACCTTGGCCTTGGTGGGGGACTATGAATTGCCCTGCAATTCTTGATGCTCTTGTTATAATAAATAAAGCAGGGTACATACGCAAAGAAACCAAACATTGACAAAACAAAAATAAATACTGAACTGCGAAGTAGGCAATGGGTGGGGGCAAAAAGTGGAAAGATGCAATGAAGATATGCAAGCGCGCACCCATCACATGGCCTACTATCACGAGCGTTCTACTTATAGAAGCAATAACCAGAATACTGCGTCTGCATAACCAAATGGGAGATGCACACACAGACCCTATAATAACATTATACAAAATGTGATTAGATGTTACTCCCAGAAAAGATGAAGAATATTAGACAAATAAGGAAGTGCACACTGACATATTAAACGTTGAACAACAAAGGAATATGATTCGGACGGTTTAAATCGTATAGACAGCATTCGTAGTATTATTTAATAAAATGTTGTAGTCTCTACTGTTTAAAATGTACATACTATCCGATGATAGCTAATTTACGTGGATAAAACTATAATATTTTAATAGGTTTATTTGATATTTCACTTTTCGAGATAAGCGTATGCCTTAAATGACTACAAAAAAGAAGGCACACTGATTAACGGTAACGATTCCACTCTCGACGACTTTATACTGAATTCAACACTTGCAGCAGTCTGGAACAGCGTCTGACATACCATGAAATTAAGCTTAAATCACGCATGCGTGATATTCAGAGTTTAATACTTTCATTTCTGAAAACAACTTAGCACTTAAATGTAGATTTAAAAGAATTGTGCCATAATCATTTAACTATAATACATGTGTATAGACTATAGAACACGTGATCAAAAGCGGTTAAAATGCAGATTAAACAATTGACTCACCTAACGATTTAGAACTATGCTTAATTTGTTTTCGGATTTCGATATAATCGAAAATAGTAAAAGGCACTATTAAATAGGTCAATAATTTGCGGTGTCACGATACATTTAGGACATGCAGGACATATTTACAATTACGTGTTCTTGATTTTGTGTAAATAATATTACGTTTTTCGACAAAATATGTTATTAAAATCGTATTATGTTATGACTTAATTACTGTAAGTATATATCTAGGGGTCAGAGCAAGACTACCATATCCCCTTCTTTATTCACATATAGTTACGATAGTCTTGGGCTGAACCTTCGATATATGCATATAGAGACACATATGAACATGGTTTTCTTTAAGCTAATTAAACACGGCTTAAGCGTCATTCAGTATTACTTCAATGTAATAAATGAAGTCAATACTTCACAAGCGCTCGAAATAGAGATGCACAGATACTTATAACACAGTTTATCAGCCCCTAAAATACGTTTCGTCGCCTTTAAAGTAAAAGCGACAAGTGTACATAACATAGTATTGTAATAATTACGTTTTACTTTAAGTTGCAATGTTCATACACTACATTACGAGTTCATTAGATAGCAACATTATCAGGTAATATACAATTAAGTATTGCTACTCACAGTGTTAACTTGAGATCGTTAAGTTATAAAATATTGTCTGAAAGTATTTTCTTTTTCTTTTTTTTTATATACTAACTACACGTCCATTACCTTCTTCGCTAAGGTAATTGTGCAGATGTTTAAAGTGACATATATAACGCTCAAATACACTTCTAAAGGATGTTATTACTTACTTTCTGAATTTAAATAGATAAAAAACAACAAAAAAAACCCATACATACCTGCTCGTATATCCTTACACAACACCGAATACACGAACTCCTTTAGCAATGTTTATTGCACTTTTTGTCCGTATATCTTACTAAAAAATCACGGTTATGTTATGTTAAAGGATCGTACAGTTTTAAACTTCCTGAATTAATAAATGTGGCAAACATATTTCAGACTGACGCTAGTGTCACGGAGTTTCAAAATGCTGTAATTACAGATAGCGTATAATATATGAATAATACAGTGTAGCACTCTATACACCTTCAATACATCTTACATTTCAGTAATAATAGAATGAAATATAAAATATCGGGTAAAACGACAGGCCATTATATTTGCTTAGACTAATGTGGATACGTTAGATTATGAATGATTAACATATCCGCATTCTTCAAATTAAGAACTGAATTAATTTTATAGGTTTTATAAATGCAGAGGGATAAACAAATTGTTGCTTATTTACATATTTACATTTGCCTACGATATTTAATTTTATCTAATTGATCGAAAAGGTCTATATGGGTGGTCTAATATTAACCTAAGCAAGACTGACTTAGTGATTATGTACTATTTGAAAAATGTAGAATCCATGCATATAATGGCACTTTTCCCCATCGAAAACAAGTACCGCGGCATAATTGTTTTATTTCATTATCTTAAAGTACTCGTTTTTTTTTTATAATAAAGAGATTTTACTAACGGAAATGGGACTCTTTAATAATGTATGGTGAGGTCCATCTGAATAACATACTAGGTTTTACTACCCAGTCAATCATATGGATCCAAACACCATACATTATTTGCTATATTATAACGAATCTGACAACAATTGAAAACCATACGTTGAATGTTTCATTGAGAGGGGTTCAAATCATTCGCTGTTGTTTAAGCCCCTCCTGTCAATAATGCCCCGACGAAGCTCCAGCTGTCAATTATGCCCCTAAATGGCGTTTCACAACAAAAGGGACGCAACACGTATATACTGCGATTTTATTGTGAAAACGCCATTTATAACAGATTAAGGGGAGGAAGTTTTGTATTGTAATCGTTTAGTTGAAGCACACGTCGATATTGAAAAAAACACATGCTATGGTGTTAGAGTTATAAAATATATTAGATGTATATGTTTCTTATATTTTGCCACTATCTACACGCAATTTCATTTATTATGTGCAATTCTGTTGACGAATAACCGATTACCACGTGTATAGCTCTCCCTGCACACGGACCTATGACGTTACACACACCTCCTTCTGAGGATGGCATACTTTCATAGTAGGCTTACCAGAGGAAATCGAACCTGTGACGTCTGGGACGAGAGGAAAGTATGACCAAGTATGCTAACCACTCATCCACCACAACAATATGACTGGAAGAAATTGTTATTTTCAATAGACAGGTTGAAGGAAATAAACATAAAAAAGACAACAAAAAGAGAAAAACAAATCAGAAAAAAGTTTTTTTTGTTATATTATATTTCTTTATAGAATAGACATGTAAACAAACATCAAAACATATTTAAAAAAAAATAAAACCCGTACACCAAAAACAATCCTACCCAAAATTCCTACCCCATAGTGGTCTCTTACATGGGGTATGATTGCTTTTGACTATGGTCTCTTACACGGTGTATGCTTGTTTTTGACTATGGTCTCTTACACGGCGTCGAATTGTTTTTCACTATGGTCTCTTACATGGGGTAGGATTGTTTCTGGTGTACAGTTTTTCATTGATTGATATGCTCTGATGTTGTGCTCTGCTGTTGTACATGTCTACTACAGTCTCTTACATGGGGTAGGAATTTTGGTGTACAGTTTTGCAATTATTTGCTATGTTTTGATATTTGTAGACAAGTCTAGACAAAAACAAACAATTAGATGTTTTGATTTTTTTAAGATCTTTTTGTTTTTAAAGATTTATTTAGGTCCAAACACGTTCCTTAAACCTTTGTTTCAATACCGTTCTTCTAGTTACAATTGATTGCAAATCGGGTCCTGATATGGTCTGGGATGTCGTGTTCTAAGGTGGATATAATATATCGGCATGGAATGTCTTCGATTCCTAGCACACATTCTCTAATTCACAAAAAGCGGAGTATACATCTGTCATGATGCTATGCATAACGTTCACGCAATAACTTTCACGCACAGTGCCGTGACCAGACATAAACTGACACCGAGGCAAAGAAATATATTGGGTGAGAAGTGGGTCGTGGGTCGGGGAGGGCAAGGGCGAGTCGGTGGGGTATGGGTGCACCAGGCTAAAATCTGAAAAGCAATAATTATATGCATATAGTAAGCTTTTGTTGGTTGGGGTGTACAGGTGGTAGTGGGATGGGTCTAGGGCGGGTCCAGTGCGGGCACCGGGAGCACCCCTACCTAAAATCTGAAACGTATGCACTTTGATTGTTCTTTGGTTGTTAGGCAGTGGGGTGGGGGCATGGGCGGATCCAGTTTGCATAAATTCATAAAATAAAGTCTTCTTACTTTAGAAAAAATCTGGGGAGCATGCACCCTCCTCAGGGGCGGATAAAGGATTTGACATTGGGGGTGGAGCGCAAGTTAAAAAAACAAGTTATAACCAAAACACACGCACTCACGCACGCACTCAAGTTAAGGGGTGATGCGCAACTTTAAAAAAACACTATTTACAGCCAACCAACAACCACTGCCCCTCCCCCCAAAAAAACACAAATAACACTCAACAGCAACAACAACAAAAAGCACAAAGCACAAAACACAACTATTTTTGTCACATAATGCGTACAAGTCACATATTGCATATTAAGTTTTGACGCATTATATGAATAATCACATTCGCCTCCTATTTATAAAATAATTAGGAAGTAGTAACGGCTTTCATCTGTTAACTTTCATTTTGTTCCCCTTGAGTTTGCGGGGTAGACCCAACCCCCCTCCCCCGCCACCACCACCCCCCACACACATTCATATTCATTTTGTCATTTTTTATCATGCCCATCATGACACCGCGTATGCAAACGTGGAAACGTGGCTCCATCGTAAATGGAGTGTCTATTATAGAATTTGCAGCAATTCTGCAGTTTTGCAGGTAAGAAGGTTCTAGGCCCGGTCTTCATATTTTATCTTGATGTAAATGGAGGATGAGCCTGGCGCGTTCGTTCCTGTTAGGCGCCATATAAACTTTCATGTGTTGTTGCTCCTTAAAACACAAATCAATTCAATTAACTTTTTTAAACAGTAGTCGAATGTGAGTATGCATACAGGAGAGAAGCCATATAAGCTACATACATTAAGATATTAGGCGACGGGAGAGATGTTTCTATTGTCCTTTAATTTTCCGAATATGCCTAGTTACTCATTTTAGCAAAGTAGAAGTTACTAGTGCTAATTAACTGCTATACCAGCCGCAATTACGCATTAATCGTGGATATGAATGTGTATGCTCTTTTTTAATTCAAATTTCCTAAGCAGTTACTACTTTCTAATTAGAAGTAGAAGTTACTAGTGCCTAGGAATTAACTGAACTATTAGCCGATACATTGAGTATACAGGAGAAATACCATATTATACCATTTAACGAAATAAAAACTTAATTTATGTGACTTGTTTGGATTTTATCCTGCATGAATACATATATTCGCTTACTGTTTAAAATAATTACACTTAAAGGGTGTTAGAGACATCTCTCACATCGCCTAGACATTACCACTTACTATTTTTAAAAAACAAAACTGTCTTTTAGCTTAATTATCACCTCTACCTTCTATAATGTACCAGTCGGTTTATTTGCAAGAACACGATTTATGAATTACATGTGAATTGACGAATACTATTGGTATATTATTTGTTACCTTATCAAACCATGTACAAATGCATAGGGAATCTGCATATTATATAAGAACAATGTTCGTGTGGGGTGTGTATTGTGGGGGTTGCGGGGAGGGACATACTCTACCCACCCCTTTCAGGTTAGGGGAGAGGTGCTGTCCCCGCTGTTCCTAATTATAGATGCTGCACATGGTCTAGTCTAATTATCATGGCAGCATCGTTTCCGAGGAAAGCTCCACGGCATTTTGCCTCATTAACACAGAAATTCAAAGAGATATGTCATGAGCATATATAAGGTATGACTCTTCCTACATGGGACTGGTCTACGTCTTAACATTTCCTTCGAAGGATGGCATAAGATTCACAGTACCTTGCCCGAATAATGAAAGGTCATTTGCCCAAAACCCTCACTCGGAAAAAAACATTGCTTGCAATTGTTAGAGTAAGCGAAATGACAAGTGTGCGTACACACTGGTGAGAAACCGTTTAAGGTACAATATCAGAGTTTATGAATATATCGTCCCTTTCGCGTATCAATCAATTCACCTAAGCAGTTTATTATGTCCCTCAGAACTGTACTGACGCTAGCAGTATTGATATTGTCCTTGAGGACAGTACTGAACCCAGAGAAGCTGGCAGGTGATATTTTCACAGAGATTATTATTGACTGTATCCGTTTATTGTTTCACTGAGGACTGTACTGACTCACGATTTAAAAGAACCTTATTAAAAATTAAAGCAGACCATTTCCAAGAATAAAAACATCCTTTAGTTTAAATACCACACATTTTGTCTGTCATTATAAAGTACCAGTAGCTTTATATGCAAGAACATGATGTCTTAGTACAATGTGACTTGATTAATACTTTTGGTATATTCTAGCAGCGAGAATAGTAGCTCTTATGGTGCATACGTACAACAGAGTTACTGTGATGCCCTTTTAGAATAAGTAGGTATCAGGGTCGACCATATCAAGACAGGTTCATGAAGAGATCAAGCAATGCATGCATAAACAGCCGCCATACAGCAATAGATTAAACGTTAACAACCAAGCGTGCATGCATAAAACTCACCAACGAGAAGAATACCTCATCGATCTAGACATTTTCGTACGACTAGTTAATGTTTTTCAGGTAAATTTCTCTGGAATTTTTACATTTCGACATATCTCGCGCTGACACGTATTCTGTGTTTTGAAACTTAAACCCGAACACAGCTAACACATATCGACAACGTTAACAGGCAAACGTCAGATATGTGAGTAGGTTGAGTTTCCAAGTACGAAACAAGACGAGGTGCGGGGAATATACTCTGTCCACCCGTCTCAGGTTATGGGGAGAGGTGCTAGCCCACTGTTCTTTTTTAACTACACACATTCATTTCTGATTATCATGACAGCCGCTTTTGATGAATGACCGTTCACTATTCGGGCAAGGTACATGTACTGTGAAACTGCCATCCTTCGAAGGGGATGTTAAGCCGTTGACCAGGCCTATGTACAGGAAGGGCCACATCCTATATAAGTATGCTCCTTACACATTTTGCTGTAATTCTGTGTGAATCAGTGACAACATGCCAGCAAAGCCTTCCTCGGAAACGAACTCACTTGGGGAAAAAAACATTGCTTGCAAACAGGTAGGGTAAACGAAAAGACAAGTATGCATACACACTGGTGAGAAACCGTTTAAGGATATGACTATATTGTCCCTTTGGTCTTTCAAGGAAGTGACCTAAGCAATTTATTTTGTCCTTCAAGACTTTAGTGACGCTAATTCTTGAAATTGTCCTTGAGGACAGTACAAAAGCCATGGAAGCCAGTAGGTGATATTTTCGTAGAGTTTAGTAGTACTGAATGTATTCGTTTTAGGACAGCACTAACGCTAGCCGGCGATATTGCCCCTGAGGACAGTACTAACGCTAGCTGTTGATATTGCCTCTGAGGACAGTACTAACGCTAGCTGTTGACATTGCCCCTGAAGATAGGACTAACGCTACCTGTTGATATTGACTTGTGGACGTTACTAACTGTAGCTGTTGATAGTATCCCTATAAGACACTGGCTGTTGATATTGTTCATGTGGATGTTAAAGACAATAGCTGTTGATATTGTAGTTCTACAGCTAGCTCTTGATAACGCCCCGGAGGACATTACTAACCATAACTGTTGGTATTACACTTAGGACAATACAAACGCTGGCTGTTGATATTGCCCTTGAGGACAATACCAACGCAGGCAGCTGATATTGCCTTTGAGGACGGTACTTACGGTAGCAGTTGATATTGCCTCTGGAAAGCGGTACTAACCCTATATGTTGTAATTGGCTCAGAAGACAGTATAAACGCTACCTGTTGATATTTCCCTTTATGGCAATAATATAAGTGGCTATTGATATTGCCAATGAGGACAGTGTTAAAGCTAACTGTTGATATTTTCCATGAGGACACAACTAACGCTAGCTGTTGATATTGACCCTGGGGACAGTACTAACGCTAGCTGTGGATATAGCCCATTATGACAGTCTTAACGCTACCTGTTTATATTGCTCATGAGCACATTACTAACTCTGGCTATTGATTTTGACACTGAGGACAATACTAACGCAGGCTGTTGATATTGTCCCTGAGGACATTACTTACGCTGGCTGTTGATATTGCCCATTAGGACAATACTAACGCTGGCTGTTGATGTTGCCCCTTTGGACAGTACTAACGTTAGCTGTTGATATTGCCCCTGAGAACAGTACTAACGATAGCTGTTGTTTTGACCCTGTGGACATAACTCACACTGGATATTGATGTTGCCCCTTAGGACAGTACTAACGATGGCTGTTGATATTGCCCCTAAGAACAGTACTAACGCTGGCTGTTTATACTTCCCCTGAGGACATTAATAACGCTGGCTGTTAACAGTGTCCATGAGGACAGTACTAACTCTGGGTGTTGATATTGCCAATGAGGCAAATACTAACGATATATATTGAGATTGCCCCTAAAGGCAGTACTAACGCTAGATGTCGATACTCCCCTTAGAACAATAATAACGCTCACTGTATTGATATTGCCCCTGGGGCCAGTATTAACGCTGGCTGTTGATATTGCCAATGACGGCAGTACTAACGCTGGCTGTTGATATTGCCTCGGAGGACAGTACTACCACTAGCTGTTGATATTGTATTTGAGGACAGTACTAATGTTACCCGTTGATGTTGCCTCTGAGGACAGTACTACCGCTCATCATAGTATCTCTATGGTGGTTAAAACAAAGGCTGATGATAGTGCACATGTGGATGTTAAAGACACTAGCTGTTTGTTTCCATATGGAGAGTACATATTATAGCTGTTGATACCTGTGCATGTTACTGACTAGCTGTTGATATTGCACCTGAGGATAGTTCGAACACTAGCGTGTTATAGTGTCCCTGAGGACATTATTAACGCTAGTTGTTGATAATTCACCTTAGGATAGTACAAACGCTAGCTGTTGATATTGCCACTGAGGACAGTAGTTGTTGGTATTGCACTTCAGAACATTACTAATGCTGGCTGTTGATATTACCACTGAGCACCATACTAACGCAGGCTGTTGATAATGCACCTTAGGAGAGTACTAACGCTAGCTGTTGATATAGCCACTGAGGACAGTACTTACGTTAGTTGTTGGTATAGCACTTCAGGACAGTACTAACGCTTGCTGTTGATATTGCCACTGAGGACCATACACAACGCATATGCCAATGGCGGGAATTGAACCCACGACGTTTGGATCATGGGTCTAACGCTCTACCACTAGACCACAGCGCAAACGCTAGATGTTGATATGGCCCCTGAGGATAGTACTAATTCTAGCTGTTTATATTGCCCCTAAGGACATTACTAAGATGTTGATATTGCCTCTGAGGACAGTAATAACGCCAGCTGTTGATATTGCCCTTTAAGATAGTACTAACGCTAGTTGTTGATATTGTCTCTAAGGACAGTTCTAATGCCAGCTGTTGATATTTCCCCTTAGGATAGTCCTAAACTTAGCCGTTGATATTGCCCCTTAGAACAATAATAACGTTATCTGTTGATATGGCCCCTGAGGATAGTACTAATTCTAGGTGTTGATATTGCCCTTTAGGACATTATTAAGCTGTTGATATTGCCCCTGAGGAGAGTAATAAACGTAGCTGTTGATATTGCCCCTAAGAACAGTAATAACGCTAGCTGTTAATATGGACCCTGAGGACTTTACTGACGCTAGCTGCTGATATTGCCCCTAGGGACAGGACTAAAACTAGCTGTTGATATGGTCACATAGGACAGTACTAACGTCAGCTGTTGATATTGCCCCTTAAGATAGAACTAACCCTAGCTGTTCATATTGCCCCTGAGGACAATAATAAACCTAGCTGTTGATATAGCCCGAGAACAGTACTATCGCTAGCTGTTGATGCTGCCCCTAGGGACGGTTCTAAAACTGGCTGTTGATATGGCCTCTGAGGACAGTACTGAACCTAGCTGTTTATATTGCCTATGAGGACAGTACTAAAGCCAGCTACTGATATTGAACCTTAAGACAGTACTATCGCTAGCTGCTGATATTGTCTCTAAAGACGGTACTAAACCTAACTGTTGATATGGCTCCTGAGGACAGTACTTACGCCAGCTGTTGATATTGCCTTTTAAGTGGTACTAACGCTAGCAGTTGATATTGTCCCTAAGTACAGTACTAACGCCAGCTGTTGATATTGCCCCTTACGATAGTCCTAAACATATCCGCTGATATTGCCCCATTAGAATAGTAATAACGCAATCTGTTGATAAGGCCCCTCAGGACAGTACTAGTTCTAGGTGTTGATATTGCCCCTGAGGATATTATTAAGCTGCTGATATTGCCATTGAGGACAGTATTAACGTAGCTATGCTATTGTCCCTAAGAACAGTAATAACCCTAGCTGTTGATATGGCCCCTGAGGACTTTACTATCGATAGCTGCTGATATTGCCCCTAGGGACAGTACTAAAACTAGCTGTGCATTTGGCCCGAGAGGACAGTATTAACGTCAGCTGTTGATATTGCGCCTTAAGACTAACCCTAGCTGTTGATATTGCACCTAAAACCTAGCTGTTGATATAGCCCCTGAGGACAATACTAACACCAGCTGTTGATACTGACCCTTAGGACAGTACTATCGCTAGCTGTTGATACTGCCCCCAGGGACGGTACTAAAGCTAGCTGTTGATATGACCCCAGAGGACAGTACTAACGCCAGCTGATATTGTCCTGTAGGATAGTACTAAAAGTAAGTATAACCTTAGCTGTTGATAATGCCTTGAGTAAAATATTAACGCTAGATGTTGATATGGCCCTTAGAATAGTAATAACGCTAGCTGTTGATATGGCCCCTGAGGATAGTACTAATTTTAGCGGTTTATATTGCCCCTAAGGACACTACTAAGCTATTGGTATTGCCCCTGAGGGCAGTAATTACGCAAGCTGTTGATATTGCCCCTTAAGATAGTACTAACGCTAGCTGTTGATATTGACCCTGAGGACAGTACTAACGAAAGCTGTTGATATGGCCCCTGAGGACAGTACTTACACCGGCTGTTGATATTGACCCTTAGGACAGTACTATCGCTAGCTGCTGATATTGCCTCTAAGGACGGTACTAGACCTAGATGTTGATATGGCCCCCTAGGACAGTACTAACGACAGCTGTTGATATTGTCCCTTAAGATGGTACTTACGCTAGTTGTTGATATTGCCCCTCAGGACAGTAGTAACGCTAGATATTGATATTGCCCCTTAGGATAGTCCTAAACCTAGCCGTTGATATTGCCCCTTAGAACAATAATAACGCTAGCTGTTGATACGGCGCCTGAGGATAGTACTAATTCTAGGTGTTGATATTGCGCCTTAGGACATTATAAAGCTGTTGATATTGCCCCAGAGGAGAGAACTAAACGTAGTGGTTGATATTGCTCCTAAGAACAGTAATAACTCTAGCTGTAAATAAGGACTCTGAGGACTTTACTATCGCTAGCTGCTGATATTGCCCCTAGGGACAGGACTAAAACTAGCTGTTGAGATGACCCTTGACGACAGTATTAACGTCAGCTGTTGATATTGCCCCTTAAGAAATAACTAACTCTAGCTGTTGATATTGCCCCTGAGGACAGTAACAAACCTAGCTGTTGATATAGCTCCTGAGGACAGTACTAACACCAGCTGTTGTTATTGGCCCTTAGGACAGTACTATCGCTAGCTGTTGATATTGCCCCTTGTGACGGTACTAAAACTAGCTGGTGATATGACCCCAGAGGACAGTACTAACGCCAGCTGATATTGCCCTGTATAACCCTAGCTGTTTGATAATGCACCTTAGAACAATATTAACGCTAGATGTTGATATGGCCGTTAGAACAGTAATAAACTAGCTGTTGATATTGGCCCTTAGGACAGTACTATCGCTATCTGTTGATATTGCCCCTTGGGACGGTACTAAACCTAGCTGTTGATATGGCCCCAGAGGAGAGTACTAAACCTAGCCGCTAATATTGCCCCTTAGAACAGTATTAACGCTAACTGTTGATATGGCCCCTGAGGATAGTACTAATTCTAGGTGTTGAAATTGCCCCTTATGATATTATTAAGCCATTGATATTGCCCCTGAGGACAGTACTAAACACAGCTATGATGTTGTCCCTAAGAACAGTAATAACGTTAGCTGTTGATATGGCCCCTAAGGACTTTACTATCGATAGCTGCTGATATTACCCTAGGGCCAGTACTAAAACTAGCTGTTCATACGGCCCCAGAGGACAGTACTAACGTCAGCTGTTGATATTGCCCCTTAAGATAGAACTAACCCTAGCTGTTGATATTGCCCCTGAGGACAGTTATAAACCTAGCTGTTGATATAGCCCCTGAGGACAGTACTAACACCAGCTGTTGTTATTGGCCCTTAGGACAGTACTATCGCTAGCTGTTGATATTGCCCCTTGGGACGGTACGAAAACTAGCTGTTGATATGGCCCCAGAGGACAGTACTAACGCCAGCTGATATTGCCCTGTATAGCCTTAGCTGTTGATAATGCACCTTAGAACAATATTAACGCTAGATGTTGATATGGCCGTTAGAACAGTAATAAACTAGCTGTTGATATGGCCCCTGAGGATAGTACTAATTCTAGCTGTAGATATTGCCCCTAAGAACAGTAATAACGCTAGCTGTTAATATGGACTCTGAGGACTTTACTATCGCTAGCTGATGATATTGCCCCTAGGGACAGGACTAAAACTAACTGTTGATATGGCCCTTGACGAAAGTACTAACGTCAGCTGTTGATATTGCCCCTGAAGATAGAACTAACCCTAGCTGTTGATATTGCCCCTGAGGACAGTAATAAACCTAGCTGTTGATATAGCCCGAGGACAGTACTATCGCTAGCTGTTGATACTGCCCCTAGGGACGGTACTAAAACTAGCTGTTGATATGGCCCCAGAGGGCAGTACTAAACCTAGCTGTTTATATGGCCTCTGAGGACAGTACTATCGCCAGCTGCTGATATTGCCCCTAAGGACAGTACTAACGCCAGCTGTTGATATTGACCGGTAGGACAGGACTATCGCTAGCTGCTGATATTGCCCCTTAGGACAGTACTAAAACTGTAGTTGATATGGACCCTGAGGACAGTACTAACGCTGGCTGTTGATATTGCTACTGAGGACAATACCAACGCAGGCAGTTGATATTGCCATTGAGGACAGTACTAACGCCAACTGCTGATATTGCCCCTAAGGACGATACTATCGCTAGCTGTTGATACTGCCCCTATGGACGGTACTACAATTAGCTGTTGATATGGCCAAGAGGACAGTACTCACGTCAGCTGTTGATATTATCCCTTAACATAGAACTAACCCTAGCTGTTGATATTGCCCCTTGGGACAGTAATAAATCTAGCTCTTGATATAGCACCTGAGGACAGTACTAACGACAGCTGTTGATATTGGCCCTTAGGACAGTACTATCTCTAGCTGTTGATACTGCCCCTAGGAACGGTACTAAAATTAGCTGTCGATATGGACCTAGAGGACAATACTAAACCTAGCTGTGTATATGGCCTCTGAGGACAGTAATAACGCCAACTGCTGATATTGCCCCTAAGGACGGTACAAACGCCAGCTGTTGATATTGACCGATAGCTGTTGATACTAGCCCTATGGACGGTACTAAAACTAGCTGTTGATATAGCCACAGAGGACAATACTAACGCTAGCTGTTGATATCGCCCCTTAGAATAGTACTATCGCTAGATTTAGATAATATCCCTATGGATGTTTAAACGCTGGCTGTTGATATTCCCATGAGGTCAGTTCTTACGTCAGCTGTTGATATTGCCCATGATGACAGTACTAATGCTAGCTGATGATATTGGCCCTGAGGACACTACTTACGCCAGCTGTTGATATTGCCCATTAGGACAGTACTAACGACAGCTGTTGATATTGGCCCTGAGGACACTACTTACGCCAGCTGTTGATATTGCCCCTAAGGACAGTACTAACGTTGGCTGTTGATATGGCCTCTTATGACAGTGTTATCGCTGGCTGTTGATATGGCACCTGATGACTGTACTATCGCTAGCTGTTGATATTGCCCCTTAGGACAGTACTAAAACTAGCAGCTGATATGGCCCCAGAGGACAGTACTAACGCCAGCTGTTGATATTGCCCCTAAGCATAGTACTATCGCTAGATGTCGATAATATCCCTATGGATATTTTAAACGCTGGCTGTTGATATTTTCCCAGAGGTCAGTTCTTATGCTAGCTGTTGATATTGCCCCTGAGGACAGTACTAACTCTGGCTGTTGATATGGCCCCTGATAGACATCTAGATATTTTGTAGTTATCTAGATAAACCGTTAAAAATATCTAGATAGTTATGTAGCTACCTAGTGACAAAAATAGAATACCACCATTCTGGTGATACTTAAATAACTCGTGTATTTATAAAGCACAAATACAATTATTCACTTGTGTACGTAATACGATTGGTGAGTACATGCACCGCACTTTGACCACATGTGTCCCTAATATGTTTTTTTCCAATGAATTAGACACGTGTCCTTAATTCGACCAAATTACATTACGCGGTCCGAGTATTAACTTTCATACCCGTCTCCAAGAAATGAAAGCGGGGTTGGCTGGGGTATGGAATAAAACCTTAATTTAGCCTTTAAAAAAAAAGTGTATATTGTAAAATTAAAACATTTAATAGGTAATTGTAAACAGGTTATTGCGTTATTTCAGTAAAACATGTTTTTAAACGTGTTTTATTGTCAAAAAATATCCGTTATAAAATCCTGCTAATATAAGATTTCCCATCGCTTAATGGTATTAAGGCGGGACCACGTAATGAGGGACACGTGTGCGTAATTTGGTCTGGCTCAAATACGGTTCCACAGACCGCTTTGTATAGCACTGATCATGGGAGGTATATTACCTTTGATTTTCAATAAATGTTTGCATAATTATATAGGCCTTGAGCCAGGACCCAAAATGTTCGATATTGTTACCAACTCAAGGGACAAATTCTATCATCACTTTTTTAAAAGAGCAATGTATATAGATTACATTTTTCCATGATAGCAATCTGGAACGGGTAGCTTATATAAAAACAATCGAACATTAATATGTTATCATTGTAGCGCTTTCATATAAGTTTTTGATGTTCATTTTTGAATGTCATGCTTGTGTGAATAATTATTGATGTACTTTTTAAATATGTGCTTAAGTTTACAATTCATTGAGTTACATAAAGCGTAAATAAGCTCTTTTTTAGTACTGAATTCAGTTTAAAATCTCTATTTTGCTTCAAATTAGAAGTCAATTTACCCCACCCACTATTGACACATTTTTATGCATTTAGTTTAGTTTTAACAATATATGTGTAAACTTGTAAGAATCAGTAATTTACAACCTTTCTACATGATTTAAATAATATAATATGAATAAGGGATTGTTATGATATATTGATGAAATGAAGTACTGTTCATGGAATTGAACATATGTGTTCAGTAAGCCTGATAAGTTGAGACATGTGCCAAACTGGAAGTATAAGCCTTCCTCAAAGTAACTGCAACATAAATAGTACTAACATGTTCTGATACACACATATATTGCACAGACGACACATAGTCCAAAGAATTCTAGATAAAGGAAATGTGCGGTTTAACGTGTTTTTTTTAACAAAAGTATTTTTTAGGTATATGCGTCATGGCAATACTTATTATGATTACACATTTGGATTATGTATTACACATAAATACATGAATTAAACATTGCATATTGCAACGCAAAATCTTAAAAGTTATTTTAATACTTTTTAATTACAATTTATGCATATTTTAAGGATTTTTACACCTGAATTACCCCACCCATATACAACACAATGAAGAATTCTGCATATGACACGTAAAAATAGTAATATATGCATTTGCACGAACCATTTTTGTGTTACTGAAAAAAGAATAGACGAAGATGATTGATTTGAATTGGCATTTTACGGCGCACCAACACAAACATGTTATATGGCGCCAACAGGAATGAACATTCGACCCGGCTCACTCTTCAATAACATCTAGATAAAAATTTGCACAATGTGCCCAGAACCTTCTTGCCTGCAGAACTTCAGAGTTGCTGCAAATTCTCTAGTAAACACTCCATTTTTCGCTGGAGCCACGATCAATGCCACCACTGAAGTAGCACCTGAAACAATACAGGTTCCATGATGAAAATAATGAACAAAAGTGACAAAATTAACATGAATTCGGGGAAATTTTACCCATATGCTTGGATATATTCTTGCCCGGGAATCACATGGCGTCGACGAAGAAATATCTTTAGGCTGATACTCAGATTACTGTACTAACTACTTACCATGGCAACTATTTGTTAGTATTGGTGCAGTTGTTACATTATCACCTGCTTAGGATATGTATCTATACATAGGTTATGATGTTCTCCGTACTTGATTTAGAGTATTGAATTAACCTAGGATAGTAAGCATTAATCCTACTTTTGCGCATGCAAGTGCAAGTGGAATGATTATTACCTAAAAAAGAAGGTGTATTGCCAATGAAAAAAGAGAGGGAGTGTTTGTGTGGGGTGGGGGGGTGGGGGGGGGGGGTGGGGGGGCGGTGGAGGTGGATATATTATATAGGCATTTAGGAACCTGCCCTACTGACGAATAGACACCTATGTTTCTTTAACATGATGAGAGAAAAAAACAAGCGATACACGGGATCGCCTGGTTTACGTCCCAATCCGAGAACACACCGACAAAATTCACTAGCTCCAGTGAGGCTTGAACCAGGGTCCTCTGAATTTAAAGTCCCCCTTGCTATCAACTGCATCAACAGGCTGTATGCGATCAAGCAGGAAGTACATACAACTAACATGTTAATCCTTCATAAAGGTTATATGCAAGAAGCTGGGTTCACAACGGTCTCTCTTATCGAGCAAGTTAGCACCAAGTTCATGTATGTCGATTTGCAATATGCCTGCAATCCTTATATATGCCCAGCTCATTGCTGTTTTGATAAACTTGGCAATTAATGCCTTTGGATAAAACAGGACAATTAAGAATACTCAGTACATATTATCTGATTTAAATAGTATAACTTAATGTGACAATATAACATACATATAAGATATAAAAACAAATTAAACGTTTCCAGATAAGAATCGGTAACCAGTGCATCGAGATAGATTACATTTAGTGATCACGGTTAGTTTACTGATGTTTACTCTAAAAGCTATATCCGACATACAGGTGCTACTGCAGTTAAAGTAGCTATCCCGCCAACAACAGCCACATTTACAACATATGTACATCGTTTCTAAACCTGCTGACCACCAGGTATATATATATAACTTACATCGTTTGAGAATCAAAACTCTATAGATACAATATAAAAAGCTTTAACCAGCCAGACAATAAAAACAAAATTTTACACTTATTCAATTACGGATATTACAAAAACCCATGAATAAATACATACTTTTAAGTGACACATATGCATTATTATATGAGATGAATACCTGGATAGAGTTTTGATAAACTGTTTTTGTAGTGTAATTTTGTCGTAATTTGGCGGATTATTTTAAAAGTTGTATAACAAACACCTAAAAATCGACAGTTAAACCGTAAAATGCCTTTTCTTTCTGGTTTTTTTTTGTGCAATTTGTCGAAAATGCAGTGGTCTACTTTGTGATTTTAGTTCGTGGATTTATTCAATATGCGATTTGTAAACATGGTTAAGTCTACATAATGGAATACCTCATCAAAAGTCACATTCTCTATATATTTCAGTTCGCTTAGGGACATTATTGACAGATGTCGTCTGTGTTGTCCATAGGGGCCTTATTGACAGATGCCGTCTGTATTGTCTATAGGTAGCTTATTGAAAGATGCCGTATGCATTGTCCATAGGAACCTTAATGTCAGATGCCTACTGTATTGTCTGTAGGGACATTATTGACAGATGCCGTGTGTATTGTTTGTATGGACCTTATTGACAAATGACGTCTGTATTGTCAATAGAAACTTTATTGACAGATGCTGTAGGTACTGTCTATAAGGACCTTATTGACAGATGAAGCCTGTATTGTCTGTAGGGACCTTATTGACAGATGCCGCCTATATTGTCTATAGGGGCCTTATTGACAGATGCCATCTGTATTGTTATAGGGACCTTATTAACATATGCCGTCTGTATTGTCTATAGGGACCTTATTGACAGATGTCGTCTGTGTTGTCAATAGGGGCCTTATAGACAGATGCCGCCTATATTGCCGATAGGGGCATTAATGACAGTTGCCGTATTTATTGTCTATAGGGACCTTATTGACAGATGTCGCCTATATTGTCTATAGGGACCTTATTGACAGATGCCGTCTGTATTGTCTATAGGGAGCTTATTGAAAGATGCCATATGTGTTATCTGTAGCGGCATTATTGACAGATGCCGTCTGTACTGTTTATAGGGACCTTATTGACAGATGGCGTAAGTATTGTCTACAGGGACCTTATTGACAGATGCCGTCTGTATTGTCCATAGGGACCTTATTGACAGATGTCGTCTGTGTTGTCCATAGGGGCCGTATTGACAGATGCCGCCTATATTGTCTATAGGGACCTTATTGACAGATGCCGTCTGTATGTCTATAGGAAGCTTATTGAAAGATGCCGTATGTATTTTCTGTAGCGGCGTTATTGACAGATGCCGTCTGTACTGTTTATAGGGACCTTAGTGACAGATGGCGTAAGTTTTGTCTATAGGGACCTTATTGACAGATGCCGTCTGTATTGTCCATAGGGACCTTATTGACAGATGTTGTCTGTATTGTCTATAGGAACCTTATTGACAGATGCCATCTGTATTGTCTATAAAGACCTTATTGAAAGATGCCGTCTGTATTGCCCATAGGGGCATTATTGACAAAAGCCGTCTCTGTTGTACATAGAGACCTTATTGACAGATGCTGCCTGCATTGTCTATTAGGGTCTTATTGACAGATGACGCCTGTATTGTCTACAGGGACATTATTGACAGATGCCGTCTGTATTGTCTATTGCGACCTTATTGGCAGATGGCGTCGGTATTGTCTATAGGGGCATTAGTGACAGATGGCGTCTGTATTGTCGATAGGGGCATTAATAACAGATGCCGTATGTATTGTCTATAGGGACCTTATTGACAGATGACGTCTATATTGTTTATTGCGACTTTATTGGCAAATGGCGTCAGTATTGTCTATAGGGGCATTAGTGACAGATGGCGTCTGTATTGTCGATAGGTGTCTTCCTGACAGATGACGCCTGTATTGTCAACATGGACCTTATTGACAGATTGACAGATGGCGCCAGTATGGTCTGTAAGTTCGTTATTGACAGACATATTCTGTGTTGTCTATAGAGATCATATTGACGCATGGCGTCAATAATGTTGAAAGGAAACTTATTGATAGATGGCATCATTATTTTACATAGGTACATTGTTAACAAATGAAGTGTGTATTGGATACAGGTACCTTAGTGACAGATGATGTTGGTATTGTCCAAAGAAACCGTATTGACAGATGGAGTTCTTATTGTATATAGGGTCCCAATGATGGATTGTGCCTATATTGACTATAAGGACCGTATTGACAGATTACGTACACACTGTCTATAGGGACATTTTTGACAGATGATGTCAGTATTTTCAATAGGGACGTTATCGACAGATGACGTCAGTATGGTCTATACGGGCCATATTTACAGGTGGCGTCATTACTGTTGATAGGGTATCTTATCGACAGATGGCGTCAATATTGTTGATAGAGACCTTATTGACAGATCGCGTCAGTATTGTATATATGGACCTTATGGACAGATTTTGCCATCATTGTTGATTGGGACCTTATTGACAGATAGCCTCAGTATTTTATATCAGGAACTTATTAAGAGAGTGTGCTTGTTTGGTCAATAACGACGTTATTGATACATGGAGTTAGTGTGGTCTATACGGATCGAGTCTGTATTGTGCACAGGGACCTTATTGACAGATGTATAGCAAATAGGGAATAGGGACCATAGTGACATGTGGCATCAGTTTTTTTATTTTGGGACCTTATTGAAAGATTGTGTCATTATTGTCTATAGGGACCTTATTGAGAGATGGTGTCAGTAGTGTTGATTGGGACCTTATTGGCAGATAGAGTCAGTATTGTATTAATGGACCTTATTGACAGATGGTGTTTGTTTTGTCAATAGGGACTTTATTGACAGACGGCGTTAATATGATCTGAATGGACGTTACTGTTGACAGACGTAGTCTGTGTTGTCTTTATAAACACATGCCGTAAGTATTGTTGAAACGGACCGTATTGGTAGATGGCGTCATAATTGTTCATAGGGACCTTGTTGATAAATGAAGTGTGTATTGTGTACAGGTTCCTCAGTGACAGATGGTGTGGGTATTGTCCATAGAGAACTTATTTACAGATGGAGTTCATATTGTCTATAGGGTTCTAATTGACAGACGGCGTCAGTATTGTTGAAAGGGACCTTATTGACAGATGACGTCAGTATTGTGTAGATAGATGGCGCCGGAATTGTTGCTTGGGACTTAATTGACAGATAATGTTTGTTTTGTCACTAAGGACCTCACTAAAGACCTTATTGACAGATGTCGTTTATACTGTCCTCTGGGGGCAATATCGACAGATAATCTTACTACTTTCCTCAGGTGCAATATCAACAGCCAGTTACCGTTATTACTGTCCTCAGGGGCAATGTGAACAGCTAGTGTCGGTATAGTCCTGAGGGCAAACTTATCGGCTTTGGTCACTTCCTTGATGAGCGAAAGTGATATATTCAAAACCTGTGATATTTAATCTTTAAACGGTTTCTCACCAGTGTGTACGAGTATGCTGCCTCTATTTCCTAATCTGAGAATAGTGGGCAGAGTATATTCCCCCACCCTCCAACAACACACCCGAATATTTTGCTTACTTAATGTGTGAATCACCTATACATGTGAACATGCTTGGAATAATAGAAATAGGTATAGAAATCGAATAGGAATTGCAGCTTTCACAGAACACAGTAAACCCCAAAACACGCAAACAGACAAACAAGAAGGCAAAAGTAATAATAAATGCAAACTACATCACAAACACAAAAGGGTTAACAATAATAAGAACTAAGCATATAACAATAATATTCACCAAGTCACACTTTACTTAAAAGATCAAATGCTTGCATAAAAACCTACTGGTAACTTATAAAGCCAGAAGAAAGGTATGCTATTAAGCAATAGACTATTTTATATGATCAGCTTTAATATAATAATGATCAGCTTTAATATAATAATTATATTGTTTTAAATCATGTGACGATACTGTCCTCAGGGCAAACAAAAGGATACAGTCAGTACTAAACTCTGCAATAATATCACCTGCTAGCTTCCATCGCTCATTACTGTGCTCTAGGACAATATCAACAGATAGCGTCAGTAAAGTTCTTAATGACAAACGAAATTACTTCGGTCACTTTCTTGATACGCGAAAGTGACGATATATTCATAACCTGTGATATTTAATCTTAAACGGTTTCTCACCAGTGTGTATGCCGCACATGAAATCCGAGAGCGATGGGCAGAGTATTCCTACCCCCCCCCCCCCCCCCCACCCCCCCCCCCCCCCCCCCACCACACACCCACCCGCATTCACCCACCCTTCCCGAATAGTTTGCTCAATTTATGTGTTGATCTCCTGTACATGTGAACATGCTTGGATAATATCACTAAGAATATAACAAGAGTATTCCGCAAGTCACAATATTTAAGTAAGAAATAAAATGCTTGTATGCAAACATAAACCTGCTGGTAGTTTATAAAGCCAGAAGAAAGTAGGGCAATTAAGCGGCAGTTTGTTTTTAATGATCTGCTTTAATATAATAATTGTATTCTTTTAAATCATGTGTCAGTACTGTCCTCAGTGAAAAAAAAAATCGGATACGGTTAATATTAAACTCTGCGAAATTATCACCTACTAGTTTCCATTGCTTCAGTACTCTACTTAAAGACAATATCAACAGCTAGCGTCAGTAAACTCCTGAACGGTTAATTAAACTAAGTAGGTCACTTCCTTGATACGCGAAAGGGACAATATATTCATAACTTGTGATATTTAATATTAAACGGTTTCTCACCAGTATGTATGTGTATGCATAGTTGTCTTTTCTTTTACCCTACCTTTATGTTTTTTTCTAAATGAGAGCTTTAGCTGACCGTTAATTACTAGGGCAAGGTACTGAGAAACATGTTCCCTCATTCGATGGAGATTTTAAGCCGTTGAACAGTCCCGTGAGCTCATTATAGATCTTGATGAAATTATGTATTACTCAGTGACGCAAAATACACATAGAGCTTTCCTTGGAAACGACGTTGTCATGATTATTGGATTTGAGTACGTGCAGTACCAAAAATTAGGAACTGACTGGGTCAGCACCTCTCCCCCTAATCTGAAAAGGATGGGCAGAGTATGCCCCTCTCCATCCTCATATACCCTGCATGAATATTTTGCTTATATTACGTATTGATTCCCAATGCACGTGTACGTGGTTTGATAAGGTAACATATTATTCGTGAATTCACATGTACTTAAGAAATCATGTTCTTCCAAATAAACCGTCAGGTATATTATAGAAGAAAGAGGTTATAATTAAGCTTAATGACTTTTTTGTTTTTAAAAACAGTAAGTGGTATTGTCTAGGCGATGTGAGAGTTGTCTCCAGCATCCGTTACGTATAATTATGTTAAACAGTAGGCGATTGTGTGTAGTCATGCAGAAGAAAAGCCAACTAAGTCACACGTATTACGTTTTTCTTTCGTTAAACGATAGAATATATTATTTCTCCTATATATTCATATTTATCGGCTTATATAGCAGTTGATTCCAATGCACTAGTATCTTTTAACTAGGAAGTAGTAACTTCGTTGGAAATACGAATTAGCTTCACACACGTCAAAAAGGGCATACTCATACATATCCACGATTAATGGGTAATGGGTAGTACAATAAGAAAACAAGTTTTTATCAAGCATTATTTAGTACATAAAACCATGGACATATATACTCATATCCATGCTAATCAAAAAATGGTATTTCTCCTGTATACACATATACATCGGGTGGTATAGGAGTCAATTAGGCAGAAATAACTTATACTTTACTAAAATGAGTAACTAGTGCTATGCGGAAACTTAAAGGACAGTATATACATCTCTCTCATCACCTAGACTTTATCACTAAATATTTTTAATCGAAAAATAACTGAATATCTTAACTTTTGTCGCTTATACGGCTTCTCCTCTGTATGTATACTCAAATTTGACTACTGTTTTACAAAATAAATTAACGGATGACAGAGCCATCCTATTTCTTTTGTAAACTGATATGCATCGTCTGGTACAGGAGGGAATTATGCACTAATACCTTCTACTGAACTAAATTCGGTATACAGAAATTTATTTTTAAACAGTAGGTGAATATGATTATTCATATAATGCGTCAATTTCAATACGCAATATGTGACCTGTACGCATTATGTGATAATACCATTAAACAATGCATTGTCATGGTCGACGCATGTATGCGACTGCAGCGTTATGTAACTTAAAAGAGTATGACAGTAGACCTTTGGAAACGACAGAACACGATACATATGCAATATTGCTGTCTCAGTTTGATTGTTCATGGACAGTAGTGAAATATGCTAGCTACCGCTCACTCATCCTAGTGCCGGGTATAGCAGAACTTAATATTCATAAAACAATAGTATATACGTTTAACCGTCCCAGTATCTAACACAACTGTATGCCCCGAAGAGCAAAATAAACAAAATGGAATTTAGTTGCTCCAGCGGTTATGAAGCCTGCGTATCAAAAGTAACAGCCGAAAGACTCAATTAAAAAGCAGACAACATATCCTATGAGTGGTTAAACAGTACCCATAGCCTTTTATCGACCGGAGTAATGGGACCACCGAATCGAAAATTAAGTATAGAAAACAAAAGCAATTGAAAATGTACCACCGATATCTAAATATAAATATCGGCCTCCAATCTCCAAAGATCAAATAAATAACATTGCGTCAGACCCGTAACTACGCTGAGACATAGAAGCACGCACGCACTTACGCACGGACGCACTTACGCACGCACTCACGCACGCACGCGCGTACACACACACACACACACACACACACGCACATACACACATACACACACACATACATACTTTCACACATACATACTTTCATATATGCATACATAAAGACAAATAAAACTAAATAAATAATTAAATACAACATTCATGTTTAATCACAATGTTATTGATTCTTGAACCAGAGACTACTTTTTCTGTAATCGGGAAAGTAATGAGACATTGCTTCTAATTGACAATTAATGAATTATATCTCTATAAGTGAAAGGCAACATATAACTGTAGTAGGACATATATAACAGCACCAAGCATCAGACATACCAATGATACCAACATAAGGAAATGAAGACATTCTTAACCGATAGTTTAAACTAGTTCATTTAATGATACTAGTATTAGACCGTGAGCCAAACACTTTTTTGTTACCATCTCAAGGGACAAGTTCTTACTAGTACCACCATGTTATTGAGTACCTTGTAGATAAACAAAAAACCCATGATAGCAGTGTGAACAGGGTAGCTGATTACTGTTATTACAGTTATCTCCCCCTTTAAGCAAAACTCTTGTTTCTTTAAAAAAAAATTGTTTCGCTGAAACTAGAAGAGCTACAGGTCTAATATTTTGCATGTATTATACATTTAGGGTCCTCCACGAAGTATTTATAAAATAGCGACCCCAGGGTCAAATATGGCCAACACCGGGGGTAACATTTTTTCATACAATTATATAGGAAATCTTTAAAAAATAAATGATTTGCTCTAAAACTGTAAGAGCTAGAGGTCCCATATTATGCATGAAGCATAAGCTTATGATCCACTAGCAAGTTTGTTAAAATGTTGACCCTGGGGTCATATCTGGCTCCGCCCCAGGGGTCACTTTTGTTCAAATCGTTACTCTGTGTCCAACTATGGCCCAGTTCTGGGGTTAAAGTTTTACAAAGAGTTATATAGGAAAGTCCATAAAAATATTCTTTTTTCTGATGCTACAAGAGCTAGAGGTCTAATACGATGAATGTAGCATAAGAGTATCGATATCTACCAATTTATTTTGTTAAAATGGTGATCTTATGGTCAAATTTCGCCCGGTCCCCTGGGGTCACATATTTACATAGAGTTATGTAGGAACGTCTATAAAAAAATTCTCTGAAACTACAAGAGCTAGAGGTGTTATAAGCTACATGTAGCTTAAGATTATTGTCCTTTATCAAATAATTTAAATGGTGTCCCTTGAATCAAGCCTGGAATCAAATTTGGCCCTGTCCAAGGGGTCACACTATAACATTGAATTATATAGGAAAACATATTCAAACAGCTTCTCTGATACTTCAAAAGCTAAATAATAGTTCGCATGTACCATAAGCTTATGATCCTCTACCTAGTTTGTTCAAATGGCGACAATGGGGTCAAATATGGCCACTACGGGGGTCACAGTTTTACAGATTTATATAAAGAAATTGTTGTTGTTTCTTAAAACATGAGAGCACTTTGAGACAAGGCGAGTGGGTCTCTTGTTTATTGTTTGAAGTTGTACACTTTTCATAAAATCACTTCAAAAGTTTTAAGCGAACTGAAATCTATAGAGAATGTGACTTTTGATAAGATATTCCATTATGAAGACTTAACCATTGTTTAAAAATCGCATATTGAATAAATCCACGAACTAAAATCACAAAGTAGACCACCGCATTTTCGACAAATTGCAAAAAAAAACAGAAACAAAAAGAAAAGGCATTTTACGGTTTAACTGTCGATTTTTTAGGTGTTTGTTATACAAATTTTAAAATAACCCGCCAAATTACGACAAAATTACACTACAAAAACAGTTTATCAAAACTCTATCCAGGTATTCATCTCATATAATAATGCATATGTTTCACTTAAAAGTATATGTTTATTCATGTTTTTTTGTAATATCCGTAATTGTATAAGTGTAAAGTTTTGATTTTATTGTCTGGCTGGTTAAAGCTTTTTATATTGTATCTATAGAGTTATGATTCTCAAACGATGTAAGTTATATATATATACCTGGTGGTCAGCAGGTTTAGAAACGATGTACGTATGTTGTAAAATGTGGCTGTTTTTGGCGGGATAGCTACTTTGACTGCAGTAGCACCTGTATGTCGGATATATCTTTTAGAGCAAACATCAGTAAACTAACCGTGATCACTAAATGTAATCTATCTCGATGCACTGGGTACCGATTCTTATCTGGAAGCGTTTAATTTGTTTTTATATCTTATATGTATGTTATATTGTCACATTAAGTTATACTACTAAATTCAGATAATATGTACTGAGTATTCTTAATTGTCCTGTTTTATCCAAAGGCATTAATTGCCAAGTTTATCAAAACAGCAATGAGCTGGGCATATATAAGGCTTGCAGGCATATTGCAACTCGACATACATGAACTTGGTGCTAACTTGCTAGATAAGAGAGACCGTTGTGAACCCAGCTTCTTGGATATGACCATTATGAAGGATTAACATGTTAGTTGTATGTACTTCCTGCTTGATCGCATACAGCCTGTTGATGCAGATGATAGCACGGGGGACTTTAAATTCAGAGGACCCTGGTTCAAGCCTCGCAGAGCTAGTGAATTTTGTCGGTGTGTTCTCGGATTGGGACGTAAACCAGGCGATCCCGTGTATCGCTTGTTTTTTTCTCACATCATGTTAAAGAAACATAGGTGTCTATTCGTCAGTAGGGCACGTTCCTAAATGCCTATATAATATATCCACCTCCCCACCACCCCCACCCCCCGCCCCCACACACACTCCCTCTCTCTCTTCATTGGCAATACACCTTCCTTTTTAGGTAATAATCGTTCCACTTTCACTTGCATGCGCAAAAGTAGGATTAATGCTTACTATCCTAGGTTAATTCCATATTCTAAATCAAGTACAGAGAACATCATAACCTATGTTTAGATACATATCCTTAGCAGGTTATATTGTAACAACTGCACCAATACTAACAAATAGTTGCCATGGTAAGTAGTTAGTACAGTAATCTGGGTATCAGCCTAAAGAAGTCTTTCTTCGTCGACGCCATGTGGTTCTCGGGCAAGAATATATCCAAGCATATGGGTAAAATTTCCCCGAATTCTTGTTAATTTTGTCATTTTTGTTCATTATTTTCATCATGAAACCTGTATTGTTTCAGGTGCTACTTCAGTGGTGGCATTGATCGTGGCTCCAGCGAAAAATGGAGTGTTTACTAGAGAATTTGCAGCAACTCTGAAGTTCTGCAGGCAAGAAGGTTCTGGGCACATTGTGCAAATTTTTATCTAGATGTTAATGAAGAGTGAGCCGGGTCGAATGTTCATTCCTGTTGGCGCCATATAACATGTTTGTGTTGGTGCGCCGTAAAACCCCAATTCAAATCAATCATCTTCGTCTATTATTTTTTCAGAAACACAAAAATGGTTCGTGCAAATGCATATATTACTATTTTTACGTGTCATATGCAGAATTCTTCATTGTGTTGTATATGGGTGGGGTAATTCAGGTGTTAAAATCCTTAAGATATGCATAAATTGTAATTAAAAAGTATTAAAATAACTTTTAAGATTTTGCGTTGCAATATGCAATGTTTAATTCATGTATTTATGTGTAATACGTTATCCAAATGTGTAATCATAATAAGTATTGCCATGACGCATACACCTAAAAAAGACTTCTTTTAAAAAAAACACGTTAAACCGCACATTTCCTTTATCTTGAATTCTTTGGACTATGTGTCGCCTGCGCAATATATGTGTGTATCAGAGCATGTTAATACTATTTATGTTGCAGTTACTTTGAGGAAGGCTTATACTTCCAGTTTGGCACATGTCTCAACTTATCAGGCTTACTGAACACATATGTTCAATGCCATGAACATTGCTTAGTACTTCATTTCATCAATATATCATAACAATCCCTTATTCATATTATATTATTTAAATCATGTAGAAAGGTTGTAAATTACTGATTCTTACAAGTTTACACATATATTGTAAAAAATATTAACTAAACTAAATGCATAAAACTGTGTCAATAGTGGGTGGGGTAAATTGACTTCTAATTTGAATCAAAATAGAGATTTTAAACTGAAGTCAGTGCTAAAAAAGAGCTTATTTACGCTTTATGTAACTCAATGAATTGTAAACTTAAGCACATCTTTAAAAAGTACATCAATGATTATTCACACAAGCATGACATTCAAAAATGAACATCAAAAACTTATATGAAAGCGCTACAATGATAACCTATTAACGTTCGGTTGTTTTTTATATAAGCTACCTGTTCCAGATTGCTATCATGGAAAAATGTAATCTATATACATTGCTCTTTTCAAAAAGTGATGGTAGAATTTGTCCCTTGAGTTGGTAACAATATCGAAAATTTTGGGTCCTGGCTCAAGGCCTATATATGCAAACATATATTGAAAATCAAAGGTAATATACCTCCCATGATCAGTGCTATACAAAGTGGTCTGTGGAACCGTATTTGAGCCAGACCGAATTACGCACATTACGTGGTCCCGCCTTAATACTATTAAGCGATGGGAAAGCTTATATTAGCAGGATTTTATAACGGATATTTTTGACAATAAAACACGTTTAAAAACTTGTTTTACTGAAATAACGCAATAACCTGTTTACAATTACCTATTAAATGTTTTAATTTTACAATATACACTTTTTTAAAGCCAAAATTAAGGTTTTATTCCATACCCCAGCCAACCCCGCTTTCACTTTTTGGAGACGGGGTTAGATGGGTATAAAAGTTAATACTCAGACCGCGTAATGTAATTCGGTCGAATTAAGGACACGTGTCTAAATCATTGGAAAAAACATATTAGGGACACATGTGGTCCAAGTGCGGTGCATGTACTCACCAACCGTATTACGTACACAAGTGAATAATAGTATTTGTGCTTTATAAATACACGAGTTATTTAAGTATCACCAGAATGGTGGTATTCTATTTTTATCACTAGGTAGCTACATAACTATCTAGTTATTTTTAACGGTTTATCTAGATAACTACAAAATATCTAGATGTCTGTCAGGGGCCATATCAACAGCTAGAGTTATTACTGTCCTCAGGGGCAATATCAACAGCTAGCATAAGAACTGACCTCTGAGAAAATATCAACAGCCAGCGTTTAAACATCCATAGGGATATTATCGACATCTAGCGATAGTACTATGCTTAGGGGCAATATCAACTGCTGGCGTTAGTACTGTACTCTGGGGCCATATCAGTTGCTAGTTTTAGTACTGTCCTAAGGGGCAATATCAACAGCTAGCGATAGTACATTCCTCAGGGGCCATATCAACAGCCAGCGATAACACTGTCATCAGGGGCCATATCAACAGCTAACGTTAGTACTGTCCTTAGGGGCAATATCAACAGCTGGCGTAAGTAGTGTCTTCAGGGCCAATATCAACAGCTGTCGTTAGTACTGTCATAATGGGCAATATCAACAGCTGGCGTAAGTAGTGTCCTCAGGGCCAATATTGTCAGCTAGCATTAGTACTGTCCTCATGGGCAATATCAACAGCTGACGTAAGAACTGACCTCATGGGAATATCAACAGCCAGCGTTTAAAAATCCATAGGGATATTATCTAAATCTAGCGATAGTACCATTCTAAGGGGCAATATCAACAGCTAGCGTTAGTACTGTCCTCTGTGGCCATATCAACAGCTAGTTTTAGTACCGTCCATAGGGGCAGTATCAACAGCTATCGGTCAATATCAACAGCTGGCGTTTGTACCGTCTTTAGGGTAATATCAGCAGTTGGCGTTAGTACTGTCCTCAGAGGCCATATACACAGCTAGGTTTAGTATTGTCCTCTGGGGCCATATCGACAGCTAATTTTAGTACCGTTCCTACGTGCAGTATCAACAGCTAGCGATTGTACTGTCCTAAGGGCCAATATCAACAGCTGTCGTTAGTACTGTCCTCAGGTGCTATATCAAGAGCTAGGTTTATTACTGTCCCTAGCGGCAATATCAACAGCTAGGGTTAGTTCTATCTTAAGGGACAATATCAACAGCTGACGTTAGTACTGTCCTCTGTGGCTATATCAACAGCTAGTTTTAGTACCGTCCATAGGGGCAGTATCAACAGCTAGCGATAGTACTGTCCCATCGGTCAATATCAACAGCTGGCGTCTGTACCGTCGTTAGGGTCAATATCAGCAGTTGGCGTTAGTACTGTCCTCATTGGCAATATCAACTGCCTGCGTTGGTATTGTCCTCAGTTGCAATATCAACAGCCAGCGTTAGTACTGTCCTCTGGGTCCATATCAACTACAGTTTTAGTACTGTCCTAAGGGGCAATATCAGCAGCTAGCGATAGTATTGTCCTACCGGACAATACCAACAGCTGGCGTTAGTACTGTCCTTAGGGGCAATATCAGCAGCTGGCGATAGTACTGTCCTCAGAGGCCATATAAACAGCTAGGTTTAGTACTGTCCTCTGAGGCCATATCAACAGCTAGTTATAGTACCGTCCCTAGGGGCAGTATCAACAGCTAGCGATAGTACTGTCCTCGGGCTATATCAAAAGCTAGGTGCATTTCTGTCCTCAGGGGCAATATGAACAGCTAGGGTTAGTTCTATCTTCAGGGGCAATATCAACAACTGACGATAGTACTGTCGTCAAGGGCCATATCAACAGTTAGTTTTAGTCCTGTCCCTAGGGGCAATATCAGCAGCTAGCGACAGTTATTTCCTCAGAGTCCATATTATTAGCTTGCGTTATTACTGTTCTTAGGGGCAATATCAACAGCTAGAATTAGTACTATCCTCAGGGGCCATATCAACAGCTAGTTTATTACTGTTCTAACGGCCATATCAACATCTAGCGTTAATATTATTCTAAGGTGCATTATTAACAGCTAAGGTTATACAGGGCAATATCAGCTGGCGTTAGTACTGTCCTCTGGGGCCATATCAACAGCTAGTTTTAGTACCGTCCCAAGGGGCAATATCAACAGCTAGCGATATTACTGTCCTAAGGGCCAATAACAACAGCTGGTGTTAGTACTGTCCTCAGGGGCTATATCAACAGCTAGGTTTATTAATGTCCTCAGGGGCAATATCAACAGCTAGGGTTAGTTCTATCTTAAGGGGCAATATCAACAGCTGACGTTAGTACTGTCCTCTGGGGCCATATGAACAGCTAGTTTAAGTACTGGCCCTAGGGCAATATCAGCAGCTATCGATAGTAAAGTCCTCAGGGGTCATATCAACAGCTAGCGTTATTACTGTTCTTAGGGACAACATCATAGCTACGTTTAGTACTGTCCTCAGGGGCAATATCAATGGCTTAATAATATCATAAAGGGCAATTTCAACACCTAGAATTAGTACTATCCTCAGGGGCCATATCAACAGTTAGCGTTATTAATGTTCTAAGGGGCAATATCAGCGGCTAGGTTAGGACTACCCTAAGGGGCAATATCAACAGCTGGCGTTAGTACTGTCCTTAGGGGCAATATCAACAGCTAGCGTTAGTACCATCTTAAGGGGCAATATCAAAAGCTGGCGTCAGTACTGTCCTCAGGGGCAATATCAGCAGCTGGCGTTAGTACTGTCCTCATAGGCAATATAAACAGCTATGATTAGTACTGTCCTCTGAGCCATATCAACAACTAGTTTTAGTACCGTCCCTAGGGGCAATATCAAAAGCTAGGGTTAGTTCTATCTTCAGGGGCAACATCAACAGCTGATGTTAGTACTGTCGTCAAGGGCCATATCAACAGGTAGTTTTATTCCTGTCCCTAGGGGCAATATCAGCAGCTAGCGATAGTAAAGGCCCCAGAGTCCATATAAACAGCTAGCGTTATTACTGTCCTTAGAGGCAATATCAACAGCTAGAATTAGTACTATCTTCAGGGGCCATATCAACAGCTAGTTTATTACTGTTCTAACGGCCATATCAACATCTAGCGTTAATATTGTTCTAAGGTGCATTATCAACAGCTAAGGTTATACAGGGCAATATCAGCTGGCGTTAGTACTGTCCTCTGGGGCCATATCAACAGCTAGTTTTAGTACCGTCCCAAGGGTCAATATCAACAGCTAGCGATAGTACTGTCCTAAGGGCCAATATCAACAGCTAGAATTAGTACTATCCTCAGGGGCCATATCAACAGCTAGTTTATTACTGTTCTAACGGCCATATCAACATCTAGCGTTAATATTGTTCTAAGGTGCATTATCAACAGCTAAGGTTATACAGGGCAATATCAGCTGGCGTTAGTACTGTCCTCTAGGGCCATATCAACAGCTAGTTTTAGTACCGTCCCAAGGGGCAATATCAAAAGCTAGCGATAGTACTGTCCTAAGGGCCAATAACAACAGCTGGTGTTAGTACTGTCCTCAGGGGCTATATCAACGGCTAGGTTTATTACTGTCCTCAGGGGCAATATCAACAGCTATGGTTAGTTCTATCTTAAGGGGCAATATCAACAGCTGACGTTAGTACTGTCCTCTGGGGCCATATGAACAGCTAGTTTTAGTACTGGCCCTAGGGCAATATCAGCAGCTATCAATAGTAAAGTCCTCAGGGGCCATATCAACAGCTAGCGTTATTACTGTTCTTAGGGACAACATCATAGCTACGTTTAGTACTGTCCTCAGGGGCAATATCAATGGCTTAATAACATCATAAGGGGCAATTTCAACACCTAGAATTAGTACTATCCTCAAGGGCCATATCAACAGTTAGCTTTATTACTGTTCTAAGGGGCAATATCAGCGGCTAGGTTTAGGACTATCCTAAGGGGCAATATCAACAGCTGGCATTAGTACTGTCATTAGGGGCAATATCAACAGCTAGCGTTAGTACCATCTTAAGGGGCAATATCAACAGCTGGCGTTAGTACTGTCCTCAGGGGCAATATCAGCAGCTGGCGTTAGTACTGTCCTCATAGGCAATATAAACAGCTAGGATTAGTACTGTACTCTGGGCCATATAAACAGCTAGTTTTATTACCGTCCCTAGGGGCAGTATCAACAGCTAGCGCTAGTACTGTCATAAGGGCCAATATCAACAGCTGGAGTTAGTACTGTCCCCAGGACCTATATCAACAGCTAGGTTTATTACTGTCCCCAGGGGTAATATCAACAGCTAGGGTAGGTTCTGTCTTAAGGGACAATATCAACAGCTGACGTTAGTACCTTCCTCTGGGGCCATATCAACTGCTAGTTTTAGTGCTGTCCTAAGGGGAAATATCAGCAGCTATCGATAGTACTGTACTATCGGTCAATATCAACAGCTAGGTTTATTACTGTCCTCAGGGGCAATATCAACAGCTAGGGTTAGTTCTATCTTCAGGGGCAATATCAACAGCTGAGGTTAATACTGTCGTCAAAGGCCATCTCAACAGCTAGTTTTAGTCCTGTCCCTAGGGGCAATATCAGCAGCTAGCGATAGTAAAGTCCTCAGAGTCCATATTTACAGCTAGCGTTATTACTCTTCTTGGGAGCAATATCATCATAATGTCCTAAGACGCAATATCAACACCTAGAATTAGTACTATCCTCAGGGGCCGTATCAACAGCAATCGTTATAACTGTTCTAAGGGGCAATACCAGCGGCTAGGTTTAGGACTATCCTAAGGGGCAATATCAACATCTGGCGTTACTACTTTCCTGAGGGGCAATATAAACAACTAGCGTTTGTACCATCTTAAGGGACAATATCAACAGCTGTCGTTAGTACTGTCCTCAGGGGCCATATCAACATCTAGGTTTAGTACCGTCCTTAGAGGCAATATCAGCAGCTAGCGAATGTACTGTCCTAAGGGTCAATATCAGCAGCTGGTGTTAGTGCTGTCCTCAGGGGCCATATCTACAGCTTTCGTTAGTACTGTCCTTAGGATCAATATGAACAGCTAGCGTTAGTACTATCTTAAGGGGCAATACCAACAGCTGGCGTAATTACTGTCCTCAGGGGCAATATCAACAGCTTAGTAATGTCCTTAGGGGCAATATAAGCCGCTAGAATTAGTACTATCCTCAGGGGCCATATCAACAGCTAGCGTTATTACTGTTCTAAGGGCCATATCAACATCTAGCGTTAATATTTTTCTCAGGGCATTATCAACAGCTAAGGTTATACTTACTTTTAGTACTATCCTACAGGGCAATATCAGCTGGCGTTAGTACTTTCCTCTGGGGTCATATCAACAGCTAGTTTTAGTACCGTCCCTGGGGGCAGTAGCAACAGCTAGCGATAGTACTGTCCTAAGGGCCAGTATCAACAGCTGGTGTTAGTACTGTCCTCAGGGGCTATATCAACAGCTAGGTTTCAGGGGCAATATCAACAGCTAGGGTTAGTCTTAAGGGACAATATCAACAGCTGACGTTAGTACTGTCCTCTGGGGCCATATGTACAGCTAGTTTTAGTACTGTCCCTAGGGGCAATATCAGCAGCTATCGATAGTAATGTCCTCAGGGGTCATATCAACAGCTAGGGTTATTACTGTTCTTAGGGACAATAGCATAGCTACGTTAATACTGTCCTCAAGGGCAATATCAGCTTCTTAATAATATCCTGAGGGGCAGTATCAACACCTAGAACTAGTACTGTCCTGAGGGGCCATATCAACAGCTAGCGTTATTACTATTCTAATGGGGAAATATCAGCGGATATGTTTAGGACTATCCTAAGGGGCAATATCAACAGCTGGCGTTAGTACTGTACTTAGGGGCAATATCAACTTCTAGCGTTAGTACCACTTAAGGGGCAATATCAACAGCTGGAGTAAGTACTGTCCTCAGGGGCCATATCAACAGTTAGGTTTAGAACCGTCTTTAGAGGCAATACCAGCAGCTAGCGATAGTATTGTCTTAAGGTTCAATATCAACAGCTGGTATTAGTAATGTCGTCAAGGGCCATATCAACAGCTAGGTTTAGTACTGTCCTCAGGGACAATATCAACAGCTAGCGTTAGTACTATCTTAAGGGGCAATATCAACAGCTGGCGTTAGTACTGTCCTCAGGGGCAATATAAACATCTAGGTTTAGTACTGTCCTCTGGGGCCATATCAACAGCCAGTTTTAGTACCGTCCCTAGGGGCAGTATCAATAGCTAGCGATAGTACTGTTCTCGGGCTATATCAACAGCTAGGTTTATTACTGTCCTCAGGGGCAATATGAACAGCTAGGGTTAGTTCTATCTTAAGGGCCAATATCAACAGCTGACGTTAGTACTGTCCTATGTGGCCATAAAAACAGCTAGTTTTAGTCCTGTCCCTAGGGGCAATATCAGCAGCTAGGGATAGTAAAGTCCTCAGGGTCCATATTAACAGCTAGCGTTATTACTGTTCTTAGGGGCAATATCAACAGCTACGTTTATTACTCTCCTCAGGGGCAATATCAACAGCTTGATAGTGTCATAAGGGGCAATATCAACACCTAGAATTAGTACTATCCTCAGGGGTCATATCAACAGATAGCGTTATTATTGTTCTGAGTGGCAATATCAACGGCTAGGTTTTGGACTATCCTAAGGGGAAATATCAACAGCTGGCGTTAGTTCTGTCCTTAGGGTCAATATCAACAGCTAGCGTTAGTACTATCTTAAGGGGCAATATCAACAGCTGGCGTTATTACTGTCCTCAGGGGCAATATCAACAGCTTAGTAATGTCCTTAGGGGCAATATAAACAGCTAGAATTAGTACTATCCTCAGGGGCCATATCAACATCTAGCGTTTGCGCTGTGGTCTAGTGGTAGAGCGTTGGACCTATGATCCAAAAGTCGTGGGTTCGATTCCCGCCATTGCCATATGCGTTGTGTCTCTGAGCAAGACACTTTATCTGCATTGCTTAGTACTGGTTCTACCCAGGAAGACATCGAGAGTGATTCAAATAAGTTCGTTGAGCTTTCGTTACAATCGATGTAAAATAAATATGTTTAAACTAACATCTAGCGTTAATATTGTTCGAAGGGGCATTATCAACAGCTAAGGTTATACTTACTTTTAGTACTATGCTACAGGTCAATATCAGCTGGCGTTAGTTCTGTCCTCTGGGACCATATCAACAGCTAGTTTTAGTACTGTCCCTAGGAGCAATATAAACAGCTAGCGATAGTACTGTCCTAAGGGCCAATATCAACAGCTGGTGTTAGTACTGTCCTCAGGGGCTATATCAAAAGCTAGGTTTATTACTGTCCTCATGGGCAATATCAACAGCTAGGGTTAGTTCTATCTAAGGGGCAGTATCAACTGCTGGCGTTAGTACTGTCCTCTGGGGCCATATCAACAGCTTGGTTTAGTACTGTCCGTAGGGGTAATATCAGCAGTTATCGATAGTAAAGTCCTCAGGGGCCATATCAACAGCTAGCGTTATTACTGTCCTTAGGGACAATATCATAGCTACGTTTAGTACTCTCCTCACGGGCAATATCAACAGCTTAATAATATCCAAAGGGGCAGTATCAACATCTATAATAAGTACTATCCTCAGGGGCATATCAACAGCCAGCGTTATTACTGTTCTAAGGGGCAATATCAGCGGCTAGGTTTAGGACTATCCTAAGGGGCAATATCAACAGCTGGCGTTAGTACTCTCCTTAGGGGCAATATCAGCAGCTGGCGTTAGTACTGTCCTCATAGGCAATATAAACAGCTAGGATTAGTACTGTACTCTGGGCCATATCAACAGCTAGTTTTATTACCGTCCCTAGGGGCAGTATCAACAGCTAGCGCTAGTACTGTCATAAGGGCCAATATCAACAGCTGGAGTTAGTACTGTCCCCAGGTACTATATCAACAGCTAGGTTTATTACTGTCCCCAGGGATAATATCAACAGCTAGGGTAGGTTCTGTCTTAAGGGACAATATCAACAGCTGACGTTAGTACCTTCCTCTGGGGCCATATCAACTGCTAGTTTTAGTGCTGTCCTAAGGGGAAATATCAGCAGCTATCGATAGTACTGTCCTATCGGTCAATATCAACAGCTAGGTTTATAACTGTCCTCAGGGGCAATATCAACAGCTAGGGTTAGTTCTATCTTCAGGGGCAATATCAACAGCTGAGGTTAATACTGTCGTCAAAGGCCATCTCAACAGCTAGTTTTAGTCCTGTCCCTAGGGGCAATATCAGCAGCTAGCGATAGTAAAGTCCTCAGAGTCCATATTTACAGTTAGCGTTATTACTCTTCTTGGGAGCAATATCATCATAATGTCCTAAGACGCAATATCAACACCTAGAATTAGTACTATCCTCAGGGGCCGTATCAACAGCCAGCGTTATAACTGTTCTAAGGGGCAATACCAGCGGCTAGGTTTAGGACTATCCTAAGGGGCAATATCAACATCTGGCGTTACTACTGTCCTGAGGGGCAATACCAACAACTAGCGTTAGTACCATCTTAATGGACAATATCAACAGCTGTCGTTAGTACTGTCCTCAGGGGCCATATCAACATCTAGGTTTAGTACCGTCCTTAGAGGCAATATCAGCAGCTAGCGAATGTACTGTCCTAAGGGTCAATATCAGCAGCTGGTGTTAGTGCTGTCCTCAGGGGCCATATCTACAGCTTTCGTTAGTACTGTCCTTAGGGTCAATATCAACAGCTAGCGTTAGTACTATCTTAAGGGGCAATATCAACAGCTGGCGTAATTACTGTCCTCAGGGGCAATATCAACAGCTTAGTAATGTCCTTAGGGGCAATATAAGCCGCTAGAATTAGTACTATCCTCAGGGGCCATATCAACAGCTAGCGTTATTACTGTTCTAAGGGCCATATCAACATCTAGCGTTAATATTTTTCTCAGGGCATTATCAACAGCTAAGGTTATACTTACTTTTAGTACTATCCTACAGGGCAATATCAGCTGGCGTTAGTACTGTCCTCTGGGGTCATATCAACAGCTAGTTTTAGTACCGTCCCTGGGGGCAGTAGCAACAGCTAGCGATAGTACTGTCCTAAGGGCCAGTATCAACAGCTGGTGTTAGTACTGTCCTCAGGGGCTATATCAACAGCTAGGTTTCAGGGGCAATATCAACAGCTAGGGTTAGTCTTAAGGGACAATATCAACAGCTGACGTTAGTACTGTCCTCTGGGGCCATATGTACAGCTAGTTTTAGTACTGTCCCTAGGGGCAATATCAGCAGCTATCGATAGTAATGTCCTCAGGGGTCATATCAACAGCTAGGGTTATTACTGTTCTTAGGGACAATAGCATAGCTACGTTAATACTGTCCTCAAGGGCAATATCAGCAGCTTAATAATATCCTGAGGGGCAGTATCAACACCTAGAACTAGTACTGTCCTGATGGGCCATATCAACAGCTAGCGTTATTACTATTCTAATGGGGAAATATCAGCGGATATGTTTAGGACTATCCTAAGGGGCAATATCAACAGCTGGCGTTAGTACTGTACTTAGGGGCAATATCAACTTCTAGCGTTAGTACCACTTAAGGGGCAATATCAACAGCTGGAGTTAGTACTGTCCTCAGGGGCCATATCAACAGTTAGGTTTAGAACCGTCTTTAGAGGCAATATCAGCAGCTAGCGATAGTATTGTCTTAAGGTTCAATATCAACAGCTGGTATTAGTAATGTCGTCAAGGGCCATATCAACAGCTAGGTTTAGTACTGTCCTGAGGGACAATATCAACAGCTAGCGTTGGTACTATCTTAAGGGGCAATATCAACAGCTGGCGTTAGTACTGTCCTCAGGGGCAATATAAACATCTAGGTTTAGTACTGTCTTCTGGGGCCATATCAACAGCCAGTTTTAGTACCGTCCCTAGGGGCAGAATCAATAGCTAGCGATAGTACTGTTCTCGGGCTATATCAACAGCTAGGTTTATTACTGTCCTCAGGGGCAATATGAACAGCTAGGGTTAGTTCTATCTTAAGAGCCAATATCAACAGCTGACGTTAGTACTGTCCTATGTGGCCATAACAACAGCTAGTTTTAGTCCTGTCCCTAGGGGCAATATCAGCAGCTAGCGATAGTAAAGTCCTCAGGGTCCATATTAACAGCTAGCGTTATTACTGTTCTTAGGGGCAATATCAACAGCTACGTTTATTACTCTCCTCAGGGGCAATATCAACAGCTTAATAGTGTCATAAGGGGCAATATCAACACCTAGAATTAGTACTATCCTCATGGGCCATATCAACAGATAGCGTTATTATTGTTCTAAGGGGCAATATCAACGGCTATGTTTTGGACTATCCTAAGGGGAAATATCAACAGCTGGCGTTAGTACTGTCCTTAGGGTCAATATCAACAGCTAGCGTTAGTACTATCTTAAGGGGCAATATCAACAGCTGGCGTTATTACTGTCCTCAGGGGCAATATCAACAGCTTAGTAATGTCCTTAGGGGCAATATAAACAGCTAGAATTAGTACTATCCCCAGGGGCCATATCAACATCTAGCGTTTGTGCTGTGGTCTAGTGGTAGAGCGTTGGACCCATGATCCAAAAGTCGTGGGTTCGATTCCCGCCATTGCCATATGCGTTGTGTCTCTGAGCAAGACACTTTATCTGCATTGCTTAGTACTGGTTCTACCCAGGAAGAAATCGATAGTGATTCAAATAAGTTCGTTGAGCTTTCGTTACAATCGATGTAAAATAAATATGTTTAAACTAACATCTAGCGTTAATATTGTTCTAAGTGGCATTATCAACAGCTAAGGTTATACTTACTTTTAGTACTATGCTACAGGTCAATATCAGCTGGCGTTAGTACTGTCCTCTGGGACCATATCAACAGCTAGTTTTAGTACTGTCCCTAGTAGCAATACCAACAGCTAGCGATAGTACTGTCCTAAGGGCCAATATCAACAGCTGGTGTTAGTACTGTCCTCAGGGGCTATATCAAAAGCTAGGTTTATTACTGTCCTCATGGGCAATATCAACAGCTAGGGTTAGTTCTATCTAAGGGGCAGTATCAACAGCTGGCGTTAGTACTGTCCTCTGGGGCCATATCAACAGCTTGGTTTAGTACTGTCCGTAGGGGTAATATCAGCAGTTATCGATAGTAAAGTCTTCAGGGGCCATATCAACAGCTAGCGTTATTACTGTCCTTAGGGACAATATCATAGCTACGTTTAGTACTCTCCTCAGGGGCAATATCAACAGCTTAATAATATCCAAAGGGGCAGTATCAACATCTATAATTAGTAATATCCTCAGGGGCATATCAACAGCCAGCGTTATTACTGTTCTAAGGGGCAATATCAGCGGCTAGGTTTAGGACTATCCTAAGGGGCAATATCAACAGCTGGCGTTAGTACTCTCCTTAAGTACTGTCCTCAGGGGCCATATCAACATATAGGTTTAGTACTGTCCTCAGGGGCAATATCAACAGCTAGGTTTAGTACTGTCCTCAGGAGCAATATCAGCAGCTAGCGATAGTACTTTCCTAAGGGTCAATATCAACATCTGCCGTTAGTACTGTCTTCAAGGGCCATATCAACATCTAGGTTTAGTACTGTCCTCAGGGGCAATATCAATAGTTAGGTTTAGTACTGTCCTCAGGGGCAAAATCATCAGCTAGCGATAGTACTGTCCCAAGGGTCAATATCAACAGCTGGTGATAGTACTGTCCTCAGGGGCCATATTAACAGCTAGGTTTAGTACTGTCCTCAGGGGCAATATCAACAGCTAGCGTTAGTACCATCTTAAGGGGCAATATCAGCAGCTGGTGATAGTACTATCCTCAGGGTTCATATCAACAGCTAGGTTTAGTACTGTCCTCAGGGGCAATATCAGCAGCTAGCGATAGTACTGTCCTAAGGGTCAATATCAATATCTGTTGTTAGTACTGTCCTCAGGGGCCATATCAACAGCTAGGTTTAGTACTGTCCTCATGGGCAACATCATCAGCTAGCGTTAGTACTATCTTAAGGGGCAATATCAGCAGCTGGTGTTAGTACTATCCTCAGGGGTCATGTCAACCGCTAGGATTAGTATTGTCCTCAATATCAACAGTCTGCGTTAGTATGGTCCTCAGTGGCAATATCAACAGCAAGCGTTAGTACTGTCCTGAAGTGCTATACCAACAACTAACGTAAGTACTGTTATCAGTGGCAATATCAACAGCTAGCGTTAGTACTCTCCTAAGGCGCATTATCAACAGCCTGCGTTAGTATGGTGCTTAGTGGCAATATCAACAGCCAGCATTAGTAATGTTCTGAAGTGCAATATCAACAACTACTGTCCTCAGTGGCAATATCAACAGCTAGCGTTAGTACTGTGCTAAGGTGAATTATCAACAGCTAGCGTTAATAATGTCCTCAGGGGCACTATCAAACGCTAGTGTTCGAACTATCCTCAGGTGCAATATCAACAGCTAGTCAGTAACATACACAGGTATCATCAGCTATCATATGTACTGTCCATATAGAAACAAACAGCTAGTGTCTTTAACATTCACATGTGCACTATCATCAGCCTTTGTTTTAACCACCATAGAGATACTATGATGAGCGGTAGTACTGTCCTCAAAGGCAACATCAACGGGTAACATTAGTACTGTCGGCAAATACAATACCAACAGCTAGTGGTAGTACTGTCCTCCGAGGCAATATCAACAGCCAGCGTTAGTACTGCCGTCATTGGCAATATCAACAGCCATCGTTAATACTGGCCCCAGGGGCAATATCAATACAGTGAGCGTTATTATTGTTCTAAGGAGAGTATCGACATCTAGCGTTAGTACTGCCTTCAGGGGCAATCTCAATATATATCGTTAGTATTTGCCTCATTGGCAATATCAACAGCCACAGTTACTGTCCTCATGGACACTGTTAACAGCCAGCGTTATTAATGTCCTCAGGGGAAGTATAAACAGCCAGCGTTAGTACTGTTCTTAGGGGCAATATCAACAGCCACCGTTAGTACTGTCCTAAGGGGCAACATCACTATCCAGTGTGAGTAATGTCCACAGGGTCAAAATCAACAGCTATCGTTAGTACTGTTCTCGGGGGCAATATCAACAGCAAACGTTAGTACTGTCCAAAGGGGCAACATCAACAGCCAGCGTTAGTACTGTCCTAATGGGCAATATCAACAGTCAGCGTAAGTAATGTCCTCAGGGACAATATCAACAGCCTGCGTTAGTATAGTCCTCAGTGTCAAAATCAATAGCCAGAGTTAGTAATGTGCTCATGAGCAATATAAACAGGTAGCGTTAAGACTGTCATAATGGGCTATATCCACAGCTAGCGTTAGTACTGTCCCCAGGGTCAATATCAACAGCTAGCGTTAGTTTTGTCCTCATGGAAAATATCAACAGCTAGCTTTAACACTGTCCTCATTGGCAATATCAATAGCCACTTATATTACTGCCATAAAGGAAAATATCAACAGGTAACGTTTATACTGTCTTCTGGGCCAATTTCAACATATAGCGTTAGTACCGCTTTCCAGAGGCAATATCAACTGCTACCGTAAGTACCGTCCTCAGAGGCAATAACAGCAGCTAGCGTTAGTACTGTCCTCAAAGGCAATATCAACTGCCTGCGTTGGTATTGTCCTCAAGGGCAATATCAACAGCCAGCGTTTGTATTGTCCTAAGTGTAATACCAACAGTTATGGTTAGTAATGTCCTCGGGGGCGTTATCAAGAGCTAGCTGTAGAACTACATTATCAACAGCTATTGTCTTTAACATCCACATGAACAATATCACCAGCCAGCGTCTTATAGGGATACTATCAACAGCTACAGTTAGTACCGTCCACAAGTCAATATCAACATGTAGCGTTAGTCCTGTCCTCAGGGGCAATGTCAACAGCTAGCGTTAGTACTGTCCTCAGAGGCAATATCAACAGCTAGCGTTAGTACTGTCCTCAAGGGCAATATCGCCGGCTAGCGTTAGTGCTCTCCTTAAACGAATACAGTCAGTACTACTAAACTCTACGAAAATATCACCTACTGGCTTCCATGGCTTTTCTACTGTCCTCAAGGACAATTTCAAGAATTAGCGTCACTAAAGTCTTGAAGGACAAAATAAATTGCTTAGGTCACTTTCTTGAAAGACCAAAGGGACAATATAGTCATATCCTTAAACGGTTTCTCACCAGTGTGTATGCATACTTGTCTTTTCGTTTACCCTACCTGTTTGCAAGCAATGTTTTTTTTCCCCAAGTGAGTTCGTTTCCGAGGAAGGCTTTGCTGGCATGTTGTCACTGATTAACACAGAATTACAGCAAAATGTGTAAGGAGCATACTTATATAGGGTGTGGACCTTCCTGTACATAGGCCTGGTCAACGGCTTAACATCCCCTTCGAAGGATGGCAGTTTCACAGTACATGTACCTTGCCCGAATAGTGAACGGTCATTCATCAAAAGCGGCTGTCATGATAATCAGAAATGAATGTGTGTAGTTTAAAAATAAGAACAGTGGGCTAGCACCTCTCCCCATAACCTGAGACGGGTGGACAGAGTATATTCCCCGCACCTCGTCTTGTTTCGTACTTGGAAACTAAACCTACTCACATATCTGACGTTTGCCTGTTAACGTTGTCGATTTGTGTTAGCTGTGTTCGGGTTTATGTTTCAAAACACAGAGTACGTGTCAGCGCGAGATATGTCGAAATGTAAAAATTCCAGAGAAATTTACCTGAAAAACATTAACTAGTCGTACGAAAATGTCTAGATCGATGAGGTATTCTTCTCGTTGGTGAGTTTTATGCATGCACGCTTGGTTGTTAACGTTTTATCTATTGCTGTATGGCGGCTGTTTATGCATGCATTGCTTGATCTCTTCATGAACCTTTTTTGATATAGTCGACCCTGATACCTACTTATTCTAAAAGGGCATCACAGTAACTCTGTTGTACGTATGCACCATAAGAGCTACTATTCTCGCTGCTAGAATATACCAAAAGTATTAATCAAGTCACATTGTACTAAGACATCATGTTCTTGCATATAAAGCTACTGGTACTTTATAATGACAGAAAAAATGTGTGGTATTTCAACTAAAGGATGTTTTTATTTTTAGAAATGGTCTGCTTTAATGTAATAAGGTTCTTTTAAATCGTGTGACAGTACAGTCCTCAGCGAAACAATAAACGGATACAGTCAATACTAATCACCTGCCAGCTTCTCTGGGTTCAGTACTGTCCTCAAGGACAATATCAATACTGCTAGCGTCAGTACAGTTCTGAGGGACATAATAAACTGCTTAGGTGAAGTGATTGATACGCAAAAGGAACGATATATTCATAAACTCTGATATTGTTCCTTAATCGGTTTCTCACCAGTGTGTACGCACACTTGTCATTTCGCTTACTCTAACAATTGCAAGCAATGTTTTTTTCAGAGTGAGGGTTTTGGGCAAATGACCTTTTATTATTCGGGCAAGGTACTGTGAATCTTATGCCATCCTTCGAAGGAAATGTTAAGACGTAGACCAGTCCCATGTAGGAAGAGTCATACCTTATATATGCTCATGACATATCTCTTTGAATTTCTGTGTTAATGAGGCAAAATGCCGTGGAGCTTTCCTCGGAAACGATGCTGCCATGATAATTAGACTAGACCGTGTGCAGCATCTATAATTAGGAACAGCGGGGACAGCACCTCTCCCCTAATCTGAAAGGGGTTGGTAGAGTATGTCCCTCCCCGCAACCCCCACAACACACACCCCACACGAACATTGTTCTTATATAATATGCAGATTCCCTATGCATTTGTACATGGTTTGATAAGGTAACAAATAATATACCAATAGTATTCATCAATTCACATGTAATTAATAAATCGTGTTTTTGCAAATAAACCGACTGGTACATTATTGAAGGAAGAGGTGATAATTAAGCTAAAAGACAGTTTTGTTTTTTTTAAAAATAGTAAGTGGTAATGTCTAGGCGATGTGAGAGATGTCTCTAACACCCTTTAAGTGTAATTATTTTAAACAGTAGGCGAATGTGTGTATTCATGCAGGATAAAATCCAAACAAGTCACATATATTAAGTTTTTATTTCGTTAAATGGTATAATATGGTATTTCTCCTGTATACTCAATGTATCGGCTAATAGTTCAGTTAATTCCTAGGCACTAGTAACTTCTACTTCTAATTAGAAAGTAGTAACTGCTTAGGAAATTTGAATTAAAAAAGAGCATACACATTCATATCTACGATTAATGCGTAATTGCGGCTGGTATAGCAGTTAATTAGCACTAGTAACTTCTACTTTGCTAAAATGAGTAACTAGGCATATTCGGTAAATTAAGGGACAATAGAAACATCTCTCACGTCGCCTAATATCTTAATGTATGTAGCTTATATGGCTTCTCTCCTGTATGCATACTCACATTCGACTACTGTTTAAAAAAGTTAATTGAATTGATTTGTGTTTTAAGGAGCAACAACACATGAAAGTTTATATGGCGCCTAACAGGAACGAACGCGCCAGACTCATCCTCCATTTACATCAAGATAAATATGAAGACTGGCCCTAGAACCTTCTTACCTGCAAAACTGCAGAATTGCTGCAAATTCTATAATAGACACTCCATTTACGATGGAGCCACGTTTCCACGTTTGCATACACGGTGTCATGATGGGCATGATAAAAATTGACAAAATGAACATGAATGTGTGTGGGGGTGGTGGTGGCGGGGGAGGGGTCGGGGTCTACCCCGCAACCTCACAGGGAACAAAATGAAAGTTAACAGATGACAGAGACATCGTATTTCTCTTATCAGGATATCTCTCGCATCACCTAGACATCATAACTTGCTATCATTTAACGAAATATAACAGAATGGCTTAATATATTTAATTTATATGGCTTCTCCCCTGTATGTATTCTCACATTCGCCTACTGTTTATTTCCTAAGCCGTTACTACTTCCTAATTATTTTATAAATAGGAGGCGAATGTGATTATTCATATAATGCGTCAAAACTTAATATGCAATATGTGACTTGTACGCATTATGTGACAAAAATTGTTGTTGTTTTGTGCTTTGTGCTTTTTGTTGTTGTTGCTGTTTAAGTGTTATTTGTGTTTTTTTGGGGGGAGGGGGCAGTGGTTGTGGTTTGGCTGTAAATAGTGTTTTTTTTAAGTTTCGCATCACCCCTTAACTTGAGTGCGTGCGTGAGTGCGTGTGTTTTGGTTATAATTTGTTTTTTTAACTTGCGCTCCTCCCCCAATGTCAAATCCTTTATCCGCCCCTGAGGAGGGTGCATGCTCCCCAGATTTTTTCTAAAGTAAGAAGACTTTATTTTAAGTATTTATGCAAACTGGATCCGCCCATGCCCCCACCCCACTGCCTAACTAACAACCAAAGAACAATCAAAGTACATACGTTTCAGATGTTAGGTAGGGGTGCTCCCGGTGCCCGCACTGGACCCGCCCCTAGACCCATCCCACTACCACCTGTACACCCCAACCAACAAAAGCTTACTATATGAATAGAATTATTACTTTTCAGATTTTAGCCTGGTGCACCCATACCCCCGGATGCGCCCTTGCACTCCCCGACCCACGACCCACTTCTCACCCAATATATTTCCTTGCCTCGGTGTCAGTTTATGTCTGGTTACGGCACTGTGCGTGAAAGTTATTGCGTGAACGTTATGCATAGCATCATGACAGATGTATACTCCGCTTTTTGTGAATTAGAAAATGTGTGCTAGGAATCGAAGACATTCCATGCCGATATATTATATCCACCTTAGAACACGACATCCCAGACCATATCAGGACCCGATTTGCAATCAATTGTAACTAGAAGAACGGTATTGAAACACAGGTTGAAGAAACGCGTTTGGACCTAAAAAAATCTTTAAAAACAAAAAGATCTTAAAAAAATCAAAAAATCTGATTGTTTGTTTTTGTCTAGACTTGTCTAAAAATATCAAAACATATCAAATATTTGCAAAACTGTACACCAAAATTCCTACCCCATGTAAGAGACTGTTGTAGACATGTACAACATCAAAGCATATCAATAAATGAAAAAATGTACACCAGAAACAATCCTACCCCATGTAAGAGACCATAGTGAAAAACAAGTCGACGCCGTGTAAGAGACCATAGTCAAAATGTTTTGATGTTTGTATACATGTCTATTCTATACAGAAATATAATATAACAAAAAAGTTTTTTTCTGATTTGTTTTTCTTTTTTTGTTGTATTTTTTATGTTTATTTCCTTCAACCTGTCTATTGAAAATAACAATTTCTTCCAGTCATATTGTTGTGGTGGATGAGTGGTTAGCATACTTGGTCATACTTGCCTCTCGTCCAAGACGTCACAAGTTCGATTTCCTCTGGTAAGCCTACTATGAAAGTATGCCATCCTCAGAAGGAGGTGTGTGTAAAGTCATAGATCCGTGTGCAGGGCGAGCTATACACGTGGTAATCGGTTATTCGTCAACAGAATTGCACATAATAAATGAAATTGCGTGTAGATAGTGGCAAAATATAAGAAACATATACATCTAATATATTTTATAACTCTAACTCCATAACATGTGTTTTTTTCAAAATCGACGTGTGCTTCAACTAAACGATTACAATACAGAACTTCCTCCCCTTAATCTGTTATAAATGGCGTTTTCACAATAAAATCGCAGTATATACGTGTTGCGTCCATTTTGTTGTGAAACGCCATTTAGGGGCATAATTGACAGCTGGAGCTTCGTCGGGGCATTATTGACAATAGGGGCTTAAACAACAGCGAGTGATTTGAACCCTACTGGTTTCATTTAAATTTGACGTCGTTTTTTCACACGTCCGAAATTATAGCTTTCGTACCGGGCCGGTCACTATCGCAGAATAGTGACCTCATGAGGTCACATTGCGAAAAGAAGGAAATATGCAAATGAGGTATAATATTACACTATATGGACTTTAATAATTGTGTGGAGCACTTACTTGTCTATTAGATAATAGTTTACTACCGTTTAAGAGAGTTGTTAGTATCCATATGGGTATGATCTGTCACCTCTTTGTTTTGATATAAAAAATATTTTATGTTGAATCTTTCAACAGCAATTGAGGGAGATGTAAATAAAACTTTGACATTACCTTTCGGTATTTGGATGACATATTAAACATTGACAGCTGTTTCGTTTCTACTATGGTTAATACTGTCTATCCTAAAGAAATTCAACTCAGCAAACTGAAGCTAATATTTTCAATAATGTCGCTTCTTTTCTAGAATTATATCTCTCTATACTATTGAATATAGAAAAATACTTATAGTAAAATCTATGAAGAAAGAAGATTTCAATTTTGATATTGTTAAATATTACCACTTCGACGTGGATGTTCCCCGAGCAACTTCTTATGGGATATATGTGTCTCAACTAGTTCATTTACTTGTAGAGCTTAGACGTGGATGTTCCCCGAGCAACTGCTTATGGGATCTTTGTGTCTCAACTATTTCATTTTCTAGCAGAGCTTAGACGTGGATGTTCCCCGAGCAGCTTCTTATGGGATCTATATTTCTCATTTAATTCATTATCTACAGCTTTTAGTCGAGTTGAGGACTTCATTATCCGTAACCTGCAAATAACAAAAACATTAAAATACTCCATCAGGACAAACCGCTTATTTAAACTTCTAAAAATATTTGTTTAAAAGTTTAATATCGTAAACCTGATATATTTTTTCAAATGTGAATTTAATAACTCTTCTACTACAAGCACTATTTCAACTTGACGTCTTTGATGAGGTGATTTCCATCTTCTTAATATCCTTGGTCATGATCACTTTCATACAACCGTTATTACAATTGTTAAACAGTTTATTAGGAAGTTACGACCTTTTTGCAACGCACTGCATGTGGTTGACCCATTTACAGATTTCCTCTTTGATTGTGCGATGACCGGACATATTGTGTACCGTATGATGACTTCTAAGTCATGAAAGGACGGTGACTTTTGATGTTTGTTTTCAATCGTGTATTATCGTACCTTTACTTGTTTATTACTACTGATTGTTAGACCATATATCCTGGCGGAGGTGTGAGAAGTTATCTCGTAGTTCGTAGTTCGGCGTTCGACATTCGTTCTGTTACGGATTTGTTACAGATTTGACAGCACGGAGTTCAACATTCATTTGTCAGTAGCGAGTTCGACATTCAAACCCAACCCGGAGTTCGACATTCGCAGCTCGGAGTTCAACATTCGCACCCAACACGGAGTTCGACATTCGCAGCTCGGAGTTCAACATTCGAACCCAACATGGAGTTCGACATTCGCCGCTCGGAGTTCAACATTCGAACACAACTCGGAGTTCGACATTGCCAGCTCGGAGTTCAACATTCGAACCCAACTCGGAGTTCGACATTGCCAGCTCGGAGTTCAACATTCAAATCCAACTCGGAGTTCGACATTCGCAGCTCGGAGTTCAACATTCGAACCTAACTCGGAGTTCGACATTCCCAGCTCGGAGTTCAACATTCAAACCCAACTCGGAGTTCGACATTGCCAGCTCGGAGTTCAACATTCGAACGCAACTCGGAGTTCGACATTGCCAGCTCGGAGTTCAACATTCAAATCCAACTCGGAGTTCGACATTCGCAGCTCGGATTTCAACATTCGAACCCAACTCGGAGTTCGACATTCGCAGCTCGGAGTTCAAAATTCGAACTCAACTCGGAGTTCGACATTCGCAGCTCGGAGTTAAACATTCGAACCCAACTCGGAGTTCGACATTCGCAGCTCGGAGTTCAACATTCAAATCCAACTCGGAGTTCGACATGGCCAGCGTGGAGTTCAACATTCAAATCCAACTAGGAGTTCGACATTGCCAGCTCGGAGTTCAACATTCGAACCCAACTCGGAGTTCGACATTGCCAGCTCGGAGTTCAACATTCAAATCCAACTCGGAGTTCGACATTCGCAGCTCGGAGTTCAACATTCGAATCTAACTCGGAGTTCGACATTCGCAGCTCGGAGTTCAACATTCAAACCCAACTCGGAGTTCGACATTGCCAGCTCGGAGTTCAACATTCGAACCCAACTCGTAGTTCGACCTTGCCAGCTCGGAGTTCAACATTCAAATCCAACTCATAGTTCGACATTCGCAGCTCGGAGTTCAACATTCGAACCCAACTCGGAGGTCGACATTCGCAGCTCGGAGTTCAACATTCCAACTCAACTCGGAGTTCGACATTCGCAGCTCGGAGTTCAACATTCGAACCCAACTCGGAGTTCGACATTCGCAGCTCGGAGTTCAACATTCAAATCCAACTCGGAGTTCGACATTGCCAGCTTGGAGTTCAACATTCAAATCCAACTCGGGGTTCGACATTCGCAGTTCGGAGTTCAACATTCGAACCCAACTCGGATTTCGACATTCGCAGCTCGGAGTTCAACATTCAAACCAAACTACTAGTTCGACATTGCCAGTTCGGAGTTCAACATTCAAATCCTACTCGGAGTTCGACATTGCCAGCTCAGAGTTCAACATTCAAATCCAACTCGGAGTTCGACATTCGCAGCTCGGAGTTCAACATTCGAACCCAACTCGGAGTTCGACATACCCAGCCCGGAGTTCAACATTCAAATCCAACTCGGAGTTCGACATGGCCAGCGTGGAGTTCAACATTCAAATCCAACTAGGAGTTCGACATTACCAGCTCGGAGTCCAACATTCGAACCCAACTCGGAGTTCGACATTGCCAGCTCGGAGTTCAACATTCGAACCCAACTCGGAGTTCGACATTGCCAGCTCGGAGTTCAACATTCAAATCCAACTCGGAGTTCGACATACCCAGCCCGGAGTTCAACATTCAAATCCAACTCGGAGTTCGACATGGCCAGCGTGGAGTTCAACATTCAAATCCAACTAGGAGTTCGACATTACCAGCTCGGAGTTCAACATTCGAACCCAACTCGGAGTTCGACATTGCCAGCTCGGAGTTCAACATTCGAACCCAACTCGGAGTTCGACATTGCCAGCTCGGAGTTCAACATTCAAATCCAACTCGGAGTTCGACATTCGCAGCTCGGAGTTCAACATTCGAATCTAACTCGGAGTTCGACATTCGCAGCTCGGAGTTCAACATTCAAATCCAACTCGGAGTTCGACATTCGCAGCTCGGAGTTCAACATTCGAATCTAACTCGGAGTTCGACATTCGCAGCTCGGAGTTCAACATTCAAACCCAACTCGGAGTTCGACATTGCCAGCTCGGAGTTCAACATTCGAACCCAACTCGTAGTTCGACCTTGCCAGCTCGGAGTTCAACATTCAAATCCAACTCATAGTTCGACATTCGCAGCTCGGAGTTCAACATTCGAACCCAACTCGGAGGTCGACATTCGCAGCTCGGAGTTCAACATTCCAACTCAACTCGGAGTTCGACATTCGCAGCTCGGAGTTCAACATTCGAACCCAACTCGGAGTTCGACATTCGCAGCTCGGAGTTCAACATTCAAATCCAACTCGGAGTTCGACATTGCCAGCTTGGAGTTCAACATTCAAATCCAACTCGGGGTTCGACATTCGCAGTTCGGAGTTCAACATTCGAACCCAACTCGGATTTCGACATTCGCAGCTGGGAGTTCAACATTCAAACCAAACTACTAGTTCGACATTGCCAGTTCGGAGTTCAACATTCAAATCCTACTCGGAGTTCGACATTGCCAGCTCAGAGTTCAACATTCAAATCCAACTCGGAGTTCGACATTCGCAGCTCGGAGTTCAACATTCGAACCCAACTCGGAGTTCGACATACCCAGCCCGGAGTTCAACATTCAAATCCAACTCGGAGTTCGACATTCGCAGCTCGGAGTTCAACATTCGAACCCAACTCGGAGTTCGACATTGTCAGCTCGGAGTTCAACATTCAAATCCAACTCGGAGTTCGACATTCGCAGCTCGGACTTCTACATTCGAACCCAACTCGGAGTTCGACATTCGCAGCTCGGAGTTCAACATTCAAATTCAACTCGGAGTTCGACATTCGCAGCTCGGAGTTCAACATTCGAACCCAACTCGGAGTTCGACATTCGCAGCTCGGAGTTCAACATTCGCAGCTCGGAGTTCAACATTCGAACACAATTCGGAGTTCGACATTGCCAGCTCGGAGTTCAACATTCAAATCCAACTCGGAGTTCGACATTCGCAGCTCGGAGTTCAACATTCGAACCCAACTCGGAGTTCGACGTTCCCAGCTCGGAGTTCAACATTCGAACCCAACTCGGAGTTCGACATTGCCAGCTCGGAGTTCAACATTCAAACCCAAATCGGAGTTCGACATACCCAGCCCGGAGTTCAACATTCAAATCCAACTCGGAGTTCGACATTTGCAGCTCGGAGTTCAACATTCGAACCCAACTCGGAATTCGACATTGTCAGCTCGGAGTCAACATTCCAACCAAACTCGGAGTTCGACATTGCCAGCTCGGAGTTCAAAATTCGAACCCAACTCGGAGTTCGACATTCGCAGCTCGGAGTTCAACATTTGAACCTAACTCGGAGTTCGACATTCGCAGCTCGGAGTTCAACATTCAAATTCAACTCGGAGTTCGACATTCGCAGCTCGGAGTTCAACATTCGAACCCAACTCGGAGTTCGACATTCGCAGCTCGGAGTTCAACATTCGCAGCTTGGAGTTCAACATTCGAACACAATTCGGATTTGGAAATTGCCAGCTCGGAGTTCAACATTCAAATCCAACTCGGAGATCGACATTCGCAGCTCGGAATTCAACATTCGAACCCAACTCGGAGTTGGACGTTCGCAGCTCGGAGTTCAACATTCGAACCCAACTCGGAGTTCGACATTGCCAGCTCAGAGTTCAACATTCAAACCCAACTCGGAGTTCGACATACCCAGCCCGGAGTTCAACATTCGAACCCAACTCGGAGTTCGACATTCGCAGCTCGGAGTTCAACATTCGAACCCAACTCGGAGTTCGACATTGCCAGCTCGGAGTTCAACATTCAAATCCAACTTGGAGTTCGACATTCGCAGCTCGGAGTTCAACATTCGAATCCAACTCGGAGTTCGACATTGTCAGCTCGGAGTTCAACATTCAAATCCAACTCGGAGTTCGACATTCGCAGATCGGAGTTCAACATTCGAACCCAACTCGTAGTTCAACATTCAAATCCAACTCGGAGTTCGACATTGCCAGCTCGGAGTTCAACATTCAAATCCAACTCGGAGTTCGACATTCGCAGCTCGGAGTTCAACATTCGAACCCAACATGGAGTTCGACGTTCCCAGCTCGGAGTTCAACATTCGAGACCAACTCGGAGTTCGACATTGCCAGCTCGGAGTTCAACATTAAAACCGAACTCGGAGTTCGACATACCCAGCCCGGAGTTCAACATTCAAATCCAACTCGGAGTTCGACATTCGCAGCTCGGAGTTCAACATTCGAACCCAACTCGGAGTTCGACATTGTCAGCTCGGAGTCAACATTCGAACCAAACTCGGAGTTCGACATTGCCAGCTCGGAGTTCAACATTCGAACCCAACACGGAGTTCGACATTCGCAGCTCAGAGTTCAACATTTGAACCCAACTCGGAGTTCGACATTCGCAGCTCGGAGTTCAACATTCAAATTCAACTCGGAGTTCGACATTCGCAGCTCGGAGTTCAACATTCGCAGCTTGGAGTTCAACATTCGAACACAATTCGGAGTTCGAAGTTGCCAGCTCGGAGTTCAACATTCAAATCCAACTCGGAGTTCGACATTCGCAACTCGGAGTTCAACATTCGAACCCAACTCGGAGTTCGACGTTCGCAGCTCGGAGTTCAACATACGAACCCAACTCGGAGTTCGACATTCGCAGCTCGGAGTTCAATATTCAAATCCAAATCGAAGTTCGACATTCGCAGCTCGGAGTTCAACATTCGAACCCAACTCGGAGTTCGACATTCGCAGCTCGGAGTTCAACATTCGAACACAACTCGGAGTTCGACATTGCCAGCTGGGAGTTCAACATTCAAATCCAACTCGGAGTTCGACATTCGCAGCTCGGAGTTCAACATTCGAACCCAACTCGGAGTTCGACATTCGAAGCTCTGAGTTCAACATTCGAACCAAACTCGGAGTTCGACATTGCCAGCTCGAAGTTCAACATTCAAACCCACCTCGGAGTTCGACATTGCCAGCTCGGAGTTCAACATTCAAATCCAACTCGGAGTTCGACATTCGCAACTCGGAGTTCAACATTCGAGCCCAACTCGGAGTTCGACATTGTCAGCTCGGAGTTCAACATTCGAATCCAACTCGGAGTTCGACATTCGCAGCTCGGAGTTCAACACTCGAACCCAACTCGGAGTTCGACATTCGCAGCTCGGAGTTCAACATTCGAACCCAGTTCGGAGTTCGAAATTCGCAGCTCGGAGTTCAACATTTAAACCCAACACGGAGTTCGACATTCGCAGCTCGGAGTTCAACATTCGAACCCAACTCGGACTTCGACATTGTCAGCTCTGAGTTCAACATTTGAACCCAACTCGGAGTACGACATTCGCAGCTCGGAGTTCAACATTCGAATCCAGTTCGGAGTTCAACATTCGAACCCAACTCGGAGTTCGAAATTCGCAGGTCGGAGTTCAACATTTGAACCCAACACGGAGTTCGACATTGCCAGCTCGGAGATCAACATTCAAATCCAACTCGGAGTTCGACATTGCCAGCTCGGAGTTCAACATTCGAACCCAACTCGGAGTTCGACATTGCCAGCTCGGAGTTCAACATTCAAATCCAAATCGGAGTTCGACATTCGCACCTCGGAGTTCAACATTGGAACCCAGCTCGGAGTTCGACATTCGCAGCTCGGAGGTCAACATTCGAACCCAGCTCGGAGATCGACATTCGCAGCTCGGAGTTCAACATTCGAACCCAACTCGGAGTTCGACAATGCCACCTCGGAGTTCAACATTCGAACCCAACTCGGAGTTCGACATTGCCAACTTGTAGTTCAACATTCAAATCCAACTCGGAGTTCGACATTCGCAGCTCGGAGTTCAACATTCGAACCCAACACGGAGTTCGACATTGCCAGCTCGGAGTTCAACATTCAAATCCAACTCGGAGTTCGACATTGCCAGCTCGGAGTTCAACATTCGAACCCAACTCGGAGTTCGACTTTGCCAGCTCGGAGTTCAACATTCAAATCCAACTCGGAGTTCGACATTCGCAGCTCGGAGTTCATCATTAGCACTCAACTCGGAGTTCGACATTCGCAGCTCGGAGTTCAACATTCAAAGCCCAAATATGTCCGAAAGTAATGTAGTTAGTCTTAAAATATGTTGTTTTTCAACAAATAACACGAAAAAAATAACTTTTAACTTTTTGTATTCAATTTTTTCATGTTGTCTTTTGGTTTGATTTTTTATTCCCAACATCGATATAGCACCTTTTTTTTTTTTTTTTTTTTTTTTTTTTTCATATATAGCAACCTGAACGAAAGAAAGTTTTGATCAAATACGATTAATAATACCGCTAGCTATTTAAAACAGAAAAACAATCCAGTGGTATCTATATAAACATGTTTCTTTATTTCATCTTATCATTAATAATAATTAACTGACATCGTGAATCACTAAAAGCCTATCGAAATAGTTGTTGGTATATACTATTATATATAGTAAAGGAATACTCATATAGTTTTCACGTTTCATCTGAAGTAAAATCAAACAAACCAATGCCGTAACCAGAACCACAATATTGATAACCTATACTGAAGGGAAAAGGAAAAGCGACACGGGAATTTCCGCTATACATTGTATGTAGAATATGATGCTGTTAATCGAATGGTGCATGGCTGCGTAAGACCTTTCCCTTCTTTCGTAAAAATAGTTTCTCAACAACTTTTACTTACATATATTGAAACCGGCACTCGCTTACGTTTTTTTCAATTGCGTTTGTTAAGTGTTACCCTAAGTATAGTATTAATAATTTATGCTCACTAATGTTTTAAATAACATACAAACTCTTCTTCCCTGGACATAATAAATCACCAGTGTTAAATCGGTTTTTCAACGGACATGAACAGTACTGTGTGTGATATATATTGGACATGAACAGCGACAGTGTTGGCGATAGTGTTGTTTTTTTCATAGTGAGCATTTTTTAATTATTCCAGTAATCTCTTCTGTTTACGAGTGCCGTCCAGACGTCTGTAAACACCATCCAGTTCTTAATTGTAAATAATTAAAGATTTATGAAAAACAAAAACAAATAGACCTTTCCTTTAGAAAAAAATACTAAAACAACACATAACACAGCAAATAGTATTCCTTCAAATATTAACAGAGTACGCGTTTGGCTCAAGAATGTGAGCAAACTTAGGATGCAATCTTTTGCAAACTCTTTACGTTAAATACAGTACTCAAATGGCTCAAAATTTTCAAAGAGGAATTTCAACATTTATGAATTTCTTGTTAAAAAGTGTACTGTGATAAAAACGTCTATAACATCACAGTTGTGTCATTTCTCTAACTTACTGCAAGTTTTTTCTTACAAAACATCTTGGGATTTCTTTGGAATATTATGTGAAATTAAGTGTGCAGCATATACAATATATGGCGGAAATTACAGTGTCGTGTTTCTTTTTCCCTTCAGTATATTTTATTAGGTGAAGCAAAGCAAATTCTGCAGACACATTCGACTCCATTTCTCCGTTCTACATTAGAACCTAGTTCTCCGTTCTACATTCGAACACAGTTCTCCGTTCTACGTTCGAATCTAGTTTTCCGTTCTACATTCGAACGCAGTTCTCCGTTCTAAATTCACCTTGAGTTCTCCGTTGTACATTCTACTCCAGTTCTCCGTTCTACATTCAAAATGAGTTCTCCGTTCTACATTCGAACGCAGTTTTCCGTTCTACATTCGACTTGAGTTCTCCGTTCTACATTTGACTCCAGTTCTCCGTTCTACGTTCAACTTGAGTTCTCCGTTCTACATTCGAACTCAGCTATCCATTCTACATTTGACTCTAGTTCTCAGTTCTACATTCGACTTGAGTTCTCCGTTCTACATTCGAACCCAGTTCTCCGTTCTACATTCGACTCCCGAACATAGTTCTCCGTTCTACATTCGACTCCAGTTCTCTGTTCTACATTCGACTTGAGTTCTCCGTTCTACATTCGACTCCCGAAAATAGTTATCCGTTCTACATTCGAACCCAGTTCTCCGTTTTTCATTCGACTCCAGTTCTCTGTTCTACATTCGACTTGAGTTCTCCGTTCTACATTCGACTCTAGTTCTCCGTTCTACATTCGGGAGGTCCGAAGTGTCGATTCTTACGGATGGCGGGAGGTATATAGTATTGGTTCTACCCAGGAAATGTTGGTGGTCTGCCTCCACCACAGTCTCTCTGACGTTAAAGTAGAAAACCGCTTTAACCGGTGCTATGGATCTTGAGAGGTGTTGCACATTATTTACCTTTTATGATCATTCTTAATAAAACCGAGTCTGCCACTTTTCTCTCTTGAACGTGTGTGTTGCTTTTAACGGATACCCTTTTAAGAATGTATTTATACTACTTCCCTTTATCGAGGACTATATGTAGAATATATAAAAATATACAGGTTGTGAAAAGAACACTGTGAATGCGTGTGGAACTTGCACGGCTCTAAATAACCTATGCTGTGTTGATCAGCCGTTAAACACCCAATGCATAATTTGTTTGGTTCAAAGCACCGGTTCAAACTTACTTGCGCTTCCGACGTCGAAGGTTAAATTACTGCAAATTCATCTGATGTACTTGCATGGTGCATCGAAAGCGGTTTTTTTAAGAGTGTTTATCAGCAAGCTGTGGAAAACTATATTTGTGTTTATAGACTTTAAATACGAAAACATGGTGCTAAAGTTTAAACTCTGTTATATTTTGATGAATCGCAATAATCTAGAATAATGTAATAACTAAGAAAAACAACAGTTTTGTTATTTGTTGCTCTGTGTTTATTGTTGCATATGTCATGTTCTTGTCTTGCCTTTTTTGTGTAACATTTATCGAAGCCTACGCGTTTTTTTTTTGACGTTTTGATATATTTTTTACTTTTGACGACGAACGTTTTTACTTTTATATAATTGACGTTTTTTTTTTTTTAATTTGGCGATGCATTCCTACAACCCTGCATCCACCTCGGCGTCCATTTCGGGAACACCCGCCGCGAAAAGTGAAAATGCTTTAGCCATTATAAGGGTCATTTTCAGAAAACGTGGGGTCAGATATAATACAAAATTGCAAAACGAATATGCGTCAAACTGAATTTTATTATACTAAAAGCATAAATGAGTATGTGAATATTCACAATCTAAAACATGCAAACATGCACAGCACAAACAATGCCATGTGCCTGTAACACCACAACAAACCAGTGAATCCTTTGCGGGTAACTGATATTATTGAACTTGTTTGATTAATTCATAAACGGTGAAACCCAATGTATAAAGTAAAATAATATACTAATGTGACTCATACATTACAGTAACTGTTTTTATACATCAAAACTAAATATTGGGATAATTGGCTCATTATCATTGTTAAAATCAACTTAAACAAAATGAATAGATTTAGCATTATCTTGTCCTAAACACTATTTGAATTATCTCAAACAATAACATTATAAATAGAAATGGCAAACTAAAACATATGACAATATCATTGGTACCACTATATCCAAATACGTAGGGGTAAGAGCAAATACACTACGGTAACATCAAGGACATACTTTGAAACACCAATGACCACTCCATACATATTAGTTGTGCGACACAGTTATCACGGTAAACGTGTAGTGGCGTCATTTTGGAATAACTGTACCATTTGCCACATCTGTTTTAATACAAACAGTAAACCATTTGGTATTTTCAAATCGTTAAACTGGTGTTCCTGTGAAAACTGGTAATATCAACGACACATTTTCTAAAACCAAAGACAACTCTAGACATATTATCAGTTTTGCACACAGAGTTATGACTATACGATTAATGGCATCAATTTGTAATGCATGATACGTGTGCACATCTCCTTAAAAACAAAAGAATACCACTTATTATTTTCATATGGATCACTTGTGTTATTGTAAAATTGGGTAACATCAGTGACGCTGTTACACCTAAGACTACTCCAGAGGTTTTATCAGTTTTGCATCAGTCATTACTGTAGTTGTTTTGTGAAATTATTCTGGGAAGCTTAATACACGTTCACAATTTTTAAAAAAAAAAGAAAAATACAATATTTAACACAAAAACGAGTGATTCGTGCTTTAATAAAATTGTCTTTAATGTTGCTGTATGTGTAAGCGGCCAGACGTTAGCATGATATTCGATATTCGAAATTCGATATTCAAGTTGAATATCGAAAAACAAAAAAACTCGAGATTCGTTATTCAACCAAAAAAATCTGAATATCGAAAAACAAAAAACTCGAGATTCGTTATTCAACAAAAAAAATCTGAATATCGAAAAACAAAAAACTCGAGATTCGTTATTCACCAAAAGAAATCTGAATATCGGAAAAAAAACTCGATATTCGTTATTCAACCAAATAAATCTGAATATCGAAAAACAAAAACTCGAGATTCGTTATTCAACAAACAAATTTTGAATGTCGAAAAACAAAAAAACTCGAGATTCGTATTCAACAAAAACAGCAGTAGCAGCAGTAGCTACTGCCAGTAGTAGCAGCAGTAGCAGTAGCTACTGCAAGCAGTAGCTGCAGTAGAATCAATAGTCATCATAAGAATGTTTTCTTTGCGCAAGTATGTTGTTTCTACTTCCCGCCATCATGTTTAACAAACAACTCCTTTCGCAACCATCATATGTTTGCTACTGCTAACTACTGCCAGCAGTAGCAGCAGTAGCAGTAGCTACTGCCAGCAGTAGTAGCAGTAACAGCAGTAGAATCAATAGTCATTGTAATTATGTTTTCTTTGCGCAAGTATGTTGTTTCTACTTCCCAACATCATGTTTAACATACAACCCATTTCGCAACCATCATAAGTTTGCTACTGATATTGCTACTGCTACTGCTAATTCTAACTACTGACAGCAGTAGCAGCAGTAGCAGTAGCAGTAACTACTGCCAGCAGTAGCAGCAGTAAAGTCAATAGTCATCGTAATTATGTTTTCTTTGCGTAAGTATGTTTTTTCTACTTTCCCACCATCATGTTTAACAGACAACCCCTTTCGCAACCATCATATGTTTGCTACTGCTACCGCTACTGCTAATTACTGTCAGCAGTAGCAGCAGTAGCAGTAGCTACTGCCAGCAGTAGCAGTAGGTAGTAGAGCACTATCTCAATAGATATACTCATCGCAAGAATATTTTCTTTGCGCAAGTATGTTTTTTCTACTTTCCCACCATCATACCCCTTTCGCAACCAGCATATGTTTACACAAGCGCTTCGCCCACTAATATCATGGCTTATATGTTTTGTTCTCTACCGTAGCTGCAGCTAGCATTTGCAGCAGTAGCAATATCTTTTGTTAGCGTAAAAACAGTAGCAGTTGGTCATAGTAGCAGTTAGTTTCTCTTTTTAACCTTCAAGTTTAATACACAACCCTCAGCAGTAGCAGCAGTAACAGCAGTAGCAGTATCTAACAAAGGCACAGACGTAAAGAAAGTGTCAGGGAGCTGGGCGCACGTACGGCGAAGATATAGTAGTAGCTAGCAGTAGCAGCGGTAGAGCAATAGCAACAGTAGCAACAGTAGTTTCTACTTTTATCTTTAACCATCACGTTTTATAGAAAAAACCTTTCGCAACCATCGTATGTTAATACTGCTTCGCCAAATAATATCATGGTTTATATGTTTTGCTTTCTACCGTTACTGCTGTAACATTACAGATACTGCTAGTAGTAGAAGTAACAGTAACAACATTAGTATTATCAGTAGGACAGTAGCAGCGGTTGAAGCAGTAGCATCACCATCTCAATAGATATTCTCATCTCGCAAGTATTTCTTTTTCTTTCTTCGTTCAATTTTTAACCATCATGTTTTATAACACAACCGCTTCGCCAATATGAAGTATATATATGTATATTTGTTTCCCTACTACCGTTAATGCTGCGACATTTTAGTTACTGCTAGCGGTAGGAGCAGTAGCAGTAGCTACTATTAGTAGTATCAGCAGCAGTAGCAGTATATACTGCTAGCAGTAAATGCAGTAGAGCAGAAGCACTACCATCAACATCTATTGTTGTTTCTACTTTCCATTTTCAACCATCATGTTTTAAAGACAACTTCTTTCGCACTTCCTTTTCAACCGTTACAGGTGAAACTTATTAAAAAAAATAGGTCTGTTGTCGGATAACGAGTGTAGTTGGCGGCAAGATCAATCTCATAGACATGCGGTCTCGCGGATTTTGTGTTTACATGGTAACTGTTTAAGTTTACTCAATAAGACGGTTTTTTTTTAATTTTAGAGGTACACGCGAAACTATAGTAATCTAGAATAGTTTCACCTGAAACTTCTCTACTAACGGTCTTTATGTTTTATTTTCAATTCAGTACACACTTCAGTACTACAACAGTAGAACAAAAACGGAGATAAACTCAAGTGGTGTGGTATTAGTAGGTTGGCCATCAGGCTTTTAAAATCCAGTTAGACTGCATGTCTATGATGTTGATCGTCCCGCCGGCAACACTCGTTATACGACGACCTTTCCGCCGGAAACACCCGTAATCCGACAAAAACGCATGTTCAAGTGTACCGGAGTACAGAGGTCAGTACAACAGCAAAAGAAAAAAATCTGCGATAAACAATCTTAAGTGTGCTGGTATCAGTAGGCTGGCCATCAGGCTTTTAAAATCCAGTGAGACTGGATTTCTATGATGTTGAAAGTCCCGCCGGCAACACTCGTTATCCGACGACCAGACGTCTTTTTTACTACTTTCGAAATTTGAATCATACAGCAGTAGAACCAAAATTCTGATAAACGGTCTCAAGTGAGGTGAATTTAGTAGCACTATCAAAAGGCTTTATAAATCGCTTTGCCCGCCTGTCTATGAGGTTGATCTGCCCGCCGGCAATACTCGTTATCCGACGACGAGACGTATTTTTTACTACTTTCCAACTTTCAATCATACAGCAGTAGAACCAAAATGGTGATCAACGGTTTCAAGTGGTGTGATTTTAGTAGCACTACCAAAAGGCTTTAAAAAAACGCTGAGCTCGCGTGTCTGTGTGGTTGATCTGCCCGCCGGCAACACACAAAACCCGACAAAAACGTCATTTCGAGTCTATTTCAGTGCAAACTTCACAGCAGAAGAATTAAAACGTTGATAAAGAATACCAAATAGGGTGATTTTAGTAGGTCGGACATCATGCTTTAAAAAACCGCTGAGACCACGTATCTATGAGTTTGATTTTCCGCCGGCAACACCCGTAATCGGACAAAAATGCTGTACACAATTTAGTACTACAGCAGTAGAACAAAAATTGCGATAAACAATCTCATGTATTAACAGGCTGACCATCATGCTTTTAATATCCAGTGAGACTGCATGTCTATGATGTTGATCTGCCTGCCGGCAACACTCGTTATCCAACGACCAGACGTCTTTTTTATTACTTTCGAACTTTCAATCATACAGCAGTAGAACCGAAATGGCGATCAACGGTCTCAAGTGGTGTGATTTTAGTAGCACTACCAAAAGGATTTAAAAAAAACACTGAGCTCGCGTGTCTATGGTGTTGATCTGCTCGCCGGTAACATCCGAAACCCGACAAAAACGCCATTTCGAGTCTATTTCAGTGCAAACTTCAGTAACACAGCAGTAGAACTAAAACGTTGATAAAGAATTTCAAATAGATCGATTTGAGTAGGTCGGCCATTATGCTTTAAGAAATCGCTGAGACCACGTATCTTTGATTTTGAGTTTTCCGCCGGCAACACCCGTAATCCGACAGAAAACGCATGTTCAAATGTACCGGTGTACGTACTTCAGTACTACAGCAGTAGAACAAACACTGCGATAAACAATCTCAAGTGGGGTGATATAAGTAGGCTGGCCATAAGGCTTATAAAATCCATAAGACCGCATGTCTGTGAGTTTGATCTTCCCGCCGGCGACACTAGTTATCCGACAACATACCTATTTTGTTTAATACGTTTCAACTGTTACGGTTGAGAACGAAGTGCGAAAGTGGTTGTTTATAAAACATGATGGTTAAGAATGGAAAGTAGAAACAACAATATATGTTGATGGTAGTGCTTCTACTGCTCTAATGCATTTACTGCTAGCAGTATATACTGCTACTGTTGCTGATACTACTAGTAGTAGCTTCTGCTACTGCTCCTACCGCTAGCAGTATCTAAAAGGTCACAGCATTAACGGTAGGGAAACAAATATATATACTTCATATTGGCGAAGCGCTTTTGTTATAAAACATGATGGATACAAATTGAATGAATGAATGAATGGTATCTTACGGCACGTCGACACATAAATAGGTCATATTGTGCGCAACAAAAATGAACTTAGAAAGAAAAAGAAATACTTGCGAGATGAGATGATGAATACCTACTGAGATGGTGATGCTACTGCTTCTACCGCTGCTACTGTCCTACTGATGCTACTGCCAGCAGTTAGTACTGTTACTACTGCTACTGCTAGCAGTAGATACTGCTACTATTGTTACTGTTACTTCTACTACTAGCAGTATCTAAAATGTTACAGCAGTAACGGTAGAAAACAAAACATATAAACCATGATATTATTTGGCGAAGCAGTGTAAACATATCACTGTTGCGAAAGGTTTTTTCTATAAAACGTGATGGTTAAAAATAAAAGTAGAAACTACTGTTGCTACTGCTGCTATTGCTCTACCGCTGCTACTGCTAGCTACTGCTATATCTTCGCCGTACGTGCGCCCAGCGCCCTGTTCTTTACGTCTGTGCCTTGGTTAGCTACTGCTACTGCTGTTACTGCTGCTACTCTGAGGGTTGTGTATAAAACCTGAAGGTTACAAAGAGAAACTAACTGCTACTATAACCAACTGCTACTGTTGTTACGCTAACAATAGCTACTGCTACTGCTGCAATTGCTAGCTGTAATTACTGCTACTGCTGCTAATACTAGTAGTAGCTATTGCCATTGTTGTTATTGCTCCTACTGCTAGCAGTAGCTGAAAAGTTACAGATATAGCGATAGAGGACAAAATATATAAGCCATGATATTACTGGACGAAGCGGTTGTGTACACATATTCTGGTTGCGAAAGGGGTATGATGGTGGGAAAGTAGAAACAACATACTTGCGCAAAGAAAATATTCTTACGATGAGTATATCTATTGAGATGATGCTCTACTACCTACTGCTGCTGCTGGCAGTAGCTACTGCTACTGCTGCTACTGCTGACAGTAGTTAGCAGTAGCAGTAGCAAACATATGATGGTTGCGAAATGAGTTGTTAATTAAACATGATGGTGGGAAGTAGAAACAACATACTTGCGCAAAGAAAACATACTTACGATGACTATTGATTCTACTGCTGCTACTACTGGCAGTAGCAGTGCTGCAGGCAATAGTTGGCAGTAGCAGTAGCAATAGCAGTAGCGAACATATGATGGTTGCGAAATCGGTTGTCTGTTAAACATGATGGTGGGAAGTAGAAACAACATACTTGAACAAATAAAACATACTTACGATGACTACTGATTCTACTGCTGCTACTGCTGCTACTGCAGGCAGTAGCTGTTGCTACTGTTACTGTTGCTACTGCTACTGCCAACTTCACGTTCATTAATCTTAGGTATCTTAACTTCAAATCATTTTTTCTGAATGTCTCACGTTGCTTTATAGTTGGTCATACGTATTGTTGGTATTGATGGACAGCACTTAACGCTAACTTTACCAAGATGTAAGTCATATTTTGATTTATATTCATAAAACTTAAACTTGGTTAGGTAACGTAACCTTGTTTATAACTTCAATTAACTTTTTCTGAGTGCCGCCTTTTTTTGTTTGATAGTTAATCATATGCATTGTTGGCATTAGTGCTCATCACTTAACACCAATCCTACCAGGGTCAAGGTCATCTTTTGCGTTATTGTCACAAAACTTAGCCCTGGTTAGGTAACTTAGCCTCAGTTTTCTTCTGAATACCTCATTTCTTTGATGCTTGGTCATATGTGTTGTTGTCATTAGTAGACATTACTTAACACTAGTATTAACAAGGTGAAAGTCATATTTTCCGTGTGTTTTGTTTTCACTAAAACATAAACTTGATAGATGATTTAACCTGAGTAAACTTTTGTTTCTGATTACCTCACTTTAGTTTGTTTGATAATGGCTCATAAGTATTGTCATTTGTGGCAGAGACATCCTCCGGTCGAGGTCTTAAATAATTTTAGTTCACTTGAGCCGATGGCTTCGGCTCAGAGTTGAAGTAAACTATTGGGGTCACTCTTCGTCCGCTTTTCGTCCATCGTAGATTTTTAGTTTAAATAACTTCTCAGAAAACGTTTGAGCAAATCTCACATACGGAATGATTCCGGATGAATAACGAATATCGAGTTTTTTGTTTTTCGATATTAAAAACATATTTGTTGAATAACGAATCTCGAGTTTTTTTGTTTTTCGACATTCAAAATTTATTTTTTGAATAACGAATCTCGAATTTTTTGTTTTTCGATATTCGATTTTTTATGTTAATTAGCGATAGAGCACGGCACATTTGATACATTGCATCTTACACCTCATTACATAAACATGACTAAATATCCATATCTTCAAACAATTGTCCCTGACATTACAAACTGGTTGTCATTAATGTTACCTCATGTTAATGTACAGTAACGTTTTGCTATAATCCAATACGAACTGTTTGCGTACGTATCCTAACTCTGTGTAGCACCGTTAAATGTTAAAATTCCGCTAAATGTTAAAAATTCCTCTAAACGTTACATGTTATAAAATATAACATATAGCGTTTCGAGGAATCCGTTAACCGCTAAATGTTTAAAGTCAACAAAGCTATCTAAATTATGTAATGATATGAACAGTGCTGCTTTAATCGACTAAGTTGCATTTTATAATTCTTTCATTACGGAAGAAACATTATTAACATGTTGAACTTGGTCCAAATGGTCAAAACAGAACTGGCTTCAAATGTTGAAGGCAGGACTGGCTTCGAATGTTGAACGCAGAACTGGGTCCGAATGTTGAACGCAGAACTGGTCAAAATGTCGAAGGAGAGGCGCGTTCGAATGTAGAACGGAGAACTGCAGTTGAATGTAGAACGGAGAACTGGAGTCGAAAGTAGAACGGAGAACTGAAGTTGAATGTAGAACGGAGAACTGGAGACGAATGTAGAACGGAGAACTCAAGATGAATGTAGAACGGAGAACTGCAGTTCAATGTAGAACGGAGAACTGGAGTCGAATGTAGAACGGAGAACTGAAGCTGAATGTCGAACGGAGAACTGAAGTCGAATGTAGAACGGAGAACTGGGTTCGAATGTAGAACGGAGAACTCAAGTTGAATGTAGAACGGAGAACTGGGTTTAAATGTAGAACGGAGATCTAGAGTCAAATATATAACGGAGAACTGGGTTCGAATGTAGAACTGATAACTAGGTTCGAATGTAGAACGGAGAACTGGAGTCGAATGTAGAACGGAGAACTGAAGTTAAATGTAGAACAGAGAACTCAAGTCGAATGTAAAACGGAAGAACTGAATTGAATTGAATTGAGGTTTTAAGGCGCACCAATACATTACAGGTTATATGGCGCCTAACAGGCATGAAATGCCAGGCTCATCTTCCATGTACATCGAGATAAAATTTGGAAAATGGGCCTAGAATCTTCTCACCCTGAACTGCAGAGTTGCTGCAAATTGCTGCAAAATCTATCGTAAAAACTCCATTTACGCTGGAGCCACGTTTATTGTGTTTCTGCCACTGCTCTTTTGATGTGAGCGAGATGGCACCTGAAACAATGCAGGGATCATGATGAAGACCTTTAATGAACATGAACAAAATATGATAAAATGATCATGAATTTGGGGGGATTCTACCCCTCTGCCTACCCCTCCAAAGGGATCTGCAGTGGCCATATTCTTTGCCCCGTAAAAATACCGAAGAAACATTATTAAAATGCTGAACTTGGTTCAAATGCTCAAAGCAGAACTGGCTTCAAATGTTGAACGCAGTACTGGGTCCGAATGTTGAACGCAGAACTGTGCCCGAATGTTAAACGCAGAACTGCAGTTGAATGTAGAAAGGAGAACTGGAGTCGAATATAGAACGGAGAAATGAAGTTGAATGTAGAACAGAGAACGGAAGTTGAATGTAGAACGGAGAACTGGAGTCTAATGTAAAACGGAGAACTGCAGTTGAACGTAGAACGGAGAAATGCATTCGAATGTAGAATGGAGAACTAGGTTTGAATAGAACGGAGAACTGGAGTCGAATGTGTCTACAGAATTTGCTTTGCTTAACCTAATAAAATATGCTGAAGGGAAAAAGAACGCGACACTGAAATTTCCGCTTTATATTGTATATGCTGCACACTTAATTCCATATAATATTCCAAAGAAATCCCAAGATATTTTGTAAGATAAAACTTGCAGTAAGTTAGAGAAAGGACACAACTGTGATGTTATAGACGTTTTTATCAAAGTACGCTTTTTAACAAGAAATTCATAAATGTTGAAATTCCTCTTTGAAAATTTGAGCCATTTGAGTACTGTATTTAACGTAAAGAGTTTGCAAAAGATTGCATCCTAAGTTTGCTCACATTCTTGAGCCAAACGCGTACTCTGTTAATATTTGAAGGAATACTATTTGCTGTGTTATGTGTTGTTTTAGTCTTTTTTTCGAAAGGAAAGGTCTATTTTTTTTTTTCATAAATCTTTATTTATTTACAATTAAGAACTGGATGGTGTTTACAGACGTCTGGACGGCACTCGTAAACAGAAGAGATTACTGAAATAATTAAAAAATGCTCACTATGAAAAAAACAACACTATCGCCAACACTATCGCTGTTCGTGTCCAATATATATCACACACAGTACTGTTCATGTCCGTTGAAAGACCAATTTAACACTGGTGATTTGTTATGTCCCGGGGAAAAGAGTTTGTATGTTATTTAAAACATTAGTGAGCATAAATTATTAATATTTTACTCAGGGTAACACTTAACAAACGCAATTGAAAAAAACGTAAGCGAGTGGCGGTTACAATATATGTAAGTAAAAGTTGTTGAGAAACTATTTTTTACGAAAGAAGGGAAAGGTCTTACGCAGCCATGCACCATTCGATTAACAGCAGCATATTCTACATACAATGTATAGCGGAAATTACCGTGTCACGTTTCCTTTTCCCTTCAGTATAGGTTATCAATATTGTGGTTCTGGTTACGGCATTGGTTTGTTTGATTTTACTTCAGATGAAACGTGAAAACTATATGAGTATTCCTTTACTATATATAATAGTATATACCAACAACTATTTCGAAAGGCTTTTAGTGATTCACGATGTCAGTTAATTATTATTAATGATAAGATGAAATAAAGAAACATGTTTATATAGATACCACTGGATTGTTTTTCTGTTTTAAATATAATATATATAAAATTCTTGTTCCTAGCGTTATTAATAATCGTATTTAGGCAAAACTTTCTTTGGTTCAGGTTGCTATATACATGATATATAATGAAAAACAAAAAAAAAAAGTTGCTATATCGATGTTGGGAATAAAAAATAAAACCAAAAGACAAAACCAAAAAATTGAATACAAAAAGTTAAAAGTTATTTTTTTCGTGTTATTTATTGAAAAACAACATATTTTAAGACTAACTACATTACTTTCGGACATATTTGGGCTTTCAATGTTGAACTCCGAGCTGCGAATGTCGAACTCCGAGTTGAGTGCGAATGTTGAACTCCGAGCTGAGAATGTCGGTCTCCGAGTTGGATTTGAATTTTGAACTCCGAGCTGGCAATGTCGAACTCCGAGTTGGATTTGAATGTTGAACTCCGAGCTGGCAATGTCGAACTCCGTGTTGGGTTCGAATTTTGAACTCCGAGGTGCGAATTTCGAACTCCGAGTTTGTTTCGAAAGTTGAACTCCGAGCTGGCAATGTCGAACTCCGAGTTAGGTTCGAATGTTGAACTCGGAGCTGCGAATGTCGAACTCCGAGTTGGGTTCGAATGTTGAACTTCGAGCTGCGAATGTCGAACTCCGAGTTGGGTTCGAATGTTGAACTCCGAGCTGGCAATGTCGAACTCCGAGTTGGGTTCGAATGTTGAACTTCGAGCTGCGAATGTCGAACTCTGAGTTGGGTTCGAATGTTGAACTCCGAGCTGCGAAAGTCGAACTCTGAGTTGGATTTGAATGTTGAACTCCGAGCTGGCAATGTCGAACTCCGAGTTGGGTTCGAATGTTGAACTCCGAGCTGGCAATGTCGAACTCCGAGTTGGGTTCGAATGTTGACCTCCAGGCTGCGAATGTCGAACTCCGAGTTGGGTTCGAATGTTGAACTCCGAGCTGCGAAAGTCGAACTCTGAGTTGGATTTGAATGTTGAACTCCGAGCTGGCAATGTCGAACTCCGAGTTGGGTTCGAATGTTGAACTCCGAGCTGGCAATGTCGAACTCCGAGTTGGGTTCGAATGTTGACCTCCAGGCTGCGAATGTCGAACTCCGAGTTGGGTTCGAATGTTGAACTCCGAGCTGCGAATGTCGAACTCCGAGTTGGGTTCGAATGTTGAACTCCGAGCTGCGAATGTTTCAACTCCGAGCTGCGAATGTCGAACTCCGAGTTCGGTTCGAATGTTGAACTCCGAGCTGCGAATGTCGAACTCCGATTTGGATTTGAATGTTGAACTCCGAGCTGACAATGTCGAACTCCGAGTTGGGTTCGAATGTTGAAATCCGAGCTGCGAATGTCGAACTCCGAGTTGGATTTGAATGTTGAACTCCGAGCTCGCAATGTCGAACTCCGAGTTGGGTTCGAATGTTGAACTCCGAGCTGCGAATGTCGAACTCCGAGTTGGGTTCGAATTTTGAACTCCGAGGTGCGAATTGCGAACTCCGAGTTGGATTTGAATGTTGAACTCCGAGGTGGCAATGTCGAACTCCGAGTTGGGTTCGAATGTTAAACTCCGAGCAACGAATGTCGAACTCCGAGTTGGGTTCGAATGTTGAACTCCGAGCTGCGAATGTCGAACTCTGAGTTGGGTTCGAATGTTGAACTCCGAGCTGCGAAAGTCGAACTCTGAGTTGGATTTGAATGTTGAACTCCGAGCTGGCAATGTCGAACTCCGAGTTGGGTTCGAATGTTGAACTCCGAGCTGGCAATGTCGAACTCCGAGTTGGGTTCGAATGTTGACCTCCAGGCTGCGAATGTCGAACTCCGAGTTGGGTTCGAATGTTGAACTCCGAGCTGCGAATGTCGAACTCCGAGTTGGGTTCGAATGTTGAACTCCGAGCTGCGAATGTTTGAACTCCGAGCTGCGAATGTCGAACTCCGAGTTCGGTTCGAATGTTGAACTCCGAGCTGCGAATGTCGAACTCCGAGTTGGTTTTGAATGTTGAACTCCGAGCTGACAATGTCGAACTCCGAGTTGGGTTCGAATGTTGAAATCCGAGCTGCGAATGTCGAACTCCGAGTTGGGTTCGAATGTTGAACTCCGAGCTGCGAATGTCGAACTCTGAGTTGGGTTCGAATGTTGAACTCCGAGCTGCGAAAGTCGAACTCTGAGTTGGATTTGAATGTTGAACTCCGAGCTGGCAATGTCGAACTCCGAGTTGGGTTCGAATGTTGAACTCCGAGCTGGCAATGTCGAACTCCGAGTTGGGTTCGAATGTTGACCTCCAGGCTGCGAATGTCGAACTCCGAGTTGGGTTCGAATGTTGAACTCCGAGCTGCGAATGTCGAACTCCGAGTTGGGTTCGAATGTTGAACTCCGAGCTGCGAATGTTTGAACTCCGAGCTGCGAATGTCGAACTCCGAGTTCGGTTCGAATGTTGAACTCCGAGCTGCGAATGTCGAACTCCGAGTTGGTTTTGAATGTTGAACTCCGAGCTGACAATGTCGAACTCCGAGTTGGGTTCGAATGTTGAAATCCGAGCTGCGAATGTCGAACTCCGAGTTGGATTTGAATGTTGAACTCCGAGATAGCAATGTCGAACTCCGAGTTGGGTTCGAATGTTGAACTCCGAGCTGCGAATGTCGAACTCCGAGTTGGGTTCGAATTTTTAACTCCGAGCTGCGAATGTCGAACTCCGAGTTGGGTTCGAATTTTGAACTCCGAGGTGCGAATTATGAACTCCGAGTTGGATTTGAATGTTGAACTCCGAGCTGGCAATGTCGAACTCCGATTTGGGTTCGAATGTTGAACTCCGAGCAACGAATGTCGAACTCCGAGTTGGGTTTGAATGTTGAACTCCGTGCTGCGAATGTCGAACTCCGAGTTGGAATTGATTGTTGAACTCCGAGCTGCGAATGTCGAACTCCGAGTTGGGTTCGAATGTTGTACTTCGAGCTGCGAATTTTGAACTCCGAGCTGCGAATGTCGAACTCCGAGTTGCGTTCGAATGTTGAAGTCCGAGCTGCGAATGTCGAACTCTGAGTTGGGTTCGAATGTTGAACTCCGAGCTGCGAAAGTCGAACTCTGAGTTGGATTTGAATGTTGAACTCCGAGCTGGCAATGTCGAACTCCGAGTCGGGTTCGAATGTTGAACTCCGAGCTGGCAATGTCGAACTCCGAGTTGGGTTCGAATGTTGACCTCCAGGCTGCGAATGTCGAACTCCGAGTTGGGTTCGAATGTTGAACTCCGAGCTGCGAATGTCGAACTCCGAGTTGGGTTCGAATGTTGAACTCCGAGCTGCGAATGTTTCAACTCCGAGCTGCGAATGTCGAACTCCGAGTTCGGTTCGAATGTTGAACTCCGAGCTGCGAATGTCGAACTCCGAGTTGGATTTGAATGTTGAACTCCGAGCTGAAAATGTCGAACTCCGAGTTGGGTTCGAATGTTGAAATCCGAGCTGCGAATGTCGAACTCCGAGTTGGATTTGAATGTTGAACTCCGAGCTCGCAATGTCGAACTCCGAGTTGGGATCGAATGTTGAACTCCGAGCTGCGAATGTCGAACTCCGAGTTGGGTTCGAATTTTGAACTCCGAGGTGCGAATTGCGAACTCCGAGTTGGGTTCGAATGTTGAACTCCGAGCTGCGAATTTCGAACTCCGAGTTGGATTCGAATGTTGAACTCCGAGCTGCGAATGTCGGTGTCCGAGTTGGATTTGAATGTTGAACTCCGAGCTGACAATGTCGAACTCCGAGTTTGGTTCGAATGTTGAACACCGTGCTGCGAATGTCGAACTCCGAGTTAAGTTTGAACGTTGAACTCCGAACTGGCAATGTCGAACTCCGAGTTGGATTTGAATGTTGAACTCCGAGCTGGCAATGTCGAACTCCGAGTTGGGTTCGAATTTTGAACTCCGAGGGGCGAATTTTGAACTCCGAGTTGGATTTGAATGTTGAACTCCGAGCTGCGAATGTCGAACTCCGAGTTGGGTTCGAATGTTGAACTCCGAGCTGCGAATATAGAACTCCGTGTTGGGTTCGAATGTTTAACTCCGAGCGGCGAATGTCGAACTCCGAGTTGGTTTGAATGTTGAACTCCGAGCTGCGAATGTCGAACTCCGAGTTGGATTTGAATGTGGATCTCCGAGCTGCGAATGTCGAACTCCGAGTTGGGTTCGAATGTTGAACTCCGAGCTGCGAATGTTGAACTCCGAGCTGCGAATGTCGAACTCCGAGTTGCGTTCGAATGTTGAACTCCGAGCTGCGAATGTCGAACTCCGAGTTTGGTTCGAATGTTGAACTCCGAGCTGCGAATGTCGATCTCCGAGTTGGATTTGAATGTTGAACTCCGAGCTGGCAATGTCGAAATCCGAGTTGCGTTCGAATGTTGAACTCCGAGCTGGCAATGTCGAACTCCGAGTTGGGTTCAAATGTTGAACTCCGAGCTGCGAATGTCGAACTCCGAGTTGGGTTCGAATGTTGAACTCCGAGCTGCGAATGTCGAACTCCGAGTTGGGTTCGAATGTTGAACTCCGAGCTGCGAATGTCGAACTCCGAGTTGGATTTGAATGTTGAACTCCGAGCTGGCAATGTCGAACTCTGAGTTGGGTTCGAATGTTGACCTCCTAGCTTCGAATGTCGAACTCCGAGTTGGGTTCGAATGTTGAACTCCGAGCTGCGAATGTCGAACTCCGAGTTGGGTTCGAATGTTGAAGTCCGAGCTGCGAATGTTGAACTCCGAGCTGCGAATGCCGAACTCCGAGTTGGATTTGAATGTTGAACTCCGAGCTGACAATGTCGAACTCCGAGTTGGGTTCGAATGTTGAACTCCGAGCTGCGAATGTCGAACTCTGAGTTGGATTTGAATGATGAACTCCGAGCTGGCAATGTCGAACTCCGAGTTGGGTTCGAATGTTGAACTCCGAGCTGCGAATGTCGAATTCCGAGTTGGGTTCGAATTTTGAACTCCGAGGTGCGAATTATGAACTCCGGGTTGGATTTGAATGTTGAACTCCGAGCTGGCAATGTCGAACTCCGAGTTGGGATCGAATGTTGAATTCCGAGCTACGAATATCGAACTCCGAGTTGGGTTCGAATGTTGAACTCCGTGCTGCGAATGTCAAACTCCGAGTCTGATTCGAATGTTAATCACCGAGCTGCGAATGTCGAACTCCGAGTTGGATTTGACTGTTGAACTCCGAGCTGCGAATGTCGAACTCCGAGTTGGGTTTAAATGTTGAACTCCGAGCTGCGAATTTTTAACTTCGAGCTGCGAATGTCGAACTCCAAGTTGCGTTCGAATGTTGAACTCCTAGCTGCGAGAGTCGAACTCCGAGTTGGGTTCGAATATTGAACTCCGAGCTGCGAATGTCGAACTCCGAGTTGGATTTGAATGTTGAACTCCGAGCTGACAATGTCGAACTCCGAGTTGGGTTCGAATGTTGAACTCCGAGCTGCGAATGTCGAACTCCGAGTTGGATTTGAATGTTGAACTCCGAGCTGGCAATGTCGAACTCCGAGTTGGATTTGAATGTTGAACTCCGAGCTGGCAATGTCGAACTCCGAGTTGGGATCGAATGTTTAATTCCGAGCTACGAATGTCGAACTCCGAGTTGGGTTCGAATGTTGAACTCCGTGCTGCGAATGTCGAACTCCGAGTCTGATTCGAATGTTAATCACCGAGCTGCGAATGTCGAACTCCGAGTTGGATTTGACTGTTGAACTCCGAGCTGCGAATGTCGAACTCCGAGTTGGGTTTGAATGTTGAACTCCGAGCTGCGAATTTTGAACTCCGAGCTGCGGATGTCGAACTCCGAGTTGCGTTCGAATGTTGAACTCCGAGCTGCGAGAGTCGAACTCCGAGTTGGGTTCGAATGTTGAACTCCGAGCTGCGAATGTCGAACTCCGAGTTGGATTTGAATGTTGAACTCCGAGCTGACAATATCGAACTTCGAGTTGGGTTCGAATGTTGAACTCCGAGCTGCGAATGTCGAACTCCGAGTTGGATTTGAATGTTGAACTCCGAGCTGGCAATGTCGAACTCTGAGTTGGATTTGAATGTTGAACTCCGAGCTGGCAATGTCGAACTCCGAGTTGGGTTCAAATTTTGAACTCCGAGGTGCGAATTTTGAACTCCGAGTTGGATTTGAATGTTGAACTCCGAGCTGCGAATATCGAACTCCGTGTTGGGTTCGAATGTTGAACTCCGAGCTGCGAATGTCGAACTCCGAGTTGGGTTCGAATGTTGAACTCCGAGCTGCGAATGTCGAACTCCGAGTTGGATTTGAATGTGGAACTCCGAGTTGCGAATGTCGAACTCCGAGTTGGGTTCGAATGTTGAACTCCGAGCTGCGAATGTTGAACTCCGAGCTGCGAATGTCGAACTCCGAGTTGCGTTCGAATGTTGAACTCGATCTGCGAATGTCGAACTCCGAGTTGCGTTCGAATGTTGAACTCCGATCTGCGAATGTCGAACTCCGAGTTGGTTTCGAATGTTGAACTCCGAGCTGCGAATGTCGAACTCCGAGTTGGATTTGAATGTTGAACTCCGAGCTGACAATGTCGAACTCCGAGTTGAGTTCGAATGTTGAACTCCGAGCTGCGAATGTCGAACTCCGTGTTGGGTTCGAATGTTGAACTCCGAGCTGGCAATGTCGAACTCCGAGTTGGATTTGAATGTTGAACTCCGAGCTGGCAATGTCGAACTCCGAGTTGGGTTCGAATGTTGAACTCCGAGCTGCGAATGTCGAACTCCGAGTTGGGTCGAATGTTGAACTCCGAGCTGCGAATGTCGAACTCCGAGTTGGTTGAATGTTGAACTCCGAGCTGCGAATGTCGATATCCGGGTTGGGTTTGTATGTCGAAATCGCTGCTGACAAATGAATGTTGAACTCATTGCTGTCAAATCTGTAACAAATCCGTAACATAACGAATGTCGAACGCCGAACTACGAACTACGAGCTAACTTCTCACACCTTCCTGGCGGTGGTGGTATGTTTATTTACATTGTACCGATTTAATGGGTAAACAATAGGGTAAAAGCGAGTTTTGGTGCATACTAGAACCTGGTTTAAACTACCAGCGGTAGGTTTTACCACTGACAGTTTCATGGCGATGTCCTATTGGCAACCATTTTATGTTTGTGATGTCATATCTTGAATTTTTAGACTTTGAGCCTTGGATGCTACATTTCCTGTTCGACTTTTATATACTGAAAGGAAAAAGAAACGCATAATGGGTATTTTCGCTATATATTGTATGTTTAATATGCTACTGCTAATCGAATGATACAGGGAAATGTTAGGCCTGTCCTTTCGGAATGAAGGTTCAAACAGCACCGAACACACCAATGGTTTCCCCTTTTAATATCGACAGAAAGCGCATTTGGCTCCAGTCCCTTAACTTTAAACGCAATACTGAAATGGCTTGACTTTTTCTAGCGAAACTTAACATTTATGAATTTCGTGTAACAAAGTATACTTTGATTAAAAGGTCTACTACATGACAGAGTTGTCCTTTCTGTAATTTCTGTAATATGTTGTAGCCCCATTTTGGACAAAATACTTTGAGATACATCTGGAATATTGCGTGTTTAATAGTGCAGCATAGGCAATTTTTTGATCATGCGTTTCTTTTTCCTCTCAGTATATATACGTTGGATTCAATTAATGTAACTTGATTTTATTTTTTGTGATTAAATGTCTTTTACTACCGTTCATGAACAGTCTCAATCAAACCGAGACTACAATACGTTTTGTATTTATTGTGTTCGATGATTTCCATGTTTCTCCTTTCATACGTTTTATATATCACAGTAGCTTTACCTGTGCAGTGTGGCGGCGGTAAAACGTCTCTTCGTGCCTGCAATCAGAACTATTATTCATTCATATCTTTGGGGATCGCTGAGCCCGAATTAACAGATATCGGTGGTACATTCTCAAATACTTTTGGTTTCTTACTTGAATTTCAAAAAGGTGGTTCCACTTCTCCAGCCTTTATCAAAATAGAACACAATATGACAAAGATCAAATTTAAACAAAGTTTATTTAGTCAAATACATTGAAAACTGCCATCAAGAAAAAGCTTTTTAAATCTGTCCGCGTAAAAACACGCATTCATACAAACTGGGGAATTCCCAACATTCAACATTGGAAGACACACGTAATGATGTCATCATGTATTTCTGAATCTATCTTAGGACAGTGAAACGTACTCAAGAAACTATAGTACAGGTATGTATTTGTTTATATCATAAAACAAAGGCCCTTTGTATATATTATTGGTTGCTATATAATACATATTAAGTGGGTATATGCTGTTGGAATGACTTTCAGTGTTTAAACAATAAAGGTTGAATCTGTTATTGAGCCAGTATTATTGTATTTTTCTGGTATATGTGATCAAAGTTATTATAGTGAAATATAAACTGTTTTAACCAGAACAGAACGATATTTTCTAGGAGTAACCAACTACATCTCAAATGTCTCCTCCACTGGAGAGTAATGAAGAACCAAACAGCGATTATGCAGAATAACAACATATGCCAGAACAAAGAATAATACGCAGAGAATATGACTGGTCTTGAGAAAGTAGGATGCGTAAGTTTCCGTTCTACAGAATAGTTGATGTTTGTACAGAGTATATGACTGGTCTTGAGAAAGTAGGATGCGTAAGTTTCCGTTCTACAGAATAGTTGATGTTTGTACAGAGTATATGACCGGTCTTGAGAAAGTAGGCTGCGTAAGTTTCCGTTCTACAGAATAGTTGATGTTTGTACAGAGTATATGATTGGTCTTGAGAAAGTAGGATTCGTAAGTTTCCGTTCTACAGAATAGTATATGACTGGTCTTGAGAAAGTAGGATGCGTAAGTTTCCGTTCTACAGTATAGTTGATGATTGTACAGTGTATATGACTGGTCTTGAAAAAGTAGGATGCGTAAGTTTCCGTTCTACAGAATAGTTGATGTTTGTACAGAGTATATGACTGGTCTTGAGAAAGTAGGATACGTAAGTTTCCGTTCTACAGAATAGTTGTTGTTTGTACAGAGTATATGACTGGTCTTGAGAAAGTAGGATACGTAAGTTTCCGTTCTACAGAATAGTTGATGTTTGTACAGAGTATATGACTGGTCTTGAGAAGGTAGGATGCGTAAGATTTCGTTCTGCAGAATAGTTGATGTTTGTACAGAGTATGTGACTGGTCTTGAGAAAGTAGGCTGCGTAAGTTTCCGTTCTACAGAATAGTTGTTGTTTGTAATCCAAGTGAAAGTAATTGTATCATAACGTAAAATGCATGATCATCTGAATCAGAAAGACATGTAATGTTTGAGACACTATAGAATGATGGTAACAACTGTCAAAATGACAAAACTTTAAGAACATACAGAAAGAAAACGAACTTAAAACTGGAATATTATGTCAATCATAGTATTAGTAGGTGTCATCGACGCTTTCTTGAAAGTTTCCAATCTGCCATTATCAACAGAAAGATATGGTCGTCGACCGAAACTACATGTAAATAAACGACTGTGTACAAGTAGGTATAAAAGTCGAACAGGAAAGTTGCACCAAATAAGCTGGGATTGTCACTAAGAAGACTTTCAGCAAGACAAATACATTTTAATATTGAAATAAGTATAAAAGTTGAACAGGAAAGGCAGCTTTCACAGAACACAGTAAACCCAAAAAAACGCAAAATGACAAACATGCATGGCAATAGTAATAAAATATAAAGGCATATGACGTCACAAACTCAAACAGTTTGACAATAGGACTACCGCCTTGGAACGGCCAGTGGCAAAGAAGGATTGCTACGATGCCATTGCGTTCGGACGCTGTGGTTTCTATAGGACCCTATATCTCATTTTTGATCACACATTTTAAGGTAATATTTGGCATATTTAATACTGACGAATGAATACGTTCATATGATACATAAGAAATCATGCATAAATATATATTATGTATAACGGTTATTGGTACCTACCTACAAAGTAAATTAACAAAAAACAGAAAAGTAATATGTAAGCTAAGGACAACACGAATAGTAGCTAGAAAATTAATTATATACATAATTTGTTTATACGAATATACTTTTGAATCATTTCAGGAGAGCTCTCAATAAAACCGCACACAGTTGAACGAAATGATCAGACCAATGAAACAATATGAGCATATGCATATGCTATTCTAACCCTTCCAAATTCACTCTTAGTCTGATTGTGGGATTGTACATCATGTACTGACATAAAGTAATATGACATAACTGGACTCCTTCTAATCATCTGACACGCAAATGTTTGCACAGAGCACAAATAGCAGTACACATTAGGAGCCCAATAATACCATTATTAACCTCGATTTATATATTGTTCAACGTAACAAAACAAAAGTAGTATGTTTCACCATGTGCATAGTGAGTGTTAAAATACGCAACCAACTCCCCGCTTCCTAAAGACAAAATAGTCACCGGCTTTTGATATAGAAAAATACATATACACAAGAAACAAACGACGCCATATTTCAACCGTAACTTGCAAAGCCTTCATCGTGATGCTTTAAATAGATCGTAGACAACAAAATTGTAAGCCTTACAGCTTAGGGAATTGCACAATCCAATCAATAGAATAAATTAAACTTTACAAACTACAACATATACACATGGTTATACCTAATATGTACACCGATGAACTGTTACGGTGTATGTTAAAGCATAGCACTTGATCAACTGTTTTGTCTATTGCAGTTATATCGTATATACCCCTATAAACACGAAGTAAAACACAGTTTGCACTATGCCCAATTTTCGTGATTTTAAATTAGAATATCGCTTTAGACTGGTGCTAGAGGGCGTTTTATGTGTTGCACTTGATATTACCTATCTGGTGCTAGAGGGCGTTATACTGGTGCTAGAGGGCGTTATACTGTTGCTAGAGGGCGTTATATGTGTTGCACTTTATATTACCTCTCTGGTGCTAGAGGGCGTTATACTGGTGCTAGAGGGCGTTATGCTGGTGCTAGAGGGCGTTAATTTGTTGCACCTTATATTACCTCTCATTGTCAGACTCAAAGAAACCGAGTCGGTTCTCGGTTTCTCTCTTGTTTATGCTTCCAAAGGATCTCCTTATAATGGCATGCACACTAGCTTTGTGTAGTGCAGTGTTTCGTTTGTAAGTAGTCGCCCCAAATGCAAATCAGTAGTTTTAATACTTGCTAGTCCATTAAAATCTGCAATGCCAATCTGTATGGCTTTAGAGTAGAATATCGCCTATGCCGGTACAAGGATATGTGCGAGGTGTTACCTCTCATGAGAAGACTCAGTCAAACCGAGTCTGCTACATCTCTTCTCTTTTTCCTCTTGGGCTTTAATCATAATGCATGTTAACTTATTCCGAGGCATTTGCCATTTTGATTTTCATTGAATTTGCGTTTATTGTTTAATATGTTTTTTGTATGCTTTTTCAATATCGAGATTGTTTATATTTAGATATAAATATATTTGCTTTTTATTGATTTACATTTTCGTAGTCTGATTTTGAATCCAGTGTTTCTGTTTCTGTTTCATTTTCTGAAAGTGAAAAAAAGGAAACAATAATAAGTTTCTGATATACATGTAGATTATTTTAAAGGCAATCGCCAATGACTTATAAAAGTGAATGATTTTGTAAATGAAATTGGTCACCAATGCCTTCGAGACAAATTTGTGTTGGAGTTTACTTTTTAAATTAATGCATATACACATATAACGTATACGTACATACTGAAAAGAGGATCCTTTTGACTTATAAAAGTGAATTATTTTGTAATTAATGCATATACGCCACGACATCCCTTGTAGAACACGCTTATTGTTATCTCGCACATATACCGTATACGTAATTACTGAAAAGAGGATCCTTTTGCAAGCAGCAACTCGAACATGATTATTGCATTGTGTTATTCATATACTAACACTTCAACGGTCTCCCATCACTAATTCAGTTCATAGCGACACCGTTTACATTTAAGGGTAACGAAAATTCACCGGCTTTATATATAGCCCAATATATGTCGCTTTAAGGCGATGTTAGAGTCCTTGAACATGATTGCTTCAACATTACCGTTCATGAACAGACTCAATAAAACGTATGTTGTGTCTAACGGATCTCCTTTATCAGTATGTATTTATACTTAGTTACAGTTATATTGCACACTATCAAGTACTGACTTTGATAAAACAATAGAGATGCTTGTAATGCCATTTTAGTTTTTAAATAAAGGTATTTACAACTGAAGAATGTATGGTGTTGCTTATACACAGAAGTAATACATATTCATGGTGAGCATACGACTACTACCGACTGGTTTTAATTAGTATTTATCAAGTCGGTTATCCTTGGTTGATAGCTGGGGGTACATATCAATATTGTTGATATGCTGTGAGTAAAGTAAAACACCTAACACGATGCAATGGCGTACATGCAGCTACAAACTGCATGTAGACATTAAGCGTACATTAGAGGACCACTGTTTAATTCAAGTATATGTTTTCAAACTTTACCTGCGCCGGTATTGAGATCGGAATAGACGTGTTCATTTGAATTCGCAGAAACTGTTTCTGCATACACATTCTCTGCATCTCTGAAATAGAGAATGTTTTGAGTAACCGATATGCTGTTACATAAGAAACGAGATTAAAAAGAGCATGAAAGGGACAATTTGGAAATCGCCGAACAGGATAAATATAAAAACAAATATTGCAATCTCGGTTTGATGAGGCTGTTCATGAACGGTATTGAAAAGGGCTTGCTACCGTTCACGCCCTCTAGCCCCGGGTTTAGTAGAACTCAATATTCAAAATGTCAAAAGTACAGAAAATTGAACCATCCCGAAGATGGTATGCATATGACGATGAACATGGACACTTCATTGAGGTATTTTCATACCTCTCCAAGGCCAGCGGCGTATGGCCCCAGTTTCCAATAAAATGCATTGCTTTAAACAAGAAAACAATGGGCAAAATAAACAAAATGGAATTTAATACGGAGCAGATGTCATGAAGACTGCGTATCAAAACTAACAGTAAAAACACTAAATTAAAAAGCAGACAACATATCCTAAGTGTGATTAAACAATACTCAGAAACTTTAAAGGTTGGAGTAGTGGAACCACCTATTCGAAATTAAAGTATTTGAGGAAGTACCACCGATATAGGGCTTGAAGCTATGATGCTATGACCATACTAACTTTTTCGAAAATATAATCAAGAAAGTGTATAAAATACCGACCAACTAAATATTTAAGTATAGTTATTTGATTGACAACAACACTATATTTTATAAACAGAAGAATATGTTTTGGTGACTTCGGTAATATTCGGTAGTAGTTTAACAGCTCAACGTCTAAACTAAAGACATGTTTCTTTCAAAATGCCATGTTTAATGTGTTGATATTTTGATTTATGTGGTTAAAATTGTCCTAATATGTTATAGTTATCTATTATATGTACAACACAAACGATAAATACAATTTGATGATCATAATTATGTGTGTTAAATACATAATCATTAGTTTTTTTCTATTGTGTGTAAATCAAAACATAGACGGGTTCACACAACTGGTTACGGTCAGGGGCACAATAGCTGCTGAGGGTTTAAACCAGGTTTAAGAAACGACACACCTCACTCTTTCCTATAAGGCAGTATAAGTATAACAAAAAGATATAAAGCTGATCAGAGTAGATAATAAAATAGTGTACCCAATTACTTGTCAGAAGCCAGAACAACCGTTAATGGCTGCATAATATGTTCTTGGACTAACAAGTGTCAAAAATATGGAAATTGTACTTGTACTTGCCTACAGTTGAACGTCGGTCTTGATATATTAAATTCTTTACAAATTAGGACATCTAGCTTCCTTACGTAAACTGTTTACGAAATACTTCTTATATTTAAAACGGAAACTTATTTAAAATCAACTGATGTGACGGTCAGTAGACAACATTGGCCTACTGGTTAGCTTAAATCGATTGTAGGTGTACATATCCTCCTCGCTATTGTCCTGTCCCCAGCGCCCAAACTGAAAATAAAGTGTAAATAAAAGTGCATCCCCAGTAGGAACGCCACGGACCTATAACGTATCAGTTCTGTTCGCATTTTAACTCCGCGAACATGGACTATTTCTTTGTATTTTACGGACTATTTTATGAATTTTCAATTTAAACAGACGCCATTTTTTTACACCCGAAATTGGGCGCGCTACGTCGGCGAGCACTACGGGTACCTATGGAGTCTTACAACACGCGTACAGTGTTTTATACCGTAGATTATGTAAAAACTAATACCTTACCGGACGAAATAACGTTCCATTATGTGTAAACACGATGCAGTGTTGGTGACTGACAGGTCACCGTGACATAACTTGACACGTGAAATTGACATGTTGTTGCAAGTTGGATTTGGGATTATTGTCTGCTGCTGGAGTTCAATGATCAAGGTATTTGTTTTGTCATTAAAATGTGTTTGTTAATAAATAGTACACACCCCTTTTAGATCGTGCATATGTAGACATTGGCCTAATACAGTGCCTAAAAAAGTAGTGTATAGTGTATAATAGAAAGTTCATAATCACAATAAGTGTTTTTCGTGTACTCCGATCTTTCCAGTAACTGGATGTACTGTTAACTGTAGAACGTTTCGTGGAATAAAACTATTGTTAGTAGAAATGCACATTCGTGAATACATAACCCGATACAACTACCATTGAAACAATGTAATCTGCCATAGACATTTGACTTTAATCGGTCAGATTCATATTTATGTACAGAAGTTTTGAGGCAAGGAAGTGATTTTGAATTTACATTTATTTACATTCTGTTGCGAAAAAAACAACGCTATTTCGAGAAAGTACATTTCACTTAAAAGCCTTTAAGGCGGTGTAGCTACTACGCTTGCCTCCAGTGTGTCTCAAAAGAAATGATTATTCCATGGGCTGGAAATATGCTGTGAAAGTGGAACAATGTTTTTAATGGATCTCCAGTTGGGCTACATTATATTTTACATGTAGAATGAATGATGAGAGATGTTTTTATTACATTAACCGTGTTATTGAGCACAAGTAGTATTCATGCTTTATTCAATTTAGTTATTTTATCATTTCTTTTTTAAATATGTTACATTATGCATAACAAAGGATAAACTATGTCTGTTTGATCATTGACATTGGATTGATGTTGTTTTCAGAGAGGTCTCAAATGTGAATCGTGCCCTTGGGCAGCTCTGAGTGAATTGATACTGACGACTTCAGAATGTCAAGCCGTATTAAATGCCATTTGATCATATGGAGGTAAGAGCCTTTTTAAAAATTGTTTGCACTTGTGTAGTTCTTTAAATGGAGCTTGTGTTATGCTTGCACGGTGCTGTTCAAAGTTAGAGTAAAAAAAAAATTCAGTGATAGTGCATCGTGATTGTCATATGAGCTCGTGTAAACTACATGTACTGGATACATGCGAAAACAAGTTGTGTTAAAGGGACACTAGGCAGTCTTTTTTTGTTTAAAACTTCTGGTGTTCGGTTATTTTTTCTGCATAGTTTGCATTTGTGCATCATTAATATTATTTATTAGAATAGTTCAGAAGAAATTGTTTTACACATTACTTACTGTTGATAATAGTGCACCTATAATAATTTATTTAACTTTTAATGCAAGCAGGTTTAAATTTAACATGTTACCAGGTTAACAAATGGCGATGCTAATGTTAAAGCTTGATAAATACTTCAAGATTGCCGTTTGTCCCTTTAACATCATCTAATTGGTCTATGTGATGGGTCCTAAATTTATTAAAGGGACTCAGAGCAAATTTCCAATCTTGTGTCTGTTTTACACATTTTCACATCAGAACAGACCACACATCTACAAAAGTGTCTTCTCAACTGCCCTATTTAATCATGTTTTATTTCTAAAACTAGCGGCATCACCAGGTTTTGAGAGAGAAAATAAATAGTTGTATAGTAATGTTTTCTCCCCATGTAAAAAGACCTTACTAAGTCATTAAAGTAAAATATCCTATGAACAAAACGTGTAAAATTTAACAATTTTAGATTTTTGGCTAGTCTTGTATTTTATTCCCCTTCTAGTAAAAATGGCTTATAGAACATTGCACCCTCTGTCAGATTTAACTTTCCTTATAATAGATTCTTGCTGTACTGTTGGGTGAAACATACATTAAAATGGTTCTATAATCATGTCAGTTCAATCATATACTCGTTTGATACACAATATAATATGTATTGACCCTTTACTTGATGTGCCATTTACTCAGTTTTGGTCAAGGGACGTTTATAGCATATCGGCTTTGAATCCAGTGAACACGGATTCAATTCTTACTGGCGCCACTGGGTTACTTCGATGTGTCCTGCTAGCCTCGTTCGTCTGATGGGAACGTAAACCGGGTGGTCCTGTGTATCGGAGTCTGTCCTCCCTCCAAGCACGTTAAAGAACCATAGGTATCTAATCGGTAGTAAGCGTAGGGCAGGGTTCCTGGATGCCTATGTATCTTTCCTCCTCTCTTTCGGGCGGTTCGAAATAACCTAAACAACGTGTTGATGAGGCGTTAAACAATAATTAAATTTTAAACTGTCCCATTCCCCTAAACATGCCCTAGATCCCTCCCGCAACACCTGATTCAAATTGAATACTCTGCTCGACTTATATTAACTTTGTATTCTGTCTTTCTTTTCTTTCAGTCTGCACGTCGTGTGGAAGAAGACTCCATGTACACCACTGGCCAGAGTCAATGCTGAAGTTTATGTTCGCTCAATTATTTGCTTAATAAAGTATACATATGAACTAAAATATTGTCTTTATAATTATGTCTTCCACCACAAAGTGGTAGGTGAGACAGATTAGATTTGGCCTTTCCGTTCGTCTGTCACAAATCTTGTCTGCGCTACTTGTTGGATTTTGACGAAACTTTGTACAAACTCTTTATTACTTTCTCTGAAGCTAATTTCATAAAACTTCATACTTTGAATGCCTTTGGTGAAATGATAATCCCTGTTTATTTTGAAGTCAGTAGTTGAAAGGTCCGTTACCATGACCGGAAAATGAAAAGTATTGCCCACACACTTTTTCCTCTTACCTAAAGCAAATTTCATGAAACTTCATTGTTGGACAGTGGAAAGAGGATGATCGTTTGATTTTTAGGTAAAAGGTCAAGTTCCCTGCAGACATCCACTATCAAAGGATAAGCATATGTTACAACACACATGTTATAATATTAATGGTATAATATATGAATATTTTCTTGCACAATGTTGAATCCAGTAAAACAAGTGGTTTTGTTCACCGATATTGTCGCCTGTGAACCAAACCACTTGTTGTTAAATTACAGGATTCAACAGTGTGTAAGACATATTCCGATCATCCATTTTTTTTTTTAAATCATAAATTAAAAAATATATATATTAAAACAAACAAAACATGCTATTTGATGAAAACAGACGTATTCACATTTTCAAAATAGCAATATTCGCAGAATATAGTAGATTTCAACTGCTAAAAACAAACATGTATTTTTTTTCCAGGAAATAATACTTCTATGAATATAGTATATATGTTCAGGGAAATGTTTAATATGTCTGTTTTCAAATACTACAAATCGTAACGCACCGCACATGTATATTCAGTATTTACTTTCAATATAGTAGTGAGTATGACTGCGTTCTGGGACCATATAAATATAAAAGAATAATATATATAAAAATATATATATATAACTGTATATGCCCTATAAATATAAACGACCCGCACCTTTTGGATTCACGCGTACAGTGTTTCACAACACCACACATCTGGCAAGTGCTCCATTGACACAATGTCATGTCCACGTTTATGTTATGAAATCTTCGAGTCTACACATAATCATGTTTATTACCGACAGTAGCATGTATGTTACTCGTCAGTCATTTATTTACTTGGTTAAAGGGACACATGCCAATCTTGCTTTCTTTAAAACTCGAGTCGCCCCCTCAGTTTTAAACGAACAGACAAGAATATACTTCTTTCTGCCTGCTAAACTTATATTACTTTATCGCTTTTTCTGATTTCGAAAATTAACTCTGCAACGTATGTTGCCGCCATCATGATTTCATTTTCCGATATACCGTTGCAACATTATTTGTTAAAATAAATTGTTCACTCTGACATAAACCCAAAGCATGTATAGATAAAAAATTTATGTAAAATACATGAACACATACATTTTAAATATATGTGTTTACATAACGAAATTATTTAATTGTTTCTGTAGCCGGTCGTCTTTCCTTAATGAATATGAATGTTGCCGTCTTTGGGTCGGACGGTCCTGTTACTTAATTAGTACTTGTCTCCGTTTATTGAAATTCTACATATATACAGAGGAGAGATGTATCTATATGATTTTGTTACTATGCTCGCTTCTAAAATGACGAAATAAATCGATTTGAATTAAAAGGCGCATTCTCAGCAATACACAACGTATTGTGTGTACGGGTTGGAGGGGGGAAACCCACGGGGTTGGAGGGATACTACCGTAATGTTGCTCTCATAAATACTGTTAACATACTACATCAATAATATAACAACTACTGAACAATGCTGAAATCGATTTATCTTTATAAATGAATTCATAATTCCACAATTTTATTCCGTACGAAGATCGATTTGGAACGTCGATTCGGCGTATTCAAACGATTACGGTGTACTTTGTTAATTTTCTGGGGGAAAAAGTACTTGCCTCCGATTTTTTTTATATTTTACATATCTACAGAGGTAAGATGTATTTACGCGAACATGCTTTTGTTTTTTTCTCTCGCTTCTAAAATGATGAAATAAATCAAATTTGATTAAAACTGCGCATTAGCAGCCTAATCAATACGGTATGGAGGGTGGTGGGGGTGGAATGAGGGGCGGGGCTGCAGGGATACTACCGTAATGGTGTCCTTGAGAAAAACGGTGAACATTCTACTCTAATAATTTATTAAATACAGAACAATGTTGAAATCAATATATCTCTTAAAAAGGATTTCACAATTTCATGGTTTTATATCCCGCGTGTACATTAACTTCGAAAGGCGATTGTTCATATTTTAGCGAACACGGTGTACTTTGTTAATTTTTTGGAAAAAAAAGTACTTTTTTCTGATTGACTTTAAATTTTGGGTTTTAATAGTAGACATGTCAAAGAACACTTTCAAGAAAAAAAATTCATTCTCGTTGTTAAAACTTTTTTTTTTTGCATTTTTTTCGGATTCAGAAAATTAGCACTGCAAAATATATTTCCACTATCCTCATTTCCTTTCCCGACGTACCGTTACAATTTGGTTTGTTAAAACCTATTCTGAGCACTCCGGCATAAACCAAAAGGATGTATAGATCAGAAATTTAATCTGGAATGCATGGATACATACATTTGAAATATATGTATTGAAATAATGGAATTATTTCATTTATTGTGTACCCGGTCGCGTCTGTAAATGTATATGCATTATGCCGTCTTTGCGTCCGTGGGTCATGTTAGTTAATTTTGGGGAAAAAAAAGTAGTTGTCTCTGATTTCATTAAAAATTTGCATATGGACAGAGGAAAGATTTATCTACGCGTACATGCATTTGTTTTTATTCTCGCTTCTAAAATGACAAAATAAATCGATTTTGATTTAAAAGCGCATTTTTGGCAATTTAAACCTTAAAACAACCTAAATTCATCCCTTTGAAAAATACCTTTAACTATTAATGGGAATTACACGAAGTGTACGCCAATTATGTTCGACCAATGTAGTTTGTGAATATTATTACTTTAACAACGATCTGTGATTGTGTTTTGTTATAATCACAGTTTATAAATAAGAGGTGTATAAATCTGACCATTGAAAATTTTCCCAATAATGTCATTTTGTTATCGATTTTATCACGTGACCTTGTTTGATAAATATCCCTACGCCATAGGGCTGGCGTTCCTACTGCCCATTGAAAGGAAATCTCTAACAATAAAGTCTACACTCAGAGATATTAGCCAACGATACACGTATATGTTGTTATGGAAATGTATACAAATATAAGATTAGAAACATCTCAGGCTGTTTCCAGATTTTTACTGATTAAACATGAGATATTGTGTCCTATAGAAACCACAGCGTCTGAACGCAATGGCATCGTAGGTCCGCACTGTACTGCAAACAAGGATTTGATAATACAATGAAAGAGACAAAAAACAACAGAAAGGGTGGTGAAGACAGGGTTACTGACGTGGAACGGTCAGTAGGCAATAAACCACAGCACACATAAAACCATAGGGACTAACGCTTATGCAGAAAGCTCCGCTTTAAGGCTTCTGGAAGGTGCAATCATAGAGTCCCACGAGGTTGTCAGTGGGGTATAAATTGCATTACTTTTATCTATTTGCATTTGACATTTTTAAAATAAAATCTATCCAGTTGTTAAACAGTTACAAAGAAGTTCTCCCTAATAGTATGTTTCGACAGCAATCTAGTATGTTTCAAATTGACAAAATTATCAAATATGTCCCCAAAAACATACCAGTATATACATTTAAAAAGCATTGATTGAATTTCGAACACTTAGGCTTGTACGTAAACTATGTCATACTTTACTATTTCCATTCTAACCATCTGCAAAGATACACGAGTTAAATGTTCTAGAATTCAGACAGGAAATGCAAATGGAGAGCACATAGGTAAACATCTCAGTATGTAATAACATGTTATATTAGTTAATTATAATCATGTGTGTAAAACAAAAACAAACAAACAGAAAAAAAACTTCAGGAGCAATTAAAAATGAAGCTCTTCTAAATAATTGAGGAAGTAGTTCACGTAGTCATACAAACAACATATATATATATTTCTTGCATACCAGATACGGGTATCTGCGTTTTACATGGGGTATGGAAAGTCTTATCTTTATGGGTAAAGATAAACGTTTATCTTTATGGGTAAAGATAAGAGTCACGCGAATCAATAATGACGTCAATAACGTGAACATATGAAGGACGTCATTGTGCGAAAAAACAACAACATGTAAAACGTTACTTATTGGCGACGTCAACGCACAAAATGTCAATGATATGCAAGAAAAATAATCTGTCATGGGTTCATGGGTTGGCAATTCCAACCCTCGGTTCCGATAAAAACACTTATACTTCGGGATCGAATTCCCTATCTTCACCGGATACCCATGAAAGTTTCTTATACTATCGATAAAAAGATGACTCTGGTGTTTACAAGATTAAATACAGATGAGTACTCCAATAGTAGAACAATAGTTCTTCAAATTCATGCAAAGCATACATTTTACCTGTTGACTGATTCTAACTCAATTCTGTGTTCATATTCGCCTGAAACGAAATTGAAAGTATTGTACATCTATAGGACATGTTTCGTAATACGAAAGCAATTTTAAAAAGTTACATTTCCACACAGAATAACGGGTGTTTAGTTCATGAATTATTAATATTTCTTTTTTAAATCGACAATTATTTTTAAATAGGTTCTTTATAAATAATATAATGAATGAGTAAATGAATGAATGAATGAATGAAAGTCTTTATTTATCGAGGGTGACCGAATTAGTTTAAACTAATCTTCCTTGGGGCCCTCAAACTAACAATGCGCTCTTTATTTTACATGTTTTATTTCTTGAAGCTTAATTTATCAAAAACAAATCAAATCTTAATTGGCTAAATACAGTTGGAAAGAATAATCTGCAATTAAAAATAAAAAGAACAATTAAATCACAATATAGAAAAACATATTTTATCTTCTTACATGATAAAAGAAGGTTCCACGTTTATGGAGTGAACCACTTTAAGAAGATTTTTAACATTCCAATTAAATTACAATTAAATTCGAATCGAAAGACGGGAAGCGTTACTAGTTTAGTTTGTAGCACATACAATGAAATTTATAATTTATAAACTAGATCCGTTACCTTTACATTTTAAAAATGCGATAGTTGTACATGTAACCCATTAAGTGGTAAATGTACATATTTGTTTTGGTTTAGATTCTTAGAACACCTTACAAAAAACGTTCGCTCGAACAGATATTTGCAAGTCTAACTCAATCATAACAGAATTTGTACATTATCGCATAAAACATTAAACAATATTTAAATAACGATGTTCACGCCACAGGAATTGTATGACATTCATTGATCCAGTTTTTTATGTCTTATTTGACCTTTTATTCATCTTTAAAGTTGTTCTTTGTTTCTGTGTGTGTTTGTGGTTGACTGTCGTCCTTGAATGCTACTTTTCCTGTTCGATTTTTATATCTACTTTTAGAGATTTCATTTTTCGGCCCTTTATAAAATTGTAACGTCATGGTAAAATGCTTATTTATTCACACTGCAAATGTATAATTATACTGTACCTGTAGCGTGTAGATCATTTATATATTCAGGTTCATCTGTTCCCGTCGTGACCTTGTCTCGGTAACACATGGTTCCGACTGAAAACAATGTAAAAGGTGACTCGATTTGAAAGAAGCTGCAAATATAGAATAGGACATGTAGCATACACAGAACAAAACCATCAACAAACACGCAATTGCAACAACAATGAAATGCTGTACATATGCACGAAGTACAAATTTAAATAACCTACCAGCTATGTATCTTCTCCGAAGTAAAGAGGCTATCACCATAACCACAATTGTCAATACAATACCCCCTATAAATGCACCAATAATTGGTCCAGCTTGAATTTGACTCTGTGGTGTACTAACTAATGCTGAAATATAAATCAAAGTACTTGCATTTGATACATTGCTTTTGTAAGTTAAACATTGTCCGTTACGGTTTTAGTTGATCTTTTATTTGCATGTTTATTAATCGTTTGTTCTTCTACCATAAATATAATCCTTCGAATATTAATACAAACAGATTTAAAATAAATGATGAATTTATAAAACACTTGATACATTTGAAATGTTTATACATACATACGTGTTTGTTAATCTCCTCTATTTTAGACAAACCAATATAGACATGTTAATTTAGAGTAAACACAGCTATAATCTTTTGTGACTCTTTTGAACAAAATAATTTTAACGGAAAAAAGTTCTAGCTGTAACACTGTTTTGCCACGTAATTTATTTGTTCAGTAATCTCTTGCAGATGCCTTCGAAACAGGATTAACCATTGAACACACGATCAAATTGCGTGCAATATCAAATACACACTGATACCATACAAACAATCGACACTAGAGGAAGCGAACTAGCCTATATGTACGATATACGTTATATAAGTTTTAACGAGGAAGCAGTAACGAAAATATACCTGTACCACAAACCTTCCTACAAGCAGAACATTTGCCACTAGAGAACTCTGAAACATAATTTTAAAGCAGATTCAATGACAGTAATCATAGGTATACATTACACGTTGAAAATTAACATAATTTAGTATACTTTTGGATTATTCATGTAATTATATTCCCATCGAATCTCTCATTCCAGTATGTTTGATTAGATCTGTATGTATGATACATAAAAGTGGATATATAAGTCGAGCAGGAAATGCAGCATTCAAGGACCACAGTCAACCACAAACACGCACAGAAACAACAACAACAACAAATGTGAACAAAATGCAAGATATGACATCAGATACATATATGGGTTGACAATTGGTCTAAAGCATTGGAACGGTCAGTGGCAAAAAAGGCCGCGTGGTTTATGCTTGCGTATTGCATGTATCTGTATTCATTCAGATGTTTATTAAAAACACTTTACTTAAAAACTATTTAAAAAAACAAAGAAAAAGAAAACGGAACAATATATGTTTTAAACGTGTTTAACAGCTAACGTGTTTGTTTGATGTTCTACATGCATATTTGCTGCCAACAAAGCCTCCGTATTACCATATATATAAAGATAAGTGTGATTCAACTGGAACAATATAAACAGAGTACTTGATGTTATACTGTCAGTCTAAATCTAACACAGGTGTCAAACCATGTTAATGTACGTTTGCATAAACTATTCGTATAGTGGATAACAGATCTCATAGTGTGTCCATGGATACAGCTCATTCATGATGACGTTTATAGCAGAAAATGTCAAATCATTGACATGAGTAGTTTGTTACATGATTTATGAGCCACCCGTCCTTAATACTATTTATACACATCCGGTTCAACAATAAGACCCTGTTAATTAATTTGCAATATCGTCGTCTGTAGAACTGTAATTTATGATTTTCAAACTATTCCTTTTTTCTAGAGCGGGCAGTCGTGTTGAGAACTTTTATATTCGTATTATTCATATAACTAAAAAGCTACTTCAGCAGTGTAAGCGTTACCATAAACTTCGAAGATCCTTTGCAAAATGTTATCATTGTAACCCTGATCTTGCTTTAAAATATAAAAACAATTAAGAACTCATCTGCGACAAGGACTATCACAACACGATGTGATTTAAAAACTTCGTAAGAAATTATTTTCATACAATCTTTATTACACTTGTTAAAATGTTGATCAAAAGATGTTATGACCCTATAATTTTGCATCGCTCTACATGTTTAGTAGTTCACCCATTTACAGTTCTCTCCTATGCTTTCCTCTTTGACTGTGCGATGACTGGACAGATTGTGGACCCCGTGGTAGACCTAAATCCTCCAAGGCCAGTAGCATGTGATGTATGTCTTAACTCTTGCCCTGTCATACCCTTAACGGTTTATACTATTGTTGCTCTGGCTTCCTCTAAGTCAATGAATCCATGCGTTTTGGGTATGTTGCCTTTTTATATTACATAATTGTACATGATCAATTTTATGTTATATTGCCTTTTAATGTTGCCTTCTTTGTTAGATATTATAACCTGGCGGGGATATCTTTATTTGCTGTATCCCGTTTTATTGGGTTGAAAATAAGGTAAGTGTGGGGTTTGGTGCTCCCTAGAACCTTGTTAAAACACCACGCGTGCGTCCTTTTGCGACACTGACAGTTACAAGGCGATAGCCCTATTGTCAACCATTTTATGTTTGTGAATTCATATCTTGCCCTTTATTCATCTTATGAGTTGTTGTTTGTTTCTTTGCGTATTTGTGGTTGACTGTGGTCCTAGAATGCTACATTTCCGGTTCGACTTTTATAGCTACTTTGATAACGTTACTGAGGTAATTATTACTTGTACATTTGTTTTCTTTCAATATTGGGTCAGGGAGCTTGGTAATATAACATGTGTTGATGATATTAAACACGTATTATACTTAATGGCTACCACCTATTACATTTCTTGTAGAAAGAACATTTAACTGTGTCAGCTTACCGATGCAGTCTACTTCTCCCCCAACCCACTGATGGTCTGTATCACACGTTCTTCCTGCATCTGTAGTGCTTAATTCGTAGCCATCTTCACATATGATGTCGATTTGTTGTCCTTGTCGATATTCATTTTGTAATGTAGACCCATTTATTTCGTAGTGACCGTTGGTAATTTTGGGTGAATTACACAAGGCAACTGATATAATATAACTGATACGATTAGAGATTCACAGAAAACACGTATTTCAAAGATTCGTTTTAGATAAGATGGCGCGTATTATAATTTATATGCAGAAGAACATAATTATATTATTAAATGTCTTGTTAATTTGAGACTTTAAAATATCAGCTTACCGTTGCAGTTTACGTCTCCTCCATTCCACTGATGGTCTGTACCGCACGTTCTGTCTGAATTTGTAGTGCTTAACCCATAACCATCTTCACAAATGATGTTGATTTGTTGTCCCTGTTCATATTGAGTTTGTGGTTCATACCCATTTATTTCGTAGTGACCGTTGATAACGTTGGGTGCATTACACAAGGCAACTGATATAATATAACAGCTATGATTAGAGTATCGGAGAAAAACCGTATTTCATAACTCGCTTTAAAAAGTATATCACGTATTTTAATGCATATGTTCCACACATAATACAACACTTTAACATGTTTGATCACCGTTACTGTCTAATTTGACCCCTTTCCACACGTTTTATTGCAGGGCAGTATATTTGGTGAAACTGCAAAATGTTAATAACATGATATATCTTGCATAATGCAGAGAAGTTTTAATGTTACCAAGAAACATTCACAATGAAATTCAAGCAACTTGGCTTAGAAGACTCTAAATGCAGAATATAGTAACCTATAATAAACATTAACTAACTAATTAACCTGTTGATACTTTAGTCATTTTTACAGGCGTTATGTGTGCTAATAATTGTTTAACAATTTCACTAATATACTATTCTCATCTAGTAATTGGGGTTAAAGCTCAACCCGGGGCTAGAGGGCGAGAGCGGTAGCTAGCATATTTCACTACCGCTCATGAACAGTCTCAATCAAACCGAGACTGCAATATTTCGTATGTGTCGTGCTCGGCCGTTTCCAAAGGTCCATTATCATACTCTTTTTTAAAGTTGTATTTTACTGATCTTGGTATGAAACGGGTATTTATCAACTTAATGATTTTTGACGGAATAATTGTTGCAATTGAAGATAATATTAGGAAATTAGATATAAGTCGAACAGGAAATGTAGCTTTCAAGGAACACAGTCAACCACAAACACGCATACAAACTAACAACAATAACAAAGATGAATAGAAAAATGAGAAAAACGGTCCAATAGAAACCACAGCAAACAAATGCAATGACACCCTAGTTCCGCACTCTAGCAACATGTCAATGGATAGGACAATAGGCAACGTATAGAGTGGTGAAGACAGGGTGCGGACAATGGAACAGTCAGTAGGCAACAAGGCCTACAGGTTAGCTTAAATCGATTTTATGTGTACACAACCTCGCTATCAACATGTCTCCAACGCCCAAATTGACAAAACCGTATAAATAAAAGTACATCCCATTTAAAGGAAATCCCAGCCAATGCAGCCAAAGGGAAAACCAATCTAGGGCACGACCAAAAACCCTTAGGACGAAGGTTCATGTAACTACCTTCCTTTGACCGGGTTTCAGCAGGCACACTCATGGAGTCCCTAGAGGTTTTCTTCGGACAAGGGGAAAATGAAGCGTACTGGTATGCAAGTAGTAGCCGAACAGCAGTAGTATCCGAATTTCCGTAAACAAACGACGGTCGTGGCTCTTCAATAGAAAATATCAATTTAATTTAATAAAAAGATACATTGTTCATCATCAGAATAATCGTCGTATACGAAAAAGTAAATATGTACCGAAATATAAATGATTTTCTGCTCAGCACTCATTTCCGCGCAAATTTGAGCGTGGGGAAGTCGCGCGCTAACCACACATGCGAGTTATGTGTTTTTGATTGCTCTCCAATATTTAAACAATGATAACACCAGCAGACGATAATAAATTAAAACTCTAATTTATATATATAACCCTGTTTATATAACATGTAGGCATAAACAATATTGGAAAAATACAATACTGCAGTAAAATAATGATCGGTCAAATCTGATTATACTGCAGTAGCGGACATTTCCAATTGACGTATTCCCTGACGCAATGGAGACATATTTAGGTCAACAATGGGATGAGTTGTCTTTCTTACGGAATGGGGTGTCCAATAGGGATAATGACCATAAATGTATCCGTTTTTTTAGCAATTCGGCTACTACTTCTGTACTGCTGTCAATCAACAGTTATTGGTTACCCTTTTGAGGGCCCCTATTAACAGCGCGTGCGCGAGTTTGTAATCGGATGTTGTCATTTTTAACAATGCAGTGAACTTAACTTTACTCTGTAAGTTGTTTTTATTTGAATAGTATCAAATAACAACAAACAGTACAATAAACACTATTTTCTGTTCGGCTACTACTTTCATACCAGTAGTGATTGACTGTAGAGGGGTCAATCGCTAAATATGAAGTGTGTTGCAATACTAATGTATCATATCCTTTTCTGACGAATTTCCTGATTAATTTTGTGAAGTGTTCAGAAAACTCGCCAGATCCCTGTAACTTCCGAAGTTAATAGACCACATCTCCATAAAATAAATGTTGTGATATTCCGAGTCGCAGACATGTTTTAATGTTGGTGTTGTACTTCTCCAGTATGTTTTCTTTGCGGCGATAGCATTTTGAGAAAGATCTACGCAGTTTGTGATTACAAAAATCCTTGTTTACATATAATGACTTGATTTCGATCATTGAAGTCCTTACCATCATTACAAGATCTAGCAAAACAAATGAAAGATATGACATCACAAACATAAAAGGGCTGACAATATGTTATCCTCCTTGGAACGAGCAGTGGTCAAAAAGGCCCATTAATAGGCAATATAAATATAACACATTCATGATCATATATAATTTTTATATATATTATACAATACCCGAATTCATAGAAAGCCACACACACACAGCAAGTACTCAGTGACTTGTCAGAAGCCAGAGCAACAATATAACAAATCGCTAAACGGACGAAAAGACAAGATAAAAAAAAGAAGCAAATGCTACCGTCCTATTGGGATTTAAGTCGACGTCCTCATATGGTCCACACTATGTCCGGTCATCTAACGATCAAAGAGGAAAGCATAGCGATGGACTGTAATTGTGTCAACCACTAAACTGAAGTGGCAAAATGCCGCTTGTGGTATAAAACATATCTTAGGGTGCACCAAACCTGACTCTTATCCTATTGTCATTCAAACAAAACGGGAGTGTAAATAAAGAAATCCCCAGCAGGTTATATTCTCTAACAACAAGGCGGAATTATTAGGCAATATAAAGAAATACAAAAAGATCGGAGAGGGAAAGTAGCATTCAAGGAAGACAGTCAACCACAAAACACAGAAACAAACACGCAAACAGACAAACAAGAAGGCAAAGGCAATATTAAATGCAAAAGACAACACAAACACAAAAGAGTTGACAATAGGGCTACCACCTTGGAACGGTCAGTGGCAAAGTAGGCCACTGGGGGTTTAAACCGGTTCTAGGGAGCACCAAACCTCACACTTACCCTACTGTCATCCCCATAAAACAGGACAGTGTAAATAAAGAAATCCCCGCCATGATCTAATCTCTAACCAACAAGGCAGCATCAATAGGCAATATAAGTAAAACACAAATATGCTCGTGTAAATATGATACAAAAAAAAACAATAGCCTAGAAAGCCACAATGAAGGTACTCAGTGACTTGGCAGAAGCCGGAGCAGTAAGAGAATAAATCATTAAGGGCACGACAAGAAAGATCATGGACAAACATCAAACGCCACCGTCCCAATAGGCTTTAGGTAGGCGTCATCATAGGGTCCATAGCCTGTCCGGTCATCGTACAATTAAAGAGGAAAGCATAGTGGCGAACTGTAAAAGGGTCCACCATCAAGCATGCAGTACGTTGCAAAATGATAGGGTCATAACCTCTTTTGATACACTTGTTAACAAGTTTAACAAAGATAGTATGAAATTGATCATGACCAAGAATCTTACGAAGTTTATAAATCACATCACCATAGAAGTCAGGTTGTGATAGTCCTTGTCGCAGAAGAGTCCTTAAATTACTCTTATATTTAGAAAGAAGATCAGGGTTACGATAATAAAATTTTGCAAAGGTTTTACGAAGTTTAACGGTAACCCTGACTGAGTAACTTTTTAGTTAAACAAAGATTACGAATATTAAAGTCCTCAACTCGAGTACAAGCTCTAGAAAAATGAGTTGAGACAGATACACCCCGTAAGAAGTTGCTCGGGGAACATCCCCATCCAAGTTGGGATAATTAACAATGTCAAAATTAAAATCATCTCTCTTGTCATAGATTTTGCTAATTATTTTACCATATTCAATCGAGAGATCTAAATCAAGAAAAGAAGCGTTATTATCAGATATATTTTCTTTATTAAGCTGAAGTTCTTTAGGATAAATATTATCTACCATAGTTGGAAAGAAAGGGTTGTCAATGTTCAGTATGTCATCCAGATACCGAGAGGTGTCATTAAAAGCTTCAATAACATCTGCCTGGGTATCATAAGTATACATAAAAGAAATATAAAAAGATCGGACATGGAAAGTAGCATTCAAGGAGGACAGTCAGCCACAAAACACAGAAACAAACACGCAAACAGACAAACAAGAAGGCAAAAGTAATAATAAATGCAAACGACATCACAAACACAAACGGGTTGACAATAGGGCTTCCGCCTTGGAACGGTCAGTGGCAAAGTAGACCACTGGGGGTTTAAACCGGTTCTAGGAAGCACCAAACCTCACACTTACCCTACTATCATCCCATTAAAACAGGACAGTGTAAATAAAGACATCACCGCCATGATCGCAACACATAGATGAGTATATATATATATATGCCATTTCGTTTGCATCCTGTGGTTTCTATAGGAGGATTTTTTGTAATTTTAACATACTGGTCTGATATTTATGGTTGGATCGAGCCGTTTCTAGATCTTGTCTGTGATTTTATAAATATACAAGATCCGTCAAGTCACATTAAATTAGGACTGGATGAAAAATAAAAGATCTATCATGCTCACAAGAAACAAGAACCAAGGAACCAGTTTGCACACTTACAACGTACGAACGATTGACACTTTGTATTGAAAACCCTACTTTGGTTTAACAGGTCAGTAGATCTAAAAACTAATTTAAAAATAACTCACCTGTTAAAGAGGCACTACCTATATCTACGCGATTTTTAATGTAAAATATTAAATACTCAATATTACTGCATTTATATGTAAACAAAGCTATTTTATGAGTATTCTAAGTAGAAACATGGTTCGTATTCCAGTTCTGTAAATTATTAATTATGATCAAAACAATATCTTGAATAAAATGCTGCCCATCTTTTTATTCCTGCCGGAGAACTACGAGTTTTTACGATTTTCTCGGACATGCGCAATGCGATTCAGTTGAACGAAAACAAACTATTCGGGGCAGTTCCGATAGTAAACGAATCGATCGGAACTCTTCGCCAATCCGACGAGTAAGTTCCGATTGTAAACGAATAAGATCGGAAATCTCCGCAATCGGCTTGTCTAAAACAATTACGAATACAATTTCAAAAATCCGATCTTCTTAATCCTGTTTTTCCCAGCAAAACGCATATTACTTGGGGTGAAATTATTGCCATTTACCTTTTTCACAGTCCTCTTTATAATTAAGTAAAGTTTATATCAATTGGTGCACAAAAATATATAGGTAGAGCCTCTTTAAAATCAAAGTTAGAACATCATATTTAAACAAAATATTGATGTAATCAGAAAGTTTTAAAAAGACATCATTAAATTAATAAAAAATGATGAGGTTATCGTTATATGAAATGCTTAAAACAATTATTTTAAAAGTTGTGAAAGTATTCGTCGTATTGTATTATTATTATCGGTAAAAAATAGAGTGAAAGTTATAATTGAAATCGAAACCGGAACGTACATATGACTAGTAAAATGTGTTCAAAAAAAGATTTTAAATTCGAGACAAAAGTAAAAGAGACACACGTAGGACTTTCTAAAAACATGCAGAACTGTATAATAGCGGCGGTATACACAATGTCGAATGTACACGGACTCATAGGTACTTTACAATATTCTTTCTCTATCACTTTACGTTCAAATTCAAATCGGCGTTCCCGTTTAGGTTGTTTACCAGTTCTTCTATCCAGTAATATATGCATTTCGAAACACGCTTTGTGTCTTATTTATTTTAAAACAATTGCCCGATTTTAACACTGACCCCTGGATCGATTACAATATAATTTCTCTGTCAATTTATTCTCGAGTTTAATTACGATTTTGGCTTTTGAAGTAACGTAAATTATAAACTCTAGTCCATTTTTTCACCGAGTATATATTATACAAACATATAATAATACCGATATGATAAAACAAGAGTGTTAGATATTGGGACTTGTTTGATTTTCAACGTAATACAAGATAACATATAATACCTGTCGTACTACCTATATTGTGTTTATGTTAAGAAAACGAAAAAAGAAAACAGGTTTCATTGAATATCTGAGTTATTTAATGTTTCATATATTATCAGTTTGTTCCAGGTCTGGTGGAAACACCCATTATGCATAGGAAGATTATCTAAATGACTTAGATAACTGTAGTAACCAAATATTGCTTCTAATGTTTAAGTTATTCGATAACCAAACACTGACCTTTTTAAATAAGTGGCATAAGTATATCTATCTTACCACATGACGGTGCAGCTCCATTCCAAATACTGTTATCTCCGCATGCCCTGTTTTCATTTCCAGTAAACTTGAACAAATCGTTGTCACATACGGCATGTAGAACTGTACCAAATGGTACGCTGTTTTTGTCAATGATTTGATTATTTGCTTCATAATGTCCGTTAGTAAATGTTACAGGCCACGAACACGTTATTAAGCTACACGTAGGAGACGTGCCGTTCCATGCTACGTACATGTTAGATAATAAGTCCTCATACAAAGTACATGTTCTTTGACTCGGGCCTGATGTTAGTTTATATCCGCGATCACAAACTACAGTAATGACGTCTTCCAACATCCGCTTTCCTGACTCATAGATAACCCCATTAAATATGTATTTGCCGTTGATTAAGTCATTCGGGTTATTACAACTATCGTCGATACATTTAGGTTCTGCACTCCATGATCCGTTTCTCTGGCATGTCATTTGGTTACTCCCGTATAATTTGTATCCATTGTCACATATTGCTGTTATCATTGAACCGACACCATAACCACCATGTACTGGACTGTATTTGACATTGGGGATAGCAGATGGTGGTTGACATGCTTGTGATAAAGTATACAACATACAAATACTAAAGAAGCAGTAACTGGGACTCTGATTTGGTCTTCACAATGAATGAGGGTTGTATGCAGTAGATTATTAATTGATCTATGCAAATCTTTTAAATGGACCTAAAGTTGTATATGCCCATGTAATGCTCATTGTTGTGAAATCTCCTCAGTCGTATTTACCTGTTTTGTATCACAATATGTTTTGAACGTTTTTCTCTGAGTTGTATATTCGGTTACGTGACATAGTGAAAGATCTGTTATCAGTATCATTATGTATGTGTAGTACTTGTACATCTTAATGTTGTAATGGCATAGTCGTTTGTCAAATTGTTTGACAAAACAATAACTATATTACTCTGTGTGTATGTGTGTCTCCCTGTGTGTGTGCAAGAAGAATGATGTTTAAGGGAAATGACTTTTGCAATGGCAATTCACAAAGCTCAAAAGAATTGTTGTAAATGACTAATTAAATATCAACCTTTCATTAAAGGTGCACAATTCGACATTATTGTAATGTTTATATTAAACATATTGATGCTCCACGTATTTGTATTTGACAATAACATAGTTTAAAGAAACTTACCTGCAAATATTTCAACTTCACAAAGAGTAAGCGGAACGCTCGGTATCGTTATGTTTACAGAAGAAAACAACCGCGCGTCATCAAGTTGGATAGGAATAACTGAGGCATTGTAATCCGGAGGATTGGCATTACTATCATCATAAAGTACAACGCTGGTACTGATGGCAGACTGACCTATTACCTTGAAATATTTGAGTCTGTTTACATCTGAAACAAAGTGCGCTGTAATGTTTACATTGTTATTTCTTAGTGTGATACAAACAAAGAAGAAATTTCACATTCGTGAGTATAAGTTGTGTACAAGTATTTCTTTTGTATTCTAATCTGAATTGTCCTTTCATCGCATTTGACTGACACATTTTATCAGTCAAACGAAAACCGTGCAATAATACCCCGTGAGATTTACTAACAATTTGAAGACATAGTTATAGAGAGACAAACATAATGGACGAAGGTGTCATATTATGCGTCGTAATACAGTTATCACACACAATTAGTATACATTATTGTTAAACTTTCAATCTCTTAAACCGATGTGTTAGTAAATAAATGTAAAGCATGTCTTATAGTTATTCAGCTCGAGAGATTGCCAAGACGTGTATGTTACTTCAGATCAATATTTATTAACAATTAAATACACTATCGTACTAGTTTCATCAAAAGTCAATAACTGTTTATTATTGGAGATTATTTTAAAACTTTATAAGTAAAATATTTAATATATATGATAAATATTTGAAATTATTTAAAAACTAGTTTGATATATTCGTATTTACAAAACGAATGTTATCCTCTCTACATAATTTACAAATGTGTTTCATGGTTCGGCTTGTCCCCTAAGCTCCACTAATTCAGACGATGATCCGGTGCCATTTGGTTTGTACATATACACTATAAAACTCGTAACATACTTATGAATAATATTTACAGGGTCCTCACATCCATAATGGTAGGAACCAATCAAATTTGTTCGTAGTAGTTTCGTTTAACATATTTGAAATAGTTTAACATAATAATTATGGTGTTAAATAAATATTGCCTTATATGAGGCTAGAACACTGAATCTTCAAGTCAGTACACATATAGTACACTACACATTAACCAACTGCGCCATAGTCATATTAAAAGTATACAATACACAAGCTACGATCTGAAATCTGATTGGTTGCTACCATTCCGCATGTGAAAGATCTCTTAACCAAAACTCCACGACAGCACAAAGCAAATGTGTGTAACCCTGTATGTAGCATTATGCTTACAGCATGCATATTTCATCGACATGCAAACGTACATTCCAAATAAAAAACAATAGAAATATGATGTAGCAAAATGGCAAGTGCGCCGCATAAACGAAACACATCTATGGATGTAAAGCCACCTCATTTGGCCACTATTTAATGATGTATGTTTGTTTCCATTTAACCCGATTTTTAACTTTATTTAGAATTAATAAAAACGCAACAAAAGCATTGTACTTTATTTTAAAGTGAGTTTCGGTAATTAGAATGACTCATAGTTGAATATCACTATATTTGAAATGCAGTTTTCGAGTATCGCCAACCACGATGTTTTAACCACATAACTTATATTCAAACTGAATGTTATTAAATGCCATGCACAATTTGAGGAAAATCATATTTCAATTTACGCTTACATTAGAAGAAAAGAAGATGACCCAATGTCTTATGTTGACAAATATGATAAATGTAAAGAACTACAATACAACCTTGTTATTTAATGAAGGCAGAGTAGTAATATAAGAACAGCCGTTGCCTTGTTGGTGTACTTTTACTTTATATTATAATACGTGTGTTTGAAATGTGAACGTTACATTTTCGACTTTCTTTGATAACAGCTAATTGTATCCGAATAAGCAAATGTCATTTAGCAGAATTTAAATATACAGAGTTTTATTATCATGCGTTTTTCAATTCGGGATAGTATTATTATTATTGGTAATATTGAACACTCAGTGGTTTCTTGTAAACTGGTACAGAATGACTGAGATTGACAATTAAGAAAAACTCACAGTAATTAAATAATATATTACATTTTTCTAAAATAAATATTAAAATATATTATTTGAGCTAGTTTTCTCCGCCAATTTATTGAAATTCCTTGGTCGTCATTGACACTGAAACATGCCAAATAGTGAATGAAAGATTAACAAATTGGAGAATAAGTTACCGAAATGTCTTGAATTCTATCGTATACATGTACAGTTGTCGTCAGGAGTCATTATCATCCCCAGTTCATTTGCAGTCATTGAGAAATTTGAGCTACAACGTTTATCATTGAATCAAGTATACCATGACGTTGACACGACTACGTTACGTCTCTGGATAATGTACGCCATTTTCGTCCATTATCTGACGTCGCTTACACACGCAGCTTTAAGCGCCGATTATTTAGTAACTTAAATAGTTAAACAAAACAATGTAAACGGAAGTTCCAAAACATTCGGGTAGTGGGAATTATTTCCTCTTAGTTATTATCACTTTTCCGTCCCTCAGAAATCTCGGAAAATGTTTGCAAGAAATATAATATAATTATCATATTAATTATTTCATTGATCTATTATTAATATCTTCACTAATTATTAGAATTGATGTTATATAAAGTTTGAGAACAAACTTTAAGAGTGACGATACTTTCATCTCTTTACTTACGAGTGTCTCGGTTGTAGATAATGATCCCCGATAATTTGTAATTTCCGTCAAGATATACAGCCAACCACGCGCTGTCTCCAGATTCAGATGTGTGAGTACAACTTCCCTGATAAAAATCTGCGGTAGTGTTTCCATCAACAGCTCGATTTGAAACACCACCAGACGCTGTTGACGATTGAGTCGTGTTTTTGTTTAATGCAATATTTGGCTCTGTGAATATAAACACTATACTTATATTTAGGACTGGCGGATACAGACACCGAAATGCTAAAATACTGCACATTAATGACACCGTTATAATTCAATCCAATCTCTTCCTGTCGTTTTAACCATAATCTTCCGTACCGGTGTTCGTCGGCACGTTGAACACTGTTGACGGAAAAAGAAATGGAAGATTTTATCTCCAAAAATAAACCTTTAAACACTAAAAGAAAAAGACAATAAAGTTGGATTTAGAAAGTAATGACGCTAGCAACTACAAAGTCAACGGTTGGTTGGAATTATAGAGATGTGATATAAAGAGGTCATTTAAAAGTGTTCAGTACAATACTGAATTTAACTGGACTCGCCTCGTCCAAGTAAATACGGATTATGTCTGCTGGATACTCGTCCAATAGAATTTAGTATAGTACTGAACACTGTAAAATAACCTCATATGTCTGTATAGGCTAATACAACTTGATACTGAGTAAATAAAAAATAAATATACTACAAACGTAAGGCTTTAGCGTTTATTGAATGTATGTTAGAAAATACTAATACATCTTGATGACTATGTACGAGTAATGTGTATAACGATTTACTTAATTATCTCTAAACCTCCTACTTTCTCCGAGTATAGAGACGCTTACTTCAGCAGATTATACATGTCGCCATTTAACATTTAACACGTCAATACGCGTACTCATATTACATATATATTTGCGTATAAATTATTGTCTCTCATGTTACTAGCATAATTCTATAAAGTTAATACATGTTGTGTAACATTTATGATACATACTTTTGTATATATAAATACATAAACAGCTGCTAGTAGTCAGCTTGAAATTACCTGTAAAGTGCCAATCCAGAGCAACAGCCATACTGCTTGTGACAATCATACACACTACAAGTATCGTTATCGTCAGTATGCTCACCATACTGTAGGGTATCACAGGTTTTAGTCCAACTGATATATATTGCCTGTAATCTTTAGCATCTACTTCCTTGCTGAATTATTATAAAACATGAAACAGAAAAACAAAAGCTAAGTCACGATCACCCGTCAGTTCATCCCAACAAAATGCACGGATTTATACAGTGAGCAAAATAAAAGTACACTATACAAAATGGAAATAACGTTACAGCCGGTAATATTTGCATTTATTGTAACACTAGAATAGGTATTGCATCCAGCACGCTATGTTAGTGTCTTTTCATTTTAAAGTTTATAAAACACCTTTATAAAGATCATAACAGATTAAGGTTCACCATTTGAAAAACAAATCCTATCATATTACAGAAGTAAAGTAATAACTACCTGGATAACAATGACAACACGCACTTCCTATCATATTACAGAAGTGAAGTAATAACTACCTGGATAACAATGACAACACGCACTTCCTATCATATTACAGAAGTAAAGTAATAACTACCTGGATAACAATGACTACACACACTTGTACACTGCTTCTTTTTTTTACACTTGCAGGGTCGCGTTAGTTTTTCTGCATATTTAAAATAAATTAAATATTGAATATTTAATTAATACGTACGAGTATTCGAAATGTTCAAAGCAAATTGTTTTAATTAGTAATACTTGTTGATTATGCTGCACCACTCTTAATTTAAACCTTGAATAACAAATTATCAAGTTGCCAATCACTACCGGCTTTTAAAACCGCATTAACGCCGAATAATTGCGTCTCAGTTCTTATATTTACATTAGTTTATTGTCGTTTTGGTATCAGCATTAACGCGCCTTGGGAGATTGATAATGATAAAACAGTGCAAGAGGAATCACTACCTCCTAGAATCCTTATTTCACTTAAATTTGAAAACTGAATAAAAATGAACGCATGCGACATCACAACTTATACAAACTGTTTCACAATAGGACTACATACTCTCAATTGAAAGGCCGCTGGAGGTTTAAACCAGGTTATAGGGTGCACCAAACCTCACGCCTACCCATGGGCGGATCCAGAGGTGGTTGGGGCTGGGAGCGAATTCCCTCTAATATCTGAAAATTTAGTTGCGACGACTGAACTTCCTTTTTTTTAAGATTCTATAACTGAAAACGTGCTTGTATGTGTTTTGGTTGTTAATTGTCTTTTAAAAATGTCGCCACCCCTAACATCATATCCTGTTTCCGCACCAGCTTACTTATTATCATCCAAATAAAACAGACCCTACGATATACTGTTATATTCTAAGTTTAAATAGTTAAACAAAACAATACCTGTTCCGATACACCACTGGAAAATCAATACTTCAGCTATGTGTTTACCTCTAAAACACAAGTATAATCACTATTATATTTGATTTTCATCCTAAAGCGTTTTTCTACCACTTCCTGTATTATACAAGATTTACACAGGTATATAGACTGAAATTTACTAAAGATGATATGTTGAACAAACAATTACCCAAGCGTTTCAAGTTCAGTAAGCACGTTAGGTTTATTTCAATTACATGTTAACACTACATGTATGACATGTAAGGTATATTCAAATGACTTTTCATTCAAACCAACATATTTAACGCACATCGGTAATACACCTATATAATTTATATAGATATACGAACATTATAAACCAGAGATACATCAAACTCATTCAGCAATTTCGGCTTAATATAATAAATAAAGCAGGGTACATACGAGGGGGGTTCAATATATTCTGTCACTGGTATTCGGAACTAACAGATACTGAAAATATAAAAAACTTCTTATTACAATCCTTCAAAGTATTCCCCCTGAACAGATACACACTTTCGGAGTCGCGCTATTCATGACGTAAACGCAGCAAAGTAGTCTCCTCTTGGTATACTGTTGAACATTGACATATTCCGGCACCAAGCGCACTTCTGGAAGCATAGCGTCTACCAGAGAGGTTTTTCTTCAGCAAAGGGAATAGGAAAAAGTCACAGGGACTAAGGTCGGGAGAATAAAGTGGGTGTTCAAGCTGTACCACTTTTTCTTGCTCCAAGAAACACTGCACAATTTTAGCTTTGTAAGCTGAGGCATTGTCATGAATCAGCTGGATGCCATTAAAAACTTTACTTGGGCGTTTTTCCATGTAATTATTTTTGACTGCTTTGAGAACTTTGTCCTTGTAAAATTTGGCCGTGATGGTTTTTCCCTGTTTGCATGGAATGTGTACCACAGGGCCACTGGAATTAAAGAAAATTGCATACAAAACCTTTTTAGCGTTTTGTGTTCCTTTTTGGCAATAACCGGTCTTGTCTGATTTTAACCCAACCACTGTTTATTGTTTATCCGCCGCTGGGGCTCAAAATAGTACACCCACGTATCATCTCCAATGAGCAACTCAGACATTTTTCTAGGATGACAATTTTTATATTTTTTAAGAAGATTTTTAGCACATTTTAAGCGTTTGGCCTTTTGTTCAGTTGACATCAAATGAGGGATCCATCTAGCACAAAGCTTCTTTAATTTCAAACAGTTGTAAAAATGTGATGAGTTGTGCCTTCTGAGATGCCAAGACTATTAGCTATCTTAGAAACTGTATACCTCCCATTTTCGTCTACAATGGCCTTCACAGCATCATTGTTCTCCTTTGTTGCTGCAACAACAGGCCTGCCAGGATGGTTACGGTCTTTAATGCTAAGTTTACCCCCTTTAAATGTCTTAGCCCAACGAAAAACCGTTCTCAATGTCACGGCAGAACTGCAATGTACACGGTACAGTTCAGCATAAATCTCTTTTGCAGGTACTTTTAAAGCAACAATGGCTTTAATGTAAGCCCTAATTTCAATTTTCTCTTCACTTTTCATGATAGTATTGAAATATAGCCACTACACATGAGTGAGCATAATTCAACAATGGATATCTCCGTCAATTGTATCGGATTAAACCGCTATTTTGCATGTACGTAGTTAGTGAAATCGCCTTCAATTGCACGAGTTTTCAGTGCAATAATATAAGGCGGTTTCTACGGAAGCGCATTAGTGACAGAATATATTGAATGCCCATCGATATGCAAGCGCACACCCATCACATGGACGAGAGTTCTACTCATAGAAGCAATAACCAGAATACTGCGTCCGTATAACCAACTGGGAGATGCACACGCAGACCGTATAATTACATTATAAACAATGTGATGAGATGTTACTCCCAGAAAGGATGAAGAATATTAGACAAATCCAGAAGTGTACACCGACATATTAAACAGAGTAATATAGATCGGGCGGTTTAAATCGTAAAGACAGAATAAATAGTAGTATTTAATAAAATGTGGTAGTCTCTTATGCTGTCTCTACTGTTTAAAATGCACATACTATCCGATGATAGCTAATTTGCGTGCATGTAAAATGACTACACAGAGAAGGCACACTGATCAACGGTAACCATTCCACTCTTGAACGACTTTATACTGAATTCAACACTTGCAACAGTCTGTAACAGCGTCTGACATACCATGAAATTAAGCTTAAATCACGCTAGCGTACTATTCAGAGTTTAATACTTTTATTTTTTTAAAACAACTTAGCATTTAAAACAAACACATATATGTAGATTTAAAAGAGTTATACCATAACCATTGAACTATAATACATGTGTATAGAACACGTGATCAGAAGCGGTTAAAAAGCAGATTAAACAATTAACTCACCTAACGATTTAGAACTATGTCGAATTTGCTTTCGGATTTCGACATAATCGAAAATAGTAAAATGCAGTATTAATTCGGTTTTTAATTTGCGGGGTTATATGTTTTTCACACGATACATTTAGGACATGTAGAAGATATTTACAGTTGCGTGTTCTTGATTGCTGTAAATAATATTACGTTTTAGACTAAAAATGTTTGCTAAAAATCGTAATATGTCATGCCTTAATTGCTGTAAGTATATATCTAGGTCTCAGCGCAAGACTATCGTATCCCCTTCTTTATTAATATTAACGGTTACGATAGTCTTGGGTTGACCCTTCGATATATGCAATAGAGACAAATCTGAACGTGGTTTTATTTTAGCTAATTAAACACGGCTTAAACGTCATTCAATAATAATTAATTAGTTTCAATCTAATCAATGTGTGCAGTCAATACTTCACGAGAGCTCCAAATAAAGATGCACAGATAATTATAACAATGATTATCAGCCCCTAAAATACGTTTCGCCGCCTTTGAGGTAAGTGCGAAAAGCGTACATAACATATATTGTAATAGTCACATTTTAAAGTTAAGTTGCAGAGGATTGCTTTTAGATTTAGTTAAATTGTTTTTTGTTTTAATTGTATGCGACCTGTTCATTGCTTTATTTGTCATACAAGATGCATTTACGATTTACAGCCTCGTACACTAACAGTCACGTTCGAGTTATAAATAATATTATCTTTGGTAGCTGATTTCTTTCATTTGTCGTTTTTTCGTTATTTCGAAAAGACGACATAACGAAATTACGAAAGGACAAAAAGACGACATATGCAACGTGAAAAGATGACAGAACGAAAAGACGACAGAACGACAGAACAAAAAGACGACATTTCAAGGGCAGAAAGACGACAGAACGCCACGTGAAAAGACGAAAAGGCGACACTGCAGTCGCGAAAAGACGCCATTTAATATTGTCGTCTTTTCGTTATTTCTTGTGACCTTCTGTCGTATTTTCGCTTCTAAACTGTCGTCTTTTCGTTCTTTTCGTAAGGAAAATTGTTCCTCAGTGGTTTTGTTCATATTCAAAGAACTTTCATACAAATGAACAAATATATCATGAACAAATCGTTTTTATTGCAATAAACAGTTTTGGATCGTGAGGTGTTTGTGTGTGTGTGTGTGGAGTTCACCATGTCAAACATTAATCTTGTATATGTTTCCACGTTTTATTTTCTCTTTACGACGGCTGGAGTGGCTCAGTGAAAAGCGCGTTGGACTTGTGACTTTAAGACATGTACGATATAATTAAAAAAGTACTGCACTGCACATTTGCTTGGATGTTTGTTAAGTGTTAAGCATAATCTCTCGTGATTTCTTTTCATTAAATAACTTTCTTTAAATTAAGGTTCATAGTCCCTTCACCAATTGACCAAAAGGATACACTAATGGTATAGGCACAATACAGTCTGCATTTCTATTTCAGTAATACTGAAGAAATGTATCATAATGTGCATTATTATAATTAGCTTCAATATGGAGTATTCCCCTTCATGAACAGTTCGGACTATAGGTGCAGGGCTTTCCTTTATAGTCGGGTGATGTGCCCTCCTTCTGTGGTAAGCTGATCGGCTACTTTTAGCTTCCCTCAATACAACAAAAGGAAGACTAGCTAAACATGAAGTATAAATGACACAATTTCGGTGCGGCTCACTCAATACCATACAATACCATGCATAGTTATTACCCTTGATCTTCCTCAAAACAATGTGTGGGGAGGTGGGTATTTATCACCTTCAGTGATACATCTATTTATAGGAATAATATAAAGCAATTTCTTTGTATAGTATTAACTGTTGATTACATTGCAAAAACAATATATTTACAGATTTTGTTAAAGACGATAAAAACCGAAAAATCAATAAAACTTATATTTATATGAAAGCAGGTTCCATTTCAATATGATACTGGATACATGCGTATTGCAATGCTTGATAACCATTTCTCGAATGCCATGTGTCTCTTTAAAACTTTGTATGCAGAACTACAGATAAGCAGCTTAAATACCCTCTTAGAAATGTCAAAATACCCAGTTAAAAACACAAAATCATGGGCACCAATAAAGTAATCGAAATTATCAAACAATATAAGAACCAAGGCAAATTGAGCAATGCATGGGTTGTTGAAGGACCACCCAGTCACCTAGTGGCCTACTTTGCCACTGACCGTTCCAAGGCGGTAGCCCTATTGTCAACCCTTTTTGTGTTTGTGATGTCGTTTGCATTTATTATTGCTTTTGCCTTCTTGTTTGTCTGTTTGCGTGTTTGTTTCTGTGTTTTGTGGTTTACTGTCCTCCTTAAATGCTACTTACCCTGTCCGATCTTTTTATATTTCTTTATATAAAGCTTATTATAAAACAAGATTATTTGATGAGTTACATTTTGTGTCATGCTATACAATATTAGTGGAATCCCGACCAAAACAATGTCACACAATTTTATCGTTTTGTTTTACTCAATTGAAATCATGAAATATGCATTTAAATATATACAATGGGTAAATACCGAACTGATCAACAAGTTTATATGTAGCTCTGTTGTTTGTCCTTGTATCTCGCAAAATATTTGTCATATTGAATTATCTCCTTGAATTTATTTCACCAATAAAGCCACTAGACATTGAAAGTCGAGCATCTGCACCAACAAGGATTGCTTGCAGTTTACAATACATGTCACATTTGATAATATTGTCATAATAAAACTGTTGGCAGGCTTCTTCACATAATGGCATAATTGTGTTTAAACTAAAAATATAACAAAACAAAACAACGCATTCTGCTTCTTGCACGCATCTTCAAAATGACGAAGGATCTAGATAGTAAATCCTCTTCGACCAACCTACGCCTCTCAGTACTTTGAGTACTTTGATTTATTTTTGGTATACTAAATACAAGTCCATTACATTCTTTGCTAAGTTAATTGTGTTGATGGTTTAATTGACATACATATAACGCTCAAATTCTACAATACGTTATTACCTTATAAATCCAAACATGTTATTTGCTGAATTTAAATAGAAAAAAACAACAACAATTTACATACCTGCTAAATATCCTTACACAACACCGAATACCTGAACTCCTTTAGCAATGTTTATTTCACTTTTTGTCCGTATATCTAACTAAATAAAATCACGGTTATGTTATGTTAAAGGATCGTATAATTTTAAACTTCCTGAATTAATAACTGTGGTAAACATATTTCAGACTGACGCTAGTATTACGGAGTTTTACAATGATGTATGTACAGATAGCGTATAATATATGAATAATACACTGTAGCACTGTATATACTTTCATTACATCTTTACCTTTCACTAATAATAGAATTAAATATGAGAATATCGGGTGAAAAGATAGGCCATTTTATTTGGGTACCTTAGCTTATGAATAATTAAAATATATGCATTCTTCAAAGTAACAATTGAATTAATGTTACAGGTATTACAAATGCAGAGGGATAAATCAAATTGTTGCTTATTTTCATATTTACATTTGTCAACGATAATTAATTTAATTTAATTGATCGAAACGGTCTTATAATTGGGTGGTCTAGCATTAACCTAAACATGAACAAGATTAGTAGTCAGGGTTCAATTGTATTTCCGTGAAAAATCTTCCTATACTCTTTGAAAAGTTGATTTTATGACAGTCTATATCCTATGATACAAGAAATCATTGACAACATTTTCTTCAGTCACTATGATGGCGGCCATTTTGAAATTCAAAATGGCTGCCATTGTTGCATACATGTTTTTGACTTGTTGTGCAGTGATTGAGCTTACATATTGAGACAGAAAGGCAAATTTAAGCTATATTTTACTACAATTAATAATGTTCAATGATGTTAAAAGAGTTTTGTACTATATATAAGTTTTAATTTGACTGAAATGTTTATTATTTAACCAATTCTGTGTATTCGTTTTCAAATCTGAAAGTTGGATACAGTTTATTTTCAAGATATTATACTCGCATTAGTATGTAATGTTGATTCTGATTCGCGTTTTATTCTTTCTGTACCTGTTCTACCTAACCCACCATTTGTATTACATTAATACTGTACATGAACTTTGAGGGTACTGCTGTCAACGTATATACAGTAAGACCCAGTTACAGTTTGTTTCTTTTCTTCTAAAGATATAGTTAGATAGTAACTTTACGTTTATGAAGAGAAAAACAACAAGTATAATTAAACATTTAAGTTATATTAATACAAACACCTTTTTGGTGGTTCTTTATTGTTTTAGAACAACAAAAAAAAACTAAATACAAATAATGAAACATCTGTTTCTATGTTTTAATATGTTTATTGCAAGCAAACGATTTATTAGATGGGCCTCATCATCTCGCGTAATGTTGAATAACATCATGTTATCATGCAAATGTATGACTAACACCGAATTACAGCTATCTATACAAATAATATTCCCCAACCCACTGGATCAGTTGTGTTAGTTCCAGTTTGTGCATGTAACAGAGCTAGATATATCCCAGGGCATTATATATTGGTAATAAGTTCTCGATTTACTTACACCAGTTAATAGTTAAGGTCTTTGTCCCATTTGTTCACAACGCCTCAGGATCAACAAAAACCCGTCAGTGTCTTGTGTGAAAAGTCAACAGAAGCTCCACTACTAGTTATTTCCCAGGCATATATTACAATTAGTGTGACAGCTAACCCTGCTGTATTTCAGGGCTATTGGTAAGGGCACTATGGTTTGCAACTGTAGTCTTGTGCTGTGATAGTTGGATACGTTTATCAACGAGATACAATGTGAGCCGATCCCTAGGACTAAATGTCGTGTTTGCAATTGATGAGTGTTTCATTGTCTACTAAGACATATTCAGAGTCAGTTTTGTTAGAGTCAGTCTTATCATCTGCTTATAAATTATTTTTAAATATAACTCAAAAAACAGAGTTAGATACTGTCATTAACTTTGGTGACTATATTGAGAGCGGTTTAGTGTGGCGGGATCACCGAACCCAATATAGGTAGCTTTAAAGTACTATACCGCCTAAACCAGTGCTAGGGCGCGTTAGAGCTTTTGCTTCTAACATCACCTCTCATGAACAGACTCAATTAAACCGAGTGCTACTTTTTTTCTTGTGGGTGTGTTTATTGCTTCCAAAGGATCTTCCTTATCTGTATTTATTTAAATATTGTCATTGTACCTGCATTACAGTTTGTTTTACTGCTATATCATATATGATCAAATATGTGTTATCCCTTGCCATATTCAGACCCCCATCATCTTGGCTTTATACTAGATATTCTAATACACCCGAACTATATAGCCTAGTTTAAAATATCTCATTATATTCAACGATATATCACTGTATTATTTCGCAACGTTAGAAGAATAAGCATTGCGCATTGCGCATTGTAACGTATGCAACATTAGGAGAGTAAGCAAAGCAATGCGAAATAGTTCAGTAGTGTGCACTATTTTCGCAATTTAGGGGTATTAGAATAGAAATAGAACATCGTTTACGGTGATTTATCAATAATATATCACGGTTTGTCGTTCAATTGTAAACAATTGTACTCCAAACCATGATATATTAAACGATAATTCACAGTAAACGATGTTTTGTTTCTTAATTCTAAAGAATGTATGTGTTTACTTTTGTTCTGGCAGTACATTATATTGCTATCAGCTTTTATTAACATGAACTGACCTCCAAAACCTGTTTTACTGAGATCTAAACTCCTTTTAGATTTAGCAACAAAAAGCATCCATAACAGGAGAAAAGGTTGTGTCTTCATTTCAGGTGTACGTGTGTTTTCCTTCAGCTTTGATTTCTTCATAAAGTCAATCCAAGTGAGGAATTTGACTTTAAGTTATTTTGACAAAGATATTGGCAGTACCATTTATTCTATCTTCAAGAAATCTCAACTTTGTTTCTTTTCTTTGAGTTTCTGTTTCAGTGGTACTTGTTTTGGTTTCATTTTTGTAGGGATGGTAGACAAATAATTTCCTTTAATATTAAAAGGATTAAATTTCATCTCGTCATTTAGCGTGTATATTGCTTTAAACTGACCTGATGGAAGTTGATGGTGCCTCTGCTGTGAAGATTGTCTGATATGTCAAAGGGAGTGTGGTTTGTTGAGAATTTCTCGCCAACTCTGGTGCCGAAAAAACAAAATTCAGGAGCGTTGCTGGCTAAATTGCAAAATCATCTACACTTTTAAAATGTCTTTTGGTGTTTCTGGGAATGGTCCATACCAATATCTTTGAATTGTGTACTGTACTTTGAAAATACAAACTTGTCTGCATAACGGGTGAACCAAATATGTTGGTCAGTTTCCTGGGAGTCATGGACTCTTTCTCTAAATGCAAGGATATATTGCGCAAAGTCAAGTCAATTGTATGAGAGGAAATGTGTGGCTAGCTCTTCAGTGACAAACTGATGAAACTATTTCTCCAAATTCAATAACACATATTCTGTCAATATATTCTGATCAATTGTCAATATATTATGTTGAGTCTCCTTCAGTACAAGTGGGTTATCTGATTTCAATGCATGTCACATAAAGCTCTGCAAGTAATTGTTGTGCTATTTCACTGGCTTCAACGGCTATGTTGTAATTGTTTCCAGGGATGTTTTGGTTTGTCACAACGTCGCTTTACAATGTAGAGTTTATCCATGGATTGTAAATATCATTGTATTATATCGTTTTCCATTGGCAAATAAACTACTGTCGAAGACCCCACTTTCCGCTGTAATGTTCATTCAGAAATTACAATATCAATGCTCGCTTACAGAGGTCCATACTGACATTGCTAGTGTTTTACTGACACTCAGACTGATTTAGTTTGTTAAGATTTTCAAGGACAATATTCAAAGTCACGAACTGGTGAATTAATGATCGGAAGAGCAGGATGTTTGGTCAGAGCTTGTATAATCTGAATATTGTGACAAGGGAGTTGTAGGCCTTTAATACTGACATTGCTAAGCCTTTCGTGTCCACTATGGTATCTTCAACTGATCTAAGTTGATCAGTTCGTTGTATGAATCAAGCAATCAGTAGCAACATGTCGTGTTTTGGAGCAGCAACTACTTCATCTTTGTTTTGTCACATTGTATACTTTTCATAATGTGTATTCCTTCTATAGTAGATGGTAACAGTTCTTTGACTCTTTCAGTAACATCGTTCAGTGATTCATTATTCATACTAATGAGGTCCAATGCCCAATGTTTATCTCTAACAGTGCCAGAGTGTGTATTGGCTTTAACAATCTGATAAAATGACACAGTTGTCTCATGAGTGAGTTTCGATCATCTGGCGTATCAACCGTTTTTGTGTAGCTTATCAGCGCTTGTTCGTTTATATGCATGTCTATTCTAAAGTGGTCATTCTCCTCAATGCGAGTTTTATACTAACTTTGATGATGTACTGTTTTGTGATTCTGACGTCTCATTTAAGAATTTGTTAAATAATGTTAAATAATGATCGAAATCTCTTGTACGTATTTCTTGATAATGATCGGTGTCAGTTAAATAAAACAGACTGTGAATGGTCAGTGATTGGTCAACAAAATATCTAGGGATTCTGAGACTAATGCTTACCAAAGTGATAAATGGACTTAATTAAATGTAATGATTGAAATAGAAACACTTGAGGAATTTAAAACTATGACTGATATTTGAAGGAAGGTAAACTAAACTAGGGGATCGAAGGGGGTCGGTGGGGTGGGGGTTGGGGGAGCCATCCTCGGACCCCGAAATGACCAACTTTACATAAAATTATCTATGAAATGAAAAGTTCTCATTATATACGGCGCTTGAATAGAAGTTTCAGGCAAGCGCATGTCATATATGGCTACAAGATATAGGGATATCAGGGTAGTCCAAATGGCTATAATGGAGGTCTATGCGGAAATGAGTTGGCTGTGACTTAAAGATCAATACACTGGTACTGTAAAAGTTGTAAAGTCTAATAATTATATACTGAGGGAAAAAAGTTTAGCAAGTTTTTTAGATGAAATAATACTGTATACAATATATACTGACATTTTGGGACTTTACGGGATTATGTACATTTGTTCGTTACGGCATTAAGATGTTCGACAGTTATTGATGTGTGTTTAATAAAATATTGTGTCTATGGCAGTAGTTTTTTGATTTTACAACCAAAAATGTATTATTTCCAGGGTGCAACAAAACTTTGCTAAACTTTTTTCCCTCAGTATATGTATTATCACTGTATTTACTATTCTAACATGTGTTTTGATATGTATCAGAAATACAGTGAAAAAAGAAAGATTTCTGTTTTTTTATTTATCGAGATATAAATTATTTTAAAACAAGTTTTTTTCTTCAAATTATCTCCCATTTTATACAAAAGCATTCTTCTCTTGGACATATAAATGCTATATATTAAGCAAATATAGTATGCAATGTGATAAATACTAAAAAAACACATAAAAACAAATCAATATTGATGGAAAAGAAGGTGAAATGTATATTTTTCTGACCAACAAAAGCAAGATTGGCGGCAATCGAATTGAAAGCAATGGAGGAAATGTTGCCAATGGATTTCTTTTAGTTATATGTTTAAATAAAATATTTAGCACATTTCCGAAGAGTATAGGAACACTTTTCACAGTTGCCTTATTTTTCATATTTGGCCCGGACTATAGTACCGATTTGGTGATTATGTACTATTTGAAAAATGTAGAATCCATGCATATAATGCCCCTTTTCCCCATCGAAAACAAGTACCGCGGCATAATATTTTTATTTCATTATCTTGAAGTACACGGTTTCTTTTGATAATAAAGAGATTTTACTAACGGAAATGTGGACTCTTTAACAAATAATGTATGGTGCTGAGGTCCATATGCAAGTCTATGAACTGGGAAGTCCATAAACTTGCATATGGATCGAAGCACCATACATTATTTGTTATATTATACCGAATCTAACACACAAATGAAAACTATACGTTGAATGTTTAATTTAAATTTGACGTCGTTTTTTCCACACGTCCGAAATTATAGCTCTCGTACCGGGGCCGGTCACTATCGCAGAATAGTGACCGCATGAAGTCACATTGCGAAAAGAAGGAAATATGCAAATGAGGTATAATATTACACTTTATGGACTTAAAAATAATTTTGTGGAGCACTTACTTGCCTATTAGATAATAGTTTCGCAAAGCATGGATACTACCGTTTATAGAGAGTTGTTAGTATCCATATGGGTATGATCTGTCACATCTTTGTTTTGATATAAATAGAAAATATTATGTCAGTGCCTTTTTCACCTCTTTGTTTTGATATAAATAGAGAATATTATGTCAGTGCCTTTTACTATCAAATTTATTAGGCGGGGCTTAGAACGAAGAACGGCGAGGCTCTGCCGAGCCTTTCTTCGTTTTCGTGCCGAGCCTAATAAACTTGATAGTAAAAGACACTGGTATAATATTCTATTTAACATTTAGATTATCCACATTTTCTGTATGAATTACTATTATTACCTAATTCTCAAAATGTTACGCTTATCGAGGACGCCGCCGTGTTGTTTTTTGTCTGTCTTAGGACGTCAGGCAATGTTAAGAGCATGACGTCAGATAACGTTACGTATAATAAACGACGAGGGATTCCGCATCAATTTGCTCTATTGGTCAGTGCCTAATAAAGCAAAATGTTTTAGGTCACCCTTTTATTAGGCAGAAAAGTTCATATCTGCATGATAAAAGAGATTTCATGCTGAGTCTTCCACCAGCAATTCAGGGAGATGTAAATAAAGCCTTTGACATTACCTTTCGGTATTGGATGACATATTAAACATTGACAGCTCTTTCGTTTCTACTATGGTTAATACTGTATATCCTAGACCAATTCAACTCAGCAAACTTAAGCTAATATTTCAATAATGTCGCTTATTTTCTTGAATTACATCTATCTATACTATTGAATATAGAGAAATACTTATAGTAAAATCTATGACGAGAGAAGATTTCAATTTTGGTATTGTTAAATATCCCCATTTAGACGTGGATGTTCCCCGAGCAGCTTCTGATGGGACCTTTGTTTCTCAACTAATTCATTTTCTAGAGCTTGTAGTCGAGTTGAGAACTTCACAATCATAAACCTGCGAATAAAAAAAAAAAATACTCCACCAAGACAAACCGCTTCTTTAAACTTCTAAAAATGTTTGTTTAAAAGTTTAATATCGTTAGCCCGATTTTTTTTCTAAATGTGAATTTAATTTAATAACTCTTCTGCTACAAGGACTATTTCAACTTGACGTCTATGATGAGGTGATTTCCATCTTCGTGAGATCCTTGGTCATGATCACTTTCATACAACCTATATTACAATTGCTAAACAGTTTATTAAAGGAAGTTACGACCTTTTTGCAACGCACTGCATCTGGTTGACCCATTTACAGCTCACAACATGATTTCCTACTTGATTGTGCGATGACCGGACATATTGTGGACCTAAATCCCGAAAGGACGGTGACTCTTGATGTTTGTTTTCATTCGTGTATTGTCGTACCTTTACTTGTTTTTTATCTTGTTGCTCTGCGCATTCTGCCAAGGCATTAAGTACTTGATTTGCGATGCTTTATGCCATCGTTTTCTATATTTACATATACATGATTATTTATGTGTTATGATTATATTGCCTATTACGGATGCATGGATTGTTAGAGAATATAACCTGGCGGTGGTATATTTATTTACATTGTATCGATTTAATGGGTTGACAATAGGGTAAAGGCGAGTTTTGGTGCATACTAAAACCTGGTTTATACCACCAGCGGTATGTTTTGCCACTGACAGTTTCAAGGCGTACTCCTATTGTCAAGCATTTTATGTTTGTGATGTCATATTTTTCAATTTATCGACTGTAATCCTTGAATGCTACATTTCCTGTTCGACTTTATATCTACGTTGGATTCAATTACATTAATGTAATTCTATTTATTTTTGTGATTGAATGTTTGTTTGGATGATTGAAATTGCACTGAAAATATAGGCCTTTTAACAAAAAACGTTTAACTGTATAAGTTAACTGTCCTACTTACTTTACGTTTAAGTAGGACTTTGAGGAGTACATTAGGCCTTTCTTCGGGGCCCAAGTGTCTCAAATAAAATTGATAAATAATGACATAAAGCGCCAATACATAAAGAAAGAACTTAACATAACCCTTTATTTACAAATTAATCTATTCTGCACAGTAATGTGTGCTATCTTAGGCTACGGCCCACTTATAAAATAAGCATTTTAGGCGAGAGTTTAAAAATTGATTTTGAATTCAAAATTAACATCTAAACAACACGGGGTTAACATGGTACAAACACCATTTGTTGATGAATATGACGTTTTTTCATATTTTTTAAAATTAAGAATGAATTTGATGTACATGTATCTCATTAAAAAGATCAGTTCTTTGTTCAAAGGATACAGCTTTCATTATGCCATTGAATTGTACATCATTGAATTTTATTAGATCTTTGATGGATAGTTCTATGTAAAAATTCAAAATACACGTGTTTAGGCAAACAGGAAGTAAATCAGTGTGGTATTCATGCCTGGTGTAATCGAAAGGAGTTTCCAAATATATAATCCCTAACTTTTTTAGTGATAAAAGGCATTTTTGAGTATTTAAGGCCTATTTTTCTGGCTGAAATGACTTCTGGCTAGAATGACTTTATTGACTTGTTTGTGAGAGCTAAGAACCATTTGCATAATTGTATGATGATGATTTTATTTATCAACTTGAAAGTTTTGAAAGTGAAAATAGAACACATGTAAGAGTGAATGAATGCAGTTTGTTCACGGTGTCTAGAAATGTCAGAATTTTATTTTCTTATATTCCATATGACCTCTACTGTTCTCAGAAGTGTCCTAGAGAAGAAGGTCTCATGACTAATAATATGTAAGTGAATCTTAGTCTGAACTTCATTTTGAAAAAAAAAAATAACTACAAAGTATGGAAAATATTGTACAGGACTCAATGGGATTTATTTTACTTCTGGTATACCTATATATGTTTACCACCACTAATTACATGTAAACCTCCGAATGTAGTTCATATAATAAAAAGTAATCCCTCTTTTTTTTTATGGAAATCGGCATTATAAGTACGGGAAAACTGCCCATTTCTATTCGATTTTGTGGTTGTATATATAAGAAGTCTATTAATATGTTTTACTGGATCATTGATGAACATTTTCGAAATTTCGACTCTATGCTTACAATTTGTGAGCAACCATCAATGAAAACAGCTGTATCCTTGACATGTTTAGTAAACAAACAAGAAATGTCTTACATGTCTTGTGACCCCACCTTTTCTGATGATTTTTCAAGTGGAAAATTAGTTTTCTATATGAAAATAACACTGAGGCATTATCAATACTTGAGTTGAAGTTGCAGCAAATCATTAATATGTGACACTTTAACGTTGGTGTCTATGGGGAAAATATTAGTGGTTCTATACCTATACATACTCAAAATGCCTCTCTTCTGACACCCTATATGTCAACACGATTACCATATAAAAAAAATACTGAAAGATTTTTTCCAGAAACAAATGGACTTAAATGTCATTTTGTATCCCCGACCCCGCCCTTTAATAAACGCTACCCACAACCGCCCCATTAATTGAACTTTTAAACAACAAAAAACTTTAACCTAAAAGCGAACGTTGTATCGGCGTAGTTTAAGACAGTCGCCTTTGACTTCGGCGATTATCTTTATGCCTCGTTCTTCTTTCTGTGAAAAGGCGACATGTTTATATAGAGGGAAAATGCAAAAAGATAACACATAAGTTCAACATGAATGTTAATCTAATTAAAAAAATAATAAATGAGATCCTTTGAAAGTAACAAACACAAACATACGGAGAAGTAGAAGTCTCGGCAATTGAGTCTGTTCAAAAGTCTATTTCTTAAAACAGAAAGAGCCCTATTTATTTACTATTGCGTATTTGACATTTACATACAAGAGATGTTTATTTATAATGAAACATTTTCATATTTGAATAAACTGACATTTACTCCGAATAACAAATGGCAATTCTAATGATTCCTCCAATACAAATATGAGGCAGAGCCTGTATCGCTCTATTGGCTTAATGATGTCCATACTTATACATATATGCTATTGATGGTATATCATCGGTGCCCATATCCACAGTCATCATGACTATGGATACGGGCATCGATGATTTACCATGATGATGGATATGGGCACCGATGATGTACCATGACGGTAGATACGGGCATCGATGATTTACCATGATGACGGATATGGGCACCGATGATGTACCATGACGGTGGATACGGCCACCGAAAATTTACAATGGTGATGGATATGGGTACCGATGATGTACCATGACTGTGGTTAAGGGCAACGATGATATACCATGACTGTGGATATATACCATGACTGTGGATATGGGAACCGATGATATACCATGACTGTGGATATGGGAACCAATGATATGCAATGACTGTGGAAATGGGCATCGATGATTTACCATGATGATGGATAGGGGCACCGATAATGTACCATGACGGTGGATACGGCCACCGAAGATTTACCACGATGAGGATATGGGCACCGATGATGTACGATGACTGTGGATATGGGCACCGGTGATGTGCCACTATGGTTTATATGGGCACCGATGAAATACCATGAATGTAGATATGGGCATTGATTATATATCTTGTTTGATGTCCCAGGCGGATGATGGCGCAATCCCTACCATCAATGCCTGTACTACTTTCAGATAAATCCGACACATGTTGACAACATGCCATCTACATCGACCAGGAGTAGCCTGCTTGCATATTATGACTCTTTAAACATACGAATTACGATTGCGACGCTGCCATTTATTGTCGACATAAGCCAAGCGAATATGTGATTCTGCTAGCCAGCCAGGCAATATTTTTCTTAACTTACCTTTCTGATGAAATTATATGCGTTATGATACATTTAAGACCAATTACTACAAGAACGACCACAGTGAACAGCTTCATGCTCATATCATCCTGATCAGTCATAAATTTCACCAGAAATTAGAAACTCTAGACATCCGGGCAACACAAACATCGACGTCATTTTCACGCCCAGTAAAAAGCACGTGGCGTATGCTTACTGTGACAGTTACCACTGGGGAAAACTAAGTAGCGGAGGTATTCGTGACGACTCTGCGGAACCATGACAAGGACGTTAACTTGGCAATCCCACGTTTATATGTCATCCTGGCATGTAAACAAGAGGCTACTGTATAGTAGGCAATTACATTTGATCAGGGTCCTTATACGGTAGTATGAAAGATATGGAGAGTTTTCATATCGTTAACACATTATTGTAGGTCACATTGGCACAGCAACATCAGAGACAGATTAGATGAAGTTTCCCATAAGACATGCCTCCTCCAGAGCGCAAATCCACGCGCAGCAGAGGTCTGCAGCACCGCTGACTTAATGAGTCGATCAGCCGTGAAAGTTGAAACACATATCCAACCAAATTCTGTTGGGTTCTTGTTTATGCGTTTTAAAAACTTGGATCAGTTACTTCCTTTCCTTATCTGACATCGGCGAAAGTGAACAAATATGGCGGACATTGTTAAAAAGAAAATTTGGATTCGAGTAAAACCACAAGATTTGGGTTACACATTAGTTATCTTGTTGCAATTATTTGTGATATTACCGCTGCGCAGTTGTAAGAAAAAATGTAATTCATGGTGTTGATTAGATTTAGTGTAAGATATCACTGAGTTTATAAAATGTATAATTTCCAACAACAACGAAATTTAGACGTACAGCAACTCAGCAGGTGGGAAGGTTCTAGGCTCATATAATCCGAGCTTTCTCTGACCATACAAAAAGAAATATAAAAAGATCGGACAGGGAAAGTAGCATTCAAGGAGGACAGTCAACCACAAAACACAGAAACAAACACGCAAACATACAAACAAGAAGGCAAAAGCAATAATAAATACAAACGACATCACAAACACAAAAGGGTTGACAATAGGGTTACCTTCTTTGAACGGTCAGTGGCAAAGTAGGCCACTGGGGGTTTAAACCGGTTCTAGGGTGCACCAAACCTCACACTTACCCTACTTCATCCCATTAAAACAGGAATCAAGAAATCCCCGCCATGATCTAATCTATAACCAACAAGGCAGCATCAATAGGCAATATAAGTAAAACACAAATATGCTCGTGTAAATCTAATACAAAAAACAATAGCCTAAAAAGCCACAATGAAGGTACTCAATGACTTGGCATAAGCCAGAGCAGTAAGAGAACAAACCATTAAGGGCACGACAAGAAAGATCATAGACAAACATCAAACGCCACCGCCCCAATGGGCTTTAGGTAGGCGTCATCATAGGGTCCGCAGTCTGTCCGGTTATCGTACAATTAAAGAGGAAAGCATAGTGGCGAACTGTAAAAGGGTCCACCACCAAGCATGCAGTACGTTGCAAAATGATAGGGTCATAACCTCTTTTGATAAACCTTTTAACAAGTTTAACAAAGATAGTATGAAAGTGATCATGACCAAGAATCTTACGAAGTTTATAAATCACATCACCATAGAAGTCAGGTTGTGATAGTCCTTGTCGCAGAAGAGTCCTTAAATAACATTTATATTTGGAAAAAATATCAGGGTTACGATAAAAAAATGTTGCAAGGGTTTTACGAAGTTTATTGTAACGGTAACCCTGATTGAGTAAATTTTTAGTTATACAAAGATTACGAATATTAAAGTCCTCAACTCGAGTACAAGCTCTAGAAAAACAAATAAGTTGAGACACATACATCCCATAAGAAGTTGCTCGGGGAACATCCCCATCCAAGTGGGGATAATTAACAATGTCAAAATTAAAATCATCTCTCTTGTCATAGATTTTGCTAATTATTTTACCATTTTCAATCTAGAGATCTAAATCAAGAAACGAAGCGTTATTATCAGATATATTAGCTTTGTTAAGCTGAAGTTCTTTAGGATAAATTTAATTAACCATAGTTGGAAAGAAAGGGTTGTCAATGTTCAATATGTCATCCAAATACCGAGAGGTGTCATTAAAGGCTTCAATAAAATCTGCCTGGGTATCTGGTGAAAGACTCAACATGAAATCCCTTTCATAGCAAAATAAGAAAAGATCTGCGACAAGTGGTGCACAGGTTGTACCCGTAGGGATACCAACAATTTTTCTATAAACGGTGGGTTCATACCTGACGAAAATATTATCTAATAGGAAGATGAGTGCCCTTTTTACGATTTTGATGTTTCATCTAGCTGTGCAAGGTCAGAGGAATTCCTATAGTAAAAACAAGGGGGTCTTCTCTCCCGCGCGGGAGAGGCCATTCCCTCTTGGCTTTAGTCAAGATATCTAAGTAAGTATGCATTGAAATAAAAGTTCAAGCATATAAAGCGATTATCTGTATTCACCTCCTTGAACCAAAATATTTATTATATTTTCTATTACAGTTCTAACGGTCAACCCTTTTAAGACGAAGTTAAACATTATTAAATTTACAACATTGGCTTCCAAAAAACATTTTTGGGAAACTACAATCGACAAAAGTGCATTTTTACCATTGCAACTTGGAATATTAAACATTGATCGATTTGTTATGCTAATGTATTCGACTCGATGCCACACACACCGTTGAAAGTACATGACTGTTTCTTTTGTAATCCCCTCGTTTTTGAGGTGGCCCATGCAACCTTGGTTAGACGGTCAGTAGGGTGAAGCCCAAGACGGTCTTAGTACATAAAATACACGTCTTCGAACGGTGAGACGATTTTTGAAATTTGATATGCATCGTCCTCCGACGTGCATATGCGTTTATGTGTGGGATTTCCGCTGAGATTCTCTGCGCTAGACATAACCAGTCAATTTAAACTGATACACTACATTTTATAAATGAACAACTTACCTAAGTGAAGAATGATAATTCGTTATCCATTTCACACTAAAGTTTTAATCCTAAAAACATTTTGATATGAAATACATCAGTTTAAACCTATGTACTATGCATTGTTTGAACGGCAAAACATAGGTGTCTTACGCAGTGACGTCATACAAGAAACGTTTACACATGTTTTTTGGTCAAACGCAATGACACGTCACGGGTTGCATCTATAAACGCCCGTATGTAAAAAAAGGATCACCAGACGTCAAATAAATGAGACTAAAGACTGTCTCTGCCTGTGGTTGAATTTCAGCTATTTTAGCTTAGGGGTATACTCGTAATACTGTTCATATGATCATACATTTTAATTGAATTCATCTAAGTCACACAATATACAGAAGTAATACAGAAATTCTGTTTAAACTTGACTCTTTTTTTTTCTTTTTTTTTTTGAGAATCCAAACTCTATAGACTCAATATACACGGCTTTAATAAGCCAGGACAAACCCCAAAACTGGAGTATCGAATTAAGAGTTACCAACTTCAATAATTCATTTTACGCATATTCAAACACATGCTATTTAAGAACCCGTAAAAAAAAATACTTTTAATCAACATATATACCCTATTACATGACCTGAACACTGAGTCAAATATCATACTCAACCAGGATGGTTTAATGAAGTTATCAAAAACGCTATCTTTTAGCGAGATGGATTACACAGGCAGTGCGAATATGATAAATATAAAACTATGAGAAATAAAATTGCATCTATGATAAAGAAAAGCAAAACAAACTTTTATAATGACGCTATCAGAGAAAATAAAAGTCAAAGCTATTTGTGGAAAACGCTTCGAACGATAAGTAATCCAAATGAAGGCAGATTGGATAATGCATCTTTACCTAAAACTATAATTATAAATGATAATAGATGGAAATTTGAATATTTTAAACGCATTAAATGAACATTTCATAAAAATATCTAATATAATAGAAAAAATGTCATTTGTCACAGAAAACTTCCAAAAACTGCAACAATGTATGAACACAAAACTGAAGTTGAAAACCTTTTCTATAGAAGAAATTACACCATACGAAGTTAAACAAATAATTGACAAATTAGACGTTATGAAATATACGGGATTTGATGGAATAGGACCTATAATTCTTAAATATTGTGGGAATCATATAACTTATGATATTGCACATATAAAACACATATAAAACACAGTAGTATAGATTATGGAATATTCCCCGATTCTCTTACAAAAGCATCTGTTAGTCCAATTTTTAAAACTGAACCGACCCGAACAATTATAGACCAATTTCTATTCTTCCGACCATTTCAAAAATAATAAAATTGCATGATTAAAACATATTATTTACTATTTAACATACGATATGAAGAAAATATTTTATAACGCTTACATTATGTCATCGTCTGACTATTGTTGTACTATTTGGGAATAGGGAGTTAATTCGAAAGCTGAAATCATGAAAATAATAAAAATTTAAAAAATGTTAGCACGAATCATACTGAATAAAGACTTAAATACTAGTTCAAAGTTAATGTTTAAATAATTGGGTTAGTTATCATTCGAAAACCGATGTCTATATCATATAGGAGGTCGACATTGCTCCTGACTGAGTTAACCGGGCTATACGTATAACGCTATACATACTATGGTGAAAACCTAATGCGCTAATGGAAGTCACGTGATCGCATAAAAAGGTAAATATGGTGGGTCCCACTTTATTTACAAATAATAATTAAAATACTTTTTTTCAAACTCACAAATGTATTACTACAGACTTCTTAGGGTCTATGCTCATGTGTTAATGTATACATTTCACTGAATAAAAGTCAGATGGTTATTTGGTTATGCTCAATATCTACTTACTTACGGACAGTGTCCCTATAATAATAATAATAATAATAATAATAACAATAATTTCTTTTTTTAACCAAGGTTAAAACACAATAAGTTATGCATATAAAATACAAACACTTATTTTCAATGTGGCCTTCGAACAATAATGCTATAACAGTTATAAATACATATAACAACATTAATACTCATGCGCACACACGCAAACATCCATATACACAACAACACTACAAATCCGACAAACACTCATAGGTTAATACATTCATAATAATCTTAATTCATAATCAAGATATCCACAGTGTCATATATGACGGATATTTAAGCAATTGCATGCATACAGTGCCAGTTTCACTCAAGTAAAAAAAAAAATAACAACAACCCTACAGCGACATAATTATATTTTAATATCAGCTAGTTTATATCCTGTTTTTGGAAAATAATTATACGAATTAAAGCTATTAATGTTACGTATATGTAAAGGAATTGTATTCCAAACTATCGTACTGTAAGAATCTTTAAAAGAGATTGTTCGATGTTTCTGTGGAACAAGAACTTTTCGCTTAATGGAACGCAACATATAATTTTCATTGTGAGAGAAGCAAATTAGATCTGACAGGTATTTTGGTACTAGTTCATTTTTACATTTAAAAACTAATATTACTTTACGCTCACGCTCACTATTATTACCGCGAGTGTAATTTTAGTTTGGGCTGCGAGTTCAAACGCCCGAAGCGGTTTCCCTTTTTTTCGTACCGCGATTGATTCCGTCAAATAATCTTGCTTTTAATTAGTAAATATTCAATAATGTTTGGTGTGTAATGTTTGCGAACATAATTATTGTGTGTTTTATAAGCTAAAAGTTACGGACATTGTCCCTTTAAATACATCGCAGACAATAACACATTTGGTCAACTTTTCAGAATGCGCGAGAAAGTAGAAGGTATGCGTGTGAGTGTGATTTGACACAAAAATGTGTGTGTCTCATGCCTAATGCCTGAGATTTGACAGGTATGGATTCTGCATATTTAATCTCAAAGTAAATGGAGAGTGGGCCCGGATGCTGCTGGTTTTTAGCATTTATAATCTATGAGTGACACAACTTTCAATTTTGATCAGTAGGTGTACATGTATTACTTTGGTATTTATTTATTACTTCTTATTAGGTCAAGTAACAGTAGCAGTTGCAAACAAGGGTTATGGGTCTTGTAGACAATGCAAAATTAAGTCATGGTAGCATCTAGCCAGTGCATCCCAATTAATGGTATGTATCACCCATATCTTGTAACTGTCAGCTTCTTTTTACATGTCGCTGAGTGACACATTATGTAAGAGTAAGTCATGTACTTGTCTCAATTCTTGAAAACTTAATTGCATTTCAGCAGGAGATGATACTTGTCCAACCTCCGAGATTTATTGTGTAGAGATATGCGAGAGCCAGAGTGGACCTGATATAAAAGACACTATGCTGAGTACATGTGACCTTTGTAATATCAACAACATCGTTTTCAAGGTACTGTATTGTGTGGTATACTTAACAAGTAAAGTATAACGCATGCGTTATATGTAGACGAGTTTTAATAGTGGGTGAGTTATTGGAGGCTTTGTTCAAGTCACATACCTGTAGTCGTCGATATGGAGATGACAGGAATAGGGGCTTGTAGGGATCCGTAGTTACAGACAAAAACACTTCTTCATGTTTCCACATTTATCTCATAAATCAATCGATAACCACTGAAATATATTAAAATTACAATAAATATATGCATTCACCAATACATCATATTACTTTCTCACTTAACATTAATATAATTAATACTTTCTCCCACAACACAATTTACAATACAATGAATTACAATACTGTGAAGTTCAATATAGTGCCTTCCAATATATTGCAATGCCATTTACAATAACATTTAATAAATAGCCAATGATCATCTTGTAATTCAAAAGATATTTAAAATGCAATGCTCATCATTAATTACATTTAAGGATACATGACACCTTTAAATATGAATGACTCAATAGCATTACATTAATCTTCTACAAATAACTTACAAGCATATGGTGCTATGGTGTTCCTGATGATTTTATACAATCACGTCAATATACCTCACATCAATATACTTCACATCGTCAACTTCTCATACCTGAATATTAAATGATGGAATAATCAATACACACGTAAATCTTCCATGAACACATTTAGGCTATAATGAGATTAGGTACATATATAATTATAGGTTGTTTGCGTCTCCTTATTTAACATATACAATTAGCATAGTTACTCGTCTCATATTGCTTACATATGAATACAAAGACATATTTCCATTAGATTTAAACACATAAAATACAAATCAAGCTCTCCACATGTCATTTCATTAGGTGCAATGAAATACCTTCTTTAAAGTATTCTTATAAAAAATATATGCAGTCATTAAAACACTTAAAGTGATACAGATTTTGAAACACTTTCTTTCCACACAATTTACACACTTGTAAACATGTGTTTTGCATTCATCAACACAATTCAAAACAAAAGAATATATCATAAAATAAACTTACCCAAATTCCTCCTTCCTTAATTAACACTCTATACTTTAATAATTACTGATTATATTAACTTATTTAACTTGCTTTACAAGTGTCCAATTTGAATTACACAATTTGAGAAAACTCCATTTTAACATTCTAGATCTTTTCCCTTTAAATATTTCCTTCCAACTGCCCAGAAGGTAGTTTCATGATTTAGGCGGTAAAATATACAACCAATAAAATTGAAGCATTATGAACTGGCCATTGTAATTGTCCAATCAAAATAATGTTACACTTCAATACACATATCAATATATTGGTCACTGTTAAAGGTATACTTCCATAATACAGTTAAAGGTATACTTCCTTCCATAAGGTTAAAGGTACACTTCCTATACTATCGTTAAAGGTACTTATCGTAATGAACTTAACTATTTAAAAGAATATAAAACAATCACATCTTTAGTGAGAACTGACTACCACATACACCCCTCCACGAAAAGAATGTCTTCCAAGACATTGGTGTTAACTATACTATATTGCCTGTGAGATGTGCTGTGGTAAATCCTGTAACAAATGAGAAATAGATAAAATATATTCGGTTTTAACCATCCAGATAGGTTTATTTGCCTGGCAAGAAAATAAAAATTCTCCCGTTCTAAACCATTCTGGTGGTTTCCTCTCTCTGACGGATCTCCTTGGTACTGGTGTTGGTCTTTCTACTGGTTCTTCCAGGGGATTATCCTGAAATAAATTATCACGATTAATAAGTTCAATGGGATTAACTGGTTCGTTAATTCCCACATCCTCCTCATCATCTGCATGATTCTCCTCGTCAAATTCCACTGCTTCATCAACACTTTCAATTTCAGCATCGTCTTCTACAACATGTTCTCCAACCTCTTCTAACCCACCTAAATTTGGGTCATGAGCGTCCTCACTAGAAGAAATGGAAACATCTGATTCAGAAACAGTCGAGTCGTCACCTTCATGCTCTGAATCTGTTTCACCTACAACAGATATGAGATCATCATCATCTCCGATATTGTTTTCTATATCAGAATCTGCTGCAATCACTGAAAAATAATTGTTACTCTCAGAATCTGATGAATCAGAATCTGGAACAATTGTTGATATTGGTTTTGCTTGTGTTGACTGTGCCTTCTTTTTCTCTCTGTTTTCATCAACTACTGTATCTGAAATAGATCCAATTGGAAGTAAAAGATTCCTGTGTAGGGTTCTTTTCTTTCCTTCGCCTGATTCTTTCTGTACCACATACACTGGAATATCCGGATTTGGCTGTTTCAAGACTATGTAGATGTCTTCTTCCCACTTGTTCTCTAACTTGTATTTGCCATCAAAAAAGCTACAATCTTAACTAAAACTCTGTCACCTACTATAATATTAGAAATTTTAGAATTGATATAATAATACTTCTTTTGATTAGCTCGTGCTTTGTTGGCTGCTTCTGATGCCAGTTGGTAAGCCTTCTTCAACCTGTCTCTTAAATCTTGAACATATTTGGATTTAGGTAACTGTCTTTGATTCTGTTCAATACCAAATGCCAAGTCAATTGGGAGTCTTGCCTCTCTGCCAAACATTAAATAGAATGGTGTAAAACCTGTGGAAGAATGTCTAGTATTGTTATATGCATGTACAATAGGACCTAGATGACTCTTCCAGTCTTTCTTCTTTGATGGCTCAATGGTACCTAACATATCTAATAAAGTTCTATTCATATTTCAGTCATTCCATTGCCCATTGCATGGTAACTTGTAGTTCGTGACTTTGTCATCCCTGAAATTAAACATAATTCTTTTATTAATTTCCTTTCAAAATTAGCTCCCAGGTCCGAGTGAATTCGCTTTGTTAAACCTAAATAAACCACAAAATTGTTAAAAAATGCTTCTGCTGTTGTTCTGGCCGTCATATTCTTGGTTGGGACTGCCATTGCATACCTAGTAAAATGATCTGTTATAACTAGAATATGTTGAAAACCTCCTAATGATCTTTCAAGTGTTAAAAAATCCATAGAAACAAGTTCCAAAGGTTGCATAGAAGTAATATTGACGAGAGGTGCTCTTGTTGATTGTTTCTTCCGCCTAATGCACTGTCCACACTTAGAGATCCACTTCTCTACATCACTGGTCATACCGGGCCAATAAAATCTGTCCTTGACTAACGATAATGTTCTGTCACGTCCTGGGTGTCCGACTTCATCATGTAAACCTGTTAAAACTTCAGAAATAAAAGTTCAGGTATAACAAGTTGTAACCTGTCCTCCCCACTGATGTTAATTTTCCTGTAAAGAACCGAACGTATTAGCGTTAAATGGTCAAATGCTTTAAGGAAGCCAATATTCGTCTTGCTAGTGGGAATACTCTCTCTGGATGGTTTCCTGCTGTCTTTCACAGCTTGAATCCAAGTTTTAAGGATAGGATCACTTCCTTGAATTCGTCTCCAGTCTCTGTCCGTATATCCTATTACTCCATCTGTCTCGTCATCATCGGGAATATCTGTACCTACAGCTAGATTGAAAATATACGGATCTACATCAATGCTATTACATATTGCATTAACTGTTGATTCATCAATAATTTCTGTAGGCAACCTGCTAAGTGCATCTGCATCTTGATTGTTCTTTCCTGGGCGATATTTAATCTCAAAATCAAAATTTGCTACAGAGGCTGCCCATCTATGACCTGTTGCATCCAGTTTAGCTGATGATAAAATGTATGTTAATGGGTTATTGTCCGTTAACACAAGAAATTTCTGGCTGCCCTGTAAATAATCACTGTATTTTTCTGTTACTGACCATTTCAAGCATAAAAATTCAAGTTTATGGCCAGAATAATTCTTTTCACTCTTCGTCAACCCTCTGCTTGCATAACTGATTACTCTTTTCTGTCCGTCCTGCACTTAATATAAAACTGCACCTAAACCTTTACTAGAGGCATCTGTATGTAGTTCAAAAGAAAGAGAAAAATCTGCAAATCCTAAAATAGGAAAAGATACTAAACAATCTTTTAGTGTATTAAAGGCTGTTTGTTCTTCTGGACCCCATTTCCATACTCTTTGTGTTGGGTTCTTCTGTTTCTCCCTCTTTTGTCCCTTTTGCTGCTTCATTATAGTACTCCAAAATAAATGGGTGTCGAAACGTCTAGGGTAAAAATTAAAATAGATGCCGAAATGGATTGATGCCGAAACGTCTAGGTGTCGTCTAGGTGTCGGAATGGTTTGGTGCCGAAACGTCCTAAATCGATCTTGATCACACAGACGCAAAAACTTGAGAATTGTCTGCATTATTAATAAGCATTGTTCATGTACTGATCATTGGGTCCCTGCTTTAATTAGACTAATATAATATATACACAATAGTTTTCGTCTTACAGTGTAAAGAACAGTTAAAATGTGTTATTTTACAAAATTGATTCTGACATCAGAAAGTGATTTTAAAAATTTATTTTATCAAATACAGGCGTCCGTGTTGCACAGTCTGGCTATTTTTAGTGAGAGACACGGTGGTTGCCCACTGAGGCACGTAGATTTTCTCCAGGATCTCCGCGTTCCTCCTACATCAAGGCTGTGCTAAAGCCATGGTGGGAAGTTGGGAACCCACGTTTGATTGAATATGTTATCACTCCATTTATGACATATAAAGACAAGAGTATCGAAGCGAATCATTCATGGGTATCCGACGATGTCCTAAAGCTGTGAGCCGTATCATCGAGAGCGATTTGTATATAAGCTGTGTTTTAAAATCCATGTGAAATAAATAAAGTTTATACAGTAAAATAAACTTCAAATACGTTTGCTGCCATACTCCCATTACCACAGGGTTATGAAACTGTTGCTGAAAGGTTTTGATGTATTAACCCTTAACTCGCTACAAATATATAACGGACTGTTCTTTTTTTGAAAGACCATTCCATTTATGTGACAAAGGGGTGCTTTTGGAAAAAGGACAGCAGCCGGACATTGTAAACCCTGATCAGCCTGCAAGTTACTCGTAGGCTGGTCTGGGTTTACAATGCACGCAAAGGCTAGTATAGTCGTGCTTAGCGAGTTAAGCAGAAATTCAAGACTTTGGTGTGCAAATATGCAAAGAGGGTGTGCAAAATAATTTGCTTCCATGATGCGCTGAGAGTCTATTCGCGCCAAGTTGGTGTCTCTGGGGCAATTTCCTTTCAGATAAAGTTGAAAAAGATACATTTTAGATCCTCTTTCTTCTATAAATGTATACAAAACAATATTGAGAAATAAGAGATGAGAAGTGTTGTTTAGCCTACCCGTACCACCAAATATTAGCCACGATTTTTCAAAAATGACGGTGTTATATTCAAGTTGGCAATATTTGTCTTATTAAAATTTTTTATTTTATCCAATTATGCATATGCCATACATGAAAATAATCACATGATGAAAATTTCTAAAATATGGATAATTTTATATTTTTGTTTTATTATCCCGCAGTTACGATTCATGAGCAAGCATTTATATAATTTTGCTAAGCTAATAATGACACAATAGAACAGAGATATCATTTGCATACATGTTGTATAGATTAATAGTATTTGTTTTAATTATTTGTGTATAAATTGTGTATTGTGTTTATAAAAGAGGACCGCAAGTATGAAACTAAGAAGGTACCCTCTATATGAAATATTGACCTACTTTTCATTTATCCATAATGTAAGAAAAATGCATACGAATACAAAAGGAAAGAAAAAAGATCAAAACAAAATGTTACTTTGTATATAAAATCCTTAGAAAAGTACTTACCCTATATTGATAATTGTTTTTTGTTTTTTCAGTTGAGAAATCACAGGGGTTCTTTAATGCCTGTAACAGGACAGTTACACATGCCATGCCGCCCAACTCTAGTTCAAGGTATGGTTTCTTATTACTTGGACTGAAAGTGTGCCATATATATAGGACCCAGTGAATGGGTGTATCAGCCATCAATTTGCAAGACAACCGATGGTTTTTTTTGGGATAGGGTTACACTTTCTCACTTGGCAAGTCTAGCTCCCAGTGGGATTCGAACCAGCAGCGGTGAGAGGCAAGAAAGTTTTAGATGCAACGTCTTTACTATGGTGGCGCTTTTGTTGGCAAAGAAAACATCACCATTATCAGTGTCATATTGCTCTGCTGGCATTTACTTTATGCTACTGAAATAAGTATCTTTCATGTATTAGTTATACTTTAAGCTTCTTGCAAAATGATATATAGGGTCCTATAGAAACCACAGCGTCCGAACGCAATGGCATCGTAGGTCCGCACTGTACTGCAAACAAGGACTTGAAACTACAATGAAAGAGACAAAAAACAACAGAAAGGGTGGTGAAGACAGGGTTACCGACTTGGAACGGTCAGTAGGCAATAAGACCTACTGGTTAGCTTGAATCGATTTTATATGCGCACAATCCTCGCTATTATCCTGTCTTCAGCGCCCAAATAGACAAGACAGTGTAAACAAAACTAAATCCCATCAAAAGGAAATCTCTAACAATAAAGTCCACATCCAGAGAAACCAACTAAAGATATACATACAAAATAATAAACATCTCAGGATGTATCCAGAATCGTACTGAACAACCATAGTAGTTGCAGCTAAAGAGAAGACCCATCTAGGGTACGACCAGAAAACCCGAGGGACCAATTCATGACCAACAATCTCAGATGTCTACTGTCTACCTTCTGTAGTGTATGTTTTTGGTGTCGTGGGTTCTTCGTGACTTGTGATTGTAAAATGACTTTCATTTCTATCTGATTAAGGTTTTAAAAACTCATTTTAGACTAAACCCTTTCATCCCTACATTTTTTAATTGAATTGAATTGAATTGTAATTTATAGTCGCACTAACAGCTAAGGTCATATGGCGACTTTCCAGCTTCCATTGGTGGAGGAAGACCCCAGGTGCCCATCCGGGCAATTTTCGTGCACTAGTGGGCGCCAGGGTAAAACCACCGACGTACCGCATGCCAGCTGCATTTGTTAAATGGACTCTGGCAACTCATATCTGATTAACAACATGTTACTGCATTACCCCACTGCCTGAATAATAAAATGTTTATTTATTGTTTGTATTTACAGTTAAGACACAACCCAGGTCCGTGACAATTAGGGGCTACGATGACACCGTGGGAGAGAAACTGGAAGATGTTATACAAAGGGTTCGTAATTAGCTCCTTAAAATAATAGGCATTTAAAAACATCTTGATATTTCCAGTAAAAGTTATTTGAACATGTTAATCCCAATAAACATGATAAACTGCTTAGAACAGTTTCAGTAATTAAAACTGTAAATCCTAGATGTTCAGGAAGCAGTCTTTTGTCCTCTCCTTCAAGAAAATCCGTTGGAGATATTGTATTTATCAATCTATCTGTTCTGGTAAATGTTTGTGTTTAATCTCTTTAAACATAAACAGGCATTTTATTGAGACTTGACTGCATTTTGATCATTTAATGATTTATTTTGATTTTTTGATAAATAATCAATGTACAACTTAGATCATAAGATAAGCATGATGAATTTATAATAAATAGAAAGATTTATTAATAATATTTGCGTAGTTTTACAAATTAAATCGGAACCAATCAGATTGCAGATCGTGTAATTTGTTATATACTATTTATATACTATTACTATACCACAACATACCAACTGCGCCTTTGGCGCAGTCGGTTAGAGCTTCGTCTACTATGGGTTCGAGCCCTATATAAGGCAACATTTTTAAACCATAAAACGTTAAGATATTTCAAAACATATTATACGAAATTGCTACGGAAAAAACCTGATTGGTTCCGTGGTCCCGCCTTAATTCCATTAAACGATGGGAAAGCTTATATAAGCATGATTTTATAACGGATATTTCGACAATAAAACATGCTTAAAACCATTTTGTTTTACTGAAAAAATACGATAACCTTTTTAAAATTACTTATTAAATGTTTTAATTTTAAAATATGCACATTCATATGTCATACCCCAGGCAACCCCATTTTCGCTTCTTGGAGAAGAGATTGAAAGTTAATACATGGACAATGCAATGTTTGAGTACTCTGATTTTGATTTTATAGTTACATCAGTTTTGCGTTCACTCCTCAAGTCATTGGTGCTCAACCGACTTAAACTGTTCTATAACATATCATTATGTTATAACAACAGAATATGACGTAGGTGTTCGTGTGACACGGCTTACAAGGAAGTTGGGTGATATTATGTGTGTTATTTGACATATTATATGTTTATTGTAGATAGAGAAGCTGGAGGATGCCGTACCACAACTAAAGGACAGGCGAAATGACAGAATAAACAATGTATGTTACATTACGTTATGTGGGAAATAGAAAACAATGATTTTATATTGCTGTATATATTCCGCTGATATAAATGATAGCGATATCGATGTACATCGTCTTGCAGTGAATGATTTGGGTTTTTACGCCCCGTTAACACAGCATGTTCGGTTATATAAGAACAGCAACGTCAGAGGGAGATATCACTATATATCTTATTAAAGGTGCTATACATACTACATTATCATACATTTATCTTCAATTTGTGTGTGTTAAAGGGACACACGGGAATCTTGAGGTTTATATAAAGCATTAAAATTGCCTAAAAAAAATGTTTGATTTTCACTGGTCAATGTAGAAATTCACATTGCAGAACAAACTGGAACTATAAAAGTTTATTAATCCAGTATCCATTTGACTATAATTAAAAAAAATGTTGACTTTTAAATCGGTATTCTACCAAATGTTTAAATATATTATAGGTGCTATATAATTAACTCTTAATAATTATTTTTAATGATTGCAAATTCAAAAGTTATGTAGAAAAACTAAGGGGCCGTGGCGTGTTTTAATAAAATCATGATTCCCGTGTGTCCCATTAAAGCAATTATGATGATGATGATGATGTTAATAATATTATATAATCCAGTTCCGATCTGTCAATAAAGCTTATATAAGAAATTTAAACGTTCAATCGATATTCACTCCTATACCAAAAGCATTTTCACAAACAACTCTCAAATACAAATATCACTTGGCCAATGTTTGTGGGAACTTGACCCAGGAACAATAAAGGGTGGAGCTATACACTGAATGTCAGAACTATCCATTCTTATTCAATGAGTTTATTGTTACTGTTACACGAGATGCGAGAGAGTGACCAGATGTTGGAGTTTCTACAGAAGAGGATAAGCGATGCCGATGTCACAGGTTTAAACAGGTTTAGTGGAATCAAGTCTAGTGTTTCTTAGGCAGTAGTTTAGATTTAGTGGTATGATACCTATGTATCTATTATATAGACTAGGTCGTTCCATCTACATACATATTCACCTTTCACACATAAACTACAAATACCTTTCTTATGCAAATTAGCTGATTGATGGAGCCAATCGATTGATCGCAAATCAGATATACAACATATACTTGATTTGCGAGTAGACGATTGTTATCCACAATCACATTTACATTAAATATATATGTTTACAATATATATTTACAGGTAATTCTTATTGCATTTTGTGTATTATGTATTTCTCATTATGTTTGTGTAATTTAAATGTAGTTTCATGCTAAGGAATGCATTTTATATGCCTTTGATTAATTTGCCTTTGTTACATACCTGTGTTACCTCGATTAGGTTCGATCACCACTTCCGTCAGCCATATTTGTTATGTGTTTGTAAACAAATCACAGATATACAACATATACTTGATTTGCGAGTAGACGATTGTTATCCACAATCACATTTACATTAAATATATATGTTTACAATATATATTTACAGTTGTTGCTTCTGTTTACACCGATCGGCGAGAACCCAAATAAAACAAACCCTGACAATGGCGCCCAACATTAGCCGCCGACGACGACAGTAAACAGGCATTGCAGATGCATCGGTATATTGGTTTCTTTGGATGAGATGACAGTTGTTCACAGCTGCAGCAGCGGATTCCACAAGGTGGAGTTACTTAGTGCACGCGTGGAAGCTTGATGCGCACGTTGATTTTTTTTCCGTACGGACACAATGGTGACTTTCCGGAACTAGTGATCGTGTACCCCGGGGAATAAACAGTTTCTGGCCAGAACTACCCATAGAGCTCATCGGAACCACAACCTCACAGATGAACTGGAGGAAGGATTACGCGAAAGGAACTTTTAATTTTGTGCCAATTTGATATGGACACTAACAGTACAATATCATTATTTCACATAGTGATTATTATTAAATGTGTTTTATTCTGCTGACGGATTTGGTGAGATAGATTTTGATTATGTTTTATTGACTGTATATATATTTTATTTGTGAAAGTATACAACCAGCTGACAGTTGTGTGTACCTTTGAAATCAATATTTATTAATATCACAGCGTATTGTTTACATTTTGAACGTTACACGGTCGGGTCAACATGGTCAGCTTGTTGTGTACTACATAACTGTAAATTGATCTTTCATCGAAGTGTGGTAAGCTATTGATAGGATATAATCACACGTGCACTCTAAACAACCCGAGGTGTCCGTTACAATACGACACCTTTACACAGACACTATAACACTGACATACTTACAGGGGTAATACATATAGTATATAGTTCAGTAGGTAGAGTAGCCTGTAGAGTAGCTAATTAAAGAGAGTTACGCTTGGAATATTTAATATTCCGTAAATCCTTATACAAAGTCAAATCCATAATGTGAACAATTTAAAAAAAAAAAAATTATGCTAAAATTTTGTTTCTAAAACAAAAACAAAATATTGAATATAATACTAGAGGTTTATATTCAACTGCACAGTAATTGCATCTTCGCACATATATTGATATGTCTTACTGGTAATTGAGATGAATCAATACCTGTGAATAATAAGATAGTATATACGTCAGCTTTTAAACATTGTTTACAAGTCGCCGTATAGTGATTTTGTTTTGGGAAAAAAAATCGGATTTCGGTTCGCGACTCGTGTCTTATACGTTCTTTTGAGTATTGTAACAGTTTGCAGATTTGTAAAAGTTACAATGATACTAAAAGACAACGGTATTTATATCGCGAGATGAATACTAAATATTAGCGAAAATTTACCACGACTATTTTCGACCCCAAACCACTATTCCGCATTACGATTCTCACGAAGCAGTCATGCGCACGCGAAATGCAGAGGATTATCGATTAGTTTACAATCAGTGCCCACACGTTCAGAAAACGTCGATAGCTTAGTGGTAAGACAGTTGGCTTTGTAAACTGAAGGTTGAAGGTTCAATCCCGATTGGGGGATATTATATTTTTTTGGAGAATTATATATTGGATTGTGTATTGGACAGTGTATTGGATTGTTATCCATAGTGCTTTGGGTTGATATTGTTTCATAGAATTGGATTGCATATGGGATTGTGTTTGTGATTGTGTATTGGATTGTGCATAGAATTGTGTATTGGATTGTGTATTGGACAGTGTATTGGATTTGTTATCCATAGTGCATTGGGTTGTGTATTGGACATTTTACTTTTGTGATTTTGTTTGTGATTGTGTATTGGATTGTGCATAGAATTGTGTATTGGATTGTGTATTGGAAAGTGTATTGGATTTGTTATCCTTAGTGCATTGGGTTGTATATTGTTTCATAGAATTGGATTGCATATGGGATTGTGTTTGTGATTGTGTATTGGATTGTGCATAGGATTGTGTATTGGATTGTGTATTGGAAAGTGTATTGGATTTGTTATCCATAGTGCATTGGGTTGTATATTGTTTTAAGGAATTTAATTGCATATGGGATTGTGTTTGTGATTGTGTATTTGACTGAGTATTGGGGTGTGTATTGGATTTAGTATTGGAATTGGATATCCATAGTGGATTGAGTACTGGGTTGTGTATTCGACTGCGTATTGGATAGTATATTGGACTGAATATTGGATGTGAATATCCGTAGTGGATCGAGTATTGGAAGTGTTTCGGATTAAAATATCTATAGTATACCTATTGTGTTTATTAGATATTGTGAGTTTATAGAATGGCGGAGTATTTATCGGAACGGGAGATACGAAAGAGAAGAAGACACGCAAGACAAGAAGAGGAAGAACAACAGTTAAAAATAGAACAAGAGGTACGAGCACTATCACTTCAGAGAGAGAACTTGATTCTTAGCAAGAGACGAGTAGAGAAAAACACTTTGGAAGTAGTGACTACTATGAGTAAGAGTGAAAGCGAAGGAGACAACGACGATAGCAAATCTGGTATGCTAACGTACGAGGAAGTTTTGGACTACGGTTTTGATTCGGATGTTGAATCAGATTACCAAACAATAGACAAAACAGGTGATCAACATATATCACATATGCAACAGACCCTAGAAGAAAGCCATGCGTATGCGGATAAGGAGGAAGATATGATGTTAACTGAAGAAATACTCAATAAAGAAATTAAGATACTGGAGAGGACACTGTGCGAATTGAATCAAGAGGAGGTAGTGAATAGAGGAAGGACTACAGAACGGGATCCAAATGTAGAATTTGGAATACCAAACTACAATCCGTCAAGGCGGGGAACGGATAGTAAGATTGGAAGCAGACAAGAGATGACAGATCATAGGATCAATAGTGTAAAAGCAGATTTAGGAGAAATGTTGTATCAAACAGATATACAGCCTTCAGAACGGCAAGAAAAGAAAACCGATAGAAAGCAATACATGCCTAGAGATAGAGAGAATAGTACCACTATGGCTCAGAGTGCAGGTTATAAGGACAAAGAAGATAAACGATTGAAGTGGGAGTTGGACCACGAGAAGAGACTCATAAAAGAAGAAAATAGTGCCCCTATGGCTCAGAGTACAGGTTATAAGGACAAAGAAGCCAAACGATTGGCATGGGAGTTAGACCATGAGAAGAGACTCATAAACGAACTGACAGCGCAAGATAAATTGCTAGAGCAAAGAAGAAAGGTACAGAAAGAAGAAGAAAAGCAATTGATCGAAACTATTAAGGGTTTAGAGCTTAAAGAACAGGAACTCCTTACGCATAGGAACGACAGGAAACAGTTGCAGAAGGAAATAGAAAAGAAACTGGAAGAGGGAGAGCATCACGAGAAACGATTAAAAATACTGAGACTCAAAGAGAGAGAACTCAAATTGAACATAAGTATTAACGAGAAGAAAACACAGAACGATGCTAACCAGCACACTTTGCCAGAAAAGAATGTGCAAATATTAAAGCCAGGAAAGAATGAAGACTTAGTAAACCAGACACGATGCAATGTTGATACTTCAGAAGTCAAAGAGGGGAAAAGAAAAGAACATTATTATGGGAAACCAACAATATCACCATTTAATGGAACGGATTTTGAAGAATGGAAACTTGATGTTGAATGTACCATCAAATCCAAACTCTACCCGGAAGAAATAGTCATACAGTCGGTCAGAAACGCTCTAAAGGGACAGACTAGAAAGATCCTGTTGACAATGAAACCAACTGCTACAACAAAGGAGATAATGGACAAAGTAGAGGAAGTGTATGGCACAACTAGAACAGACGATAAGATTATGGAAGATTTTTATAGTGCGAGACAAATGGAGAAGGAATTATCATCGGATTGGGGAGTGCGACTTGAAGGAATTTTACAAGCTGCAATTGAGAGAGGAGAGCTTCAAGAAGAGAAGAAAAACAAAATGATGAAAACGCGCTTTTGGAAAGGATTACGAAACGAAGAGCTAAGAAATGCAACTAGAGTTTGCTACGAGTCTGGAGAAAGTTTCGAAAAGCTAAGAAGAAAGACAAGGATGGAAGAAGAAGAGTTAAGCAAAAAGAAAGGAGGAGAGAAGACATACCAACATCAACAGAGCATAAAAGCAACAGAAGATCACGGAAAAATACTTCGAGAACTACTTGAAAGGATGAAAACGATGGAGCAAGATATTACATACATGAAAGCAGAAAACAAGAAGAAACCCTTTGAGCATGATAACAACGGTAACGGGAACATAGGTGGATATTTTAGAGGAGGAAACAGGGGTAGAGGATACAGAGGTGGAGGAAATATACCTCACTCCAAGGAGCAGCATGCACCTAACAATAACAACACACCAAAAGGGAATTTAAACGAGTAAATGTCTCTATCACAGGGCGGATAGTAGACATGAAGAGCAAATGCCCAGAAAAGGGAAAAATATTTGAAAGACTTGTAGGTCATTCAAATGAGTCCATCATTTGGATTAATGGTGAAGAAACTGAATGTCTCCTCGATTCAGGGTCAATGGTGACGACGGTTTCAGAAATGTATTTTCGCCATATGAAACCATCGCCAACATTATACAAGATCGAAGACTTCCAACTGACAGTAAGCGGAGCTGATGGTAACCCTTTACCCTATCTTGGGTATATCGAAGCCGATTTTGGTATCGCGTCTGACTCTGAATGTATTACCATTCCTGTTTTGGTTGTACCTGAAACAGAATACAATCTGAAGATACCAGTTATTGTTGGAACAAACTTTATGAGACATATTACCGACGATAGTAACCTGTCAAAGGAATGGAAAACAGCTTTGCTGTCAGTAATGTCTACATCAGTGGGTATTGTAAGATCTACCAATACACGGGACATACAGCTCCAACCCTTTGAAACCAAAACTCTGACTGGCTTTGTAAGAAAAACATCGAATGTAGAATCGGCCGTTACAGAAGGATCCGAAAACGCCTCCTGTAGGATAGGTGTTTGTCCACGAGTAGTCAAGCTAGACCAACCTGGCAATGCTGCAAGAGTTCCCGTTCGTATATTCAATATGTCAGCTAAGATAGTGAATATACAACCAAGATCTGTTCTTTGCGAGTTACAAGAAGTCAAGGTTCTGCGTAATTGGCCACTTGAAGGAAAACCGAAAGAGTACAGTAAAACTAAGAAGCGAGAAGAACAGGGGTTAGACGACCAAATGCAATTTCTTAACAGCTTAAAGTTGGATGTCACAAACCTAGACGAAAAAGAACAGCAACAGATGAGGGAATTGTTTTACCGATTTAAAGGTATATTTTCGCAAGGTCCCTTAGATCTCGGGAATACTGATATTGTAAAACATGAAATACACCTCACTGATAACATACCATTCAAGGAACCATATAGGAGAGTTCCACCAGGTCTCATTGATGAAGTGCGTGAACACCTGCAAGAGATGCTAGACATGGGGGCTATACGTCATTCACAGAGTCCGTTCTCCTCAAACGTTGTAATAGTGAGGAAGAAAGACGGATCTATAAGATTTTGCATCGACTTCCGGAAGTTAAATAATAGGACGGTCAAAGACGCTTATGCGATTCCAAGAATTGATGATACCTTGCACCATTTAGCTGGGTCACGGTATTTTTCAAAACTTGACCTGAAAGCTGGCTATTGGCAGGTGGAACTTAGAGAATGCGACAAGGCCAAAACAGCATTCCAGGTTGGGAATTTGGGCTTCTTTGAATGCAATCGGATGCCATTTGGACTGTGCAACGCACCGGCTACCTTTCAAAGGTTAATGGAGCGTTGTATGGGTCATATGAACCTTAAGGAATGTCTTCTCTACCTAGACGACATCATCATATTCTCCCGAACATTTGAAGAACATATTGACCGTCTTGGTGCAGTCTTCGAGAGATTGGAAGACCACAACTTGAAGTTGAAAGCTTCTAAATGCGAGTTTTTTAAGTCAGAAGTTCTGTACCTTGGTCATATCGTCTCTGAAGATGGAATCAGGACAGATCCGGATAAGATTGAGGCAGTCAAACACTTTCCTGTACCCAAGAGTACAAAAGAGGTGCGATCTTTCCTGGGGTTCGCTGGATACTATCGCCGGTTCGTGGAAGGTTTTGCCAGGATCGTTCGTCCACTGAATGATCTACTGGTAGGCCATAGCCCGCCTAAGACGAAAACAGCCACCACCAAGGTGAAGAAGATGCCATTTGTGTGGGGACAAGCACAGCAAACTGCCTTTGAGCAAGTTATTGATAAGATAACCACTGCTCCTGTATTGGCATATGCTGAGTACAGCAGGCCTTTTAGAGTGAATACAGATGCCTCAAATACGGGACTCGGAGCTGTTATCTACCAGGAGCAAAATGGCATAGATCGTGTGATAGCTTACGCCAGTCGCAGCTTAAAACCGTCAGAGAAAAACTATGCTGCCCATAAGCTAGAATTTCTTGCTTTGAAATGGGCCATCACGGACAAATTTCATGATTTTCTTTATGGTTCGAAATTTGAGGTCTATACAGATAACAATCCGTTGACGTATGTGATGACGACTGCGAAATTAGATGCAACGGGCCTGCGTTGGGTTGCAGCTCTTAACAACTACAACTTTACTTTAAAGTACCGCAGTGGAAAGAAAAACATAGATGCGGATACTTTATCAAGAGTGCGCGAAACCAACCAGCAAACGATCGAGGAGGATACATTTAAGGCAGTGACTGAAGTCCACCTCAATCCAAAACCATTGATTGAATGTCTGCAGGTTACGGTGGTAGATTCAAGTGAACCGATTGATGTCACTCCCGCACCTCTTCATGCCCAACGATTAGGGTTGCATGACTGGGTTGCAGGTCAGTCCGCTGATTCGACGATCTCTCAAGTAACTCAGCTGGTGAAACGTGGCATCAGACCTGAAAAACGAGAATACCAGAGACTACCCAAGGAAGTCAGAAGATACATGCAATACTTTGATGCATTGACAGTGCGAGATGAAGTTCTATATCGTCAAACTACATGTTCAGATGAACCAGTTCTTGCGATTGTTCTTCCTACAAGTGGCCGTAGAGAAATCTTCAAGGCACTTCATGATGATTTAGGTCATCAGGGGCGTGATCGCACTATCAGCCTATTCAAAGAGAGGTTTTATTGGCCCGGCATGAATGCTGACGTTTCGGTATGGGTGAGTCAATGTGGTCGCTGCATTAGACGGAAGATCCCACCCCGCTTCGCCACAGGACTTGTCAGTATAGAATCAACTTCTCCTATGGAGTTGGTTTGTATTGACTTCCTTTCGCTCGAGGCATCAAAAGGTGGATTTGAAAATGTTCTCGTAATAACGGATCATTTCTCTAGATACGCACAGGCAATTCCGACGCGCAATCAGACAGCGAGAACCACTGCTCGAGTTTTGTTCGAAAATTTCTTTGTTCATTACGGTTTTCCTGCAAAACTACATAGTGACAAAGGACAAAACTTCGAGTCGAAGGTTATCAAACGCCTTTGTCGTATCGCCGGTGTGCGTAAGACGAGAACCACATCATACCATCCTCAAGGTAATGGACAAGTCGAGCGCTTTAACCAGACTCTCCTGAAAATGCTTGGGACGCTCGAGAACGACAAGAAGAAAGACTGGAAATCCTTTGTTCCCTCCCTTGTACACGCGTACAATGCAACTTGCCACGATAGTACGGGATATTCCCCATTTTATCTCATGTATGGGAGACACCCTCGTCTGGCAATTGATGCATATCTAGGTCTCGATCGCATCACAGAAAGGTCCAAAGAACCTTCCAAATACGTTCATGACCTTGAGGAGAACTTGCGATATGCCTTCAAGTCAGCCAACGCAACAGCCAAAGAAGCAGCGTCCAGGGCGAAGAAGTATTATGATCAGAAGGTTCGTGAGTCAAAACTTCAAACTGGTGATCGAGTGTTGGTCCGAAACGAAGGTGTGCGCGGGAAGCACAAACTCGCAGATGTATGGGAGGAGGTTCCATTCATAATTTCCGGTCAACCCGATCCCAGTATACCTGTGTTCGATGTTCGACCTGAACACGGAAATGGTAGGACTAGGCGATTACATCGAAACAAGCTACTTGCATTTATGTCCCTGCCAACTCCTCCAGAAGCCATTCCTTCTTCTGTGGAATCAGAATCTGACGTAAGTATGCCTGCGAGTATTCGCAGAGCATCTTCAACGCAACATACCCAGATACATAGTGATTCTGCTGACAGTCAATTGAACACCTCCGTCATAGAAGAATCAACTTCCACGCAATCGGAAACAGGACATACAGGTAAGTATATCATTCCACAGAGACGTACTCCACCATTGAGGAGGTCACACAGAAACAGAAATCAACCATCAAGGTATGTAAATTAGGCGATATGATACTGTTACACAGTCCTGAAGAAAATAGTTATCAACTTCGACAGTCGGAAGTTTTATCAAGGTTTTTAATAATGTCCAAAGTGTATTTTGTATTTCAGGAAACATGTATGAATTTACCTATTAAGTTCTAAATTGTTTTTTATATAAATTACGTTTGACAGGTTGGAACTACCGCTAGTCATTTCAAACAGTGACTTGACTGTAATTACATCAGTAGAGATAAACTCATTGTAAATTTTACATTATTTACAGAGCAGTAATTGAACGACACATAGAGAAAATGATCGTAAATATTTTTCATTTATTACAGGTACTAGAGCTGTAATGAGATGACACATCAGGTGCAAGTTAACATACATATTGTTTACTTTAATGATGTTTTTTTGTATATTATAGGTATACACGTTCAAATTCCTGTCATATATATTGATTTTCATGTCACAATTCAGATTTCATATTTGAGTTGTTAAGATTTTAATCGTTACATATTTATGCAATATAGTGGAACCTAAGTTCAGCAAATGTCGAGGACGACATTTAACGGAGTGGGGAAATGTGTCACAGGTTTAAACAGGTTTAGTGGAATCAAGTCTAGTGTTTCTTAGGCAGTAGTTTAGATTTAGTGGTATGATACCTATGTATCTATTATATAGACTAGGTCGTTCCATCTACATACATATTCACCTTTCACACATAAACTACAAATACCTTTCTTATGCAAATTAGCTGATTGATGGAGCCAATCGATTGATCGCAAATCAGATATACAACATATACTTGATTTGCGAGTAGACGATTGTTATCCACAATCACATTTACATTAAATATATATGTTTACAATATATATTTACAGGTAATTCTTATTGCATTTTGTGTATTATGTATTTCTCATTATGTTTGTGTAATTTAAATGTAGTTTCATGCTAAGGAATGCATTTTATATGCCTTTGATTAATTTGCCTTTGTTACATACCTGTGTTACCTCGATTAGGTTCGATCACCACTTCCGTCAGCCATATTTGTTATGTGTTTGTAAACAAATCACAGATATACAACATATACTTGATTTGCGAGTAGACGATTGTTATCCACAATCACATTTACATTAAATATATATGTTTACAATATATATTTACAGTTGTTGCTTCTGTTTACACCGATCGGCGAGAACCCAAATAAAACAAACCCTGACACCGAGGATGTGAATTGGAAAGGCATGTTCAAGAAGAACCCACTCTGGTGATACTCTGTTCCCACATAGGGGACACTGATGAGCAGTGCTAGACGAGGGGGTTTATGGGAGACTTAATGATGGAATACAAACCTCGTAGTAGTTCTGGCTGATCTAACAATTGCAGATGTTGTATATTGTTTTATTTTCACGATTATAGTGAGAGTTAACATTTGTATATGTTAGGGTACATATCCAATGCCACGTATTTATTACAGAAAAGAAGGTTATACCTAATTTTAGAGCTGGCTATTAAGTTTTAAAAGCCACTAAGAAATGTTTAGTTCAGGACAATGTAATGTAATTTAAAATGACATGATAGTAAATGACTTGGTAGGCTTTTACCAGTTATTTATTTTATAATACAAAAGATCAATGTTTTTTCAGGGATATACTTGTAAAGCAAAAATTCTTTAAAATGAATAAAAACATTTACTATTCAAACAAAAGAGGATTCGGATAGAACAAAGTTGTTTTTCTGGGAATTACCATATAGTGTATTTGTACGCCTCTGCACAGTGTTTTACAAATAGCTTTCGACCTATCCAAGGTGCTGTCACTTGAAGGCTCCTGATTTTGTCCGTTATTTCGTTGAAATCCAAACAAATGGCCAACTATTTGGCTGTAGTCTTCCTTGATCATACTGGTGTGTTGATATATAAATCAATAAACAACCTAGCTCCTAATTACATATCCCAACTTTTGACATTCTCATGTAATAATAGGTATAATCTAAGATCAGCTACACGAAATGATCTTGTTACACAAAAACCGCAGACTATATACATGAAAGACACCTTTAGCGACTTTGGTCGACACGTTTGGATTAATATACAGGTCGACATACGTTCTCTTCCTACTATCCAGTCATTTAAATATATTATAAAATGTTTATTGCAAAATGCACGTTAAAATGAATGATATTTCTTTTTTCTTTTCTTTTTTTTTTCTTTTTTGTTTATGTACATTATGTAAGACTTCTATGATTTCTTCTATATTCAAATATAACTAAGTGTTTGTCGAAGATTAAATGCTTATACTGTTAGAGTATTTGTTAAAAAACACTAAATGTTTGTTAATTTATATACAGAAGGCCGCATTGAAAATATGATGTGTATATCTTGATAGTATGTCATAATGTGTTAACCTTCTTTAACTAAAGAATTTATTATTATTATTATTGGTGATCAAAAAGTTGTTCATGCACGTCCATATAACATAAGTAAGAGAATGGTTACCTGTGTAATCAAGTTCATCATAGAGAAGCGGGTATCAGTTTACATATATTCTCGCATTTTATATTTAACTTAAATTGATGTGATTATGATATCCGGAGACTAGACTTTGTCCATTAGACCGAGTGTAATATCCATGTTATATATCTGAATATTATGTTGATGCTTGTACACATGCTACTATAATAAACAATTTACTTACTTAGTGTGTCACACTTAAGAGGTAATCAAATTTAGCTTACCAGTACTGTTTATCTTGAAAAGTTAAATTGGAGGGCATGTTTAAAATGTGTTCCACGACACACTGGAAAATGATCAGTCTTTCAAATACTTGTCAGTTAATCAATTTAAAAAAAAAATACAGTTATAGATGGAATCATTTAATACTTGGAACAATGCAGTTTGAACCTACGACTTTTTGCCAAGCATGTTCTCAAATAGACCATCTGGTCACATGGACTTTCTGTAAGTTGATTGAATTATGAAGATGTTGTTTACCCTAATGTTCCTCATTTTGTTTCAAGAAGGTGGAACTTCTATTTTTCATGAATGTAATTGTTTGTTTATTCATCACACTAACTGAAGAAACTATGAAATATATTTTGTTTGATGCTGTAAATCAGAATTTGATACTGTCACATGTAATTTTCAAAGATAGAAGAAACACATTCGGTGGTCATAATTAAAATGGCTCGATTGTTTTTGAAATATTAAATGTTTTGTTTCATACACAGTCGTAAGGTGGATATATAAATGTCACATGTTTCACATACGTGTATTCTCACTAAGTACATGACAGCAGTTAACTAATCTCTATATATCTTATTAAAGGTGCTATACATACTAAAATACCATACATTTATCTTCAATTTGTGTGTGTTAAAGGGACACACGGGAATCTTGATGTTTATATAAAGCATTAATAATGTGTAATCAATTCTAGAAATCTGAAATTATGCATAACAATTATGACGTGTTCACATGGAGGGGTTTAAAAGGACACATGGCAATCTAGAAGTTTTTATCATACGTTAAAATTAGCATCTCAATTTATTCATCCAGTATAATTCTGACTTTATGTGTCTCAATTTATTCGTTTTTTCAAGAGCTTGTACTGCGACAAGGACTATCACAACCTGACTTCTATGGCATGTGATTTATAAACTGCGTAAGATTCTTGGTCATGATCTCTTTCATACTATTTTTGTGAAACTTGTTAAAAGGTTTATCAAAAGTGGTTATGACCCTATCATTTTGCAACGTACTGCATGCTTTGTGGTGGACCCTTTTACAGTTTGCCACTATGCTTTCCTCTTTAATTGTACGATGACCGGACAGGCTGTGGACCCTATGATGACGCCTACCTAAAGCCCATTGGGACGGTGGCGTTTGATGTATGTCTATAATTTTTCTTGTCGTGCCCTTAATGGTTTATTCTCTTGTTGCTCTGGCTTCAGCCAAGTCATTGAGTACTTTCATAGTGGCTTTCTAGGCTATTGTTGTTATTTGTATTATATTTACACGAGCATATTTGTGTTATACTAATATTGCCTATTGATTCTGCCTTGTTGGTTAGAGATTAGATCATGGCGAGGATTTCATTATTTATACTGTCCTGTTTTAATGGGATGACAGTAGGGTAAGTGTAAGGTTTGTTGCACCCTAGAACCGGTTTAAACCCCCAGTGGCCTACTTTGCCACTGACTGTTCCAAGGCGGTAGCCCTTTTGTCAACCCTTTTGTGTTTGTGATGTCTTTTGAATTTATTATTACTTTTGCCTTCTTGTTTGTCTGTTTGCGTGTTTGTTTCTGTGTTTTGTGGTTGACTGTCCTCCTTGAATGCTACTTTCCCTGTCCGATCTTTTTATATTTCTTTAAACCTGCTTGCATATAATTAAATACAATTTTGAGTACTATTCAGTTTGTTTTCGTTATTTTACCATAGGTTTAAATATATACTGGTGCAATTTAATCAACAGTTGGTAATCTGTTATCATCGTGGTTCCAGGGAAAAATGGAGTGTTTACTAGCGAATTTTCAACAACTCTGCAGTTCTGCAGGAGAGGAAGTTCTAGACCCATTATGCATATTTTTATCTAGATGTAAATGGAGAGCAGGTCTGGAATGTGTATTCCTCTTGGTGCCATATAAACTTTGGTGCATCTCGCACAAACTCCTAGGAATTTCATTAGAGCGGTCATTCTATAGTGGGTCAGTAGATTTCATAGAGGGTCACTAAAACACTATGGACTACAATTCCGATTCAAAGTTTAAATCATTTGCAAATAGTTCTTTAATTAAAGCTACAGAGTCCCTATATCAATCGATTTCTTCTTTGTAGGCGTGTCTTTATTTGTAACTTCATGTTCACCAGCTCATGTCGAAATCGGGTATTTAAGCGAGCAAATATAGCGAAGGAAATCATTTACTGTAAATACATCGACCAGTGCACATCGTACCTATACACAGGTAACAGTAATTTTTACCAAAAAAAAAAAGGTTAGCTTCTTTCGGGGCTCGAAAACACGACCTTCTGATTTCAAGTCCTGTGCTCTAACCACTGTACTACAAAGCTACTTGAGAAAATAGTATACTAACTACCATATATTATGAGGCAAAATAACTTAACATATTTGAACGCAACTAATGATTGATCAATAAATATGCAGTCCATATTGTCGCACGTGTAAATTAACATTGCCTGGTGTAATACTGTATCTTATCAATATGAAACTAATACTTCGCCTCAAATCAACCATATCTCGACTTGTTATTTAGCGCTTGATGAGTTTGCGCGCTCTTGTTATTACGTAATGCCTATTTAGTGTTAAAAATGCTACAAAATACCTATAAATAGCAGTGGTCTAGAGGTTCAGCGTACATCTTTCAAATCTTACAAGTGCAAGGCTGTGGTTCAAATCCCGTTCCGGGCAACTATTTTTTTATCACATATATTCTGGAGCCGTATATTTATCGATGTTACCTGTACGGAGGCTAAATAAAAATGTGAAATTTTACGTATCGATTTCTTCTTATATACCGACTTTTGGGGTGTTCGTCGATTTGAAACTACTTCACACGTGACTCATTCATATTCATGAGTTATTACCAGTTAAAATAGGGACTGTACAGCTTTAAGGCGTTAGTAACAAACATAATAAATAAATTTAATAATGTTTTTAAACTGTACCGGTCGTGACATCAACGTCATGACGTCGAATTGCGCAAACGTCTCAATGACGTTGACACTCCATTAAAATGGGTTAAATATCGGCGTTTGCCATAAAAAAGGTGCTCGATGCAATAAATCAGTTATTGGGTTTGTTACTGACCCCCTACATAAATATGTGGGGTCAGTCAGATGTATAGCGGGACTCGGTTATCGCCTCACCCCCTATAACTCTTACTGACCCCACATATTTATGTAGGGGGTCAGTAACAAACCCAATAACTAATATTGTGTGTTCGTGCCAGTTCAACTCCACTCTTTAAAATTATGTCAATGCACGGTTACCTTATGCTCATATAATTGTTTTGGAAGACTGGAATCTTCAACAAATTGATCAGATTGTACGTAATATATTGAGCGGGGATGTTCCAGTGTGTTACTAGATCTACACTGTGTTATATTTTTGTTAATGGATTTTATAAGAAAAACAAGTTGTCTTTTCCTTTTTTACCATTTGCGAGGTGCAAAATATACATATAGCTTTGATCAAAATGTGTTGCCTGATATCCTGATATCAAAAAGTCTATTTGTTGTTCTAGTCATTGATATCCAGTAAAGTGTGTCAGTTAATAGCATCCTTGGCCTCTTGTGTGTGATGTTAATGTTACCAGGTACTGGCATATGTTAACAACAAGTTGATTGCAAGCCGTGCGTCATCGATAGCTCAGTTGGTAGCGCGTCGGCATACTAAGCTATATACCTGGGTTCTCTGTTGAGGTGCAATTTTTCAACACCTGTTAAATTTATCTATAGATTTTAAAGGTTAAAATCTATTACGTGGATAAAATCAGATGTACATGAATATTTAAAAAAGTGTAAAACCGTTAATGATTACGGGTATGTTTCTAAAGGTTAGATCACAAAATACAAATATATAACCTTAATGCTTCTTATGAAATAATATTAATGATTTATGTATCAAAAACAGGCATCGAGTTTTCTTGACCGAACTATTCCATTAACAATAATTTAATCAATTCTAGTTTATAGCATAATTATATACATTGAATATGCAAATAAAACACATTCATGCTGTATTTGGATTGATACACATTATCCTTCCAGTAACTCATATCTTGTTTACTGAGTTGCTATATAGGCAGGCCAAGTTGTTGTATACTTTTATTAGTAACCATGGTAAGTTAGTGTTTGTTTATTATATTTGTTATGTATCTGCTTGTATGTATATTTGATTTGAAAATAAATAGTTTAATAAAAAAAAAACACTAGGTTTAGTGGTTCTAGAAGACTAAACATTTACAAATGTTCTCATTCATGATACAAATGTCATATCAAAGTGTAATGTTGGCACCTTGTTGTTCATGTCTATAATTTGAATTCACCATATATTTATATGGACTCGGACGTAAAAAGACACTCGTGAGTAACCTAGGTTAGCACATATTACTGTGGAAAAATAATTTCATTGTAAACAAGGGTTTATTTGTAGACTTATTCATTATGGTTCAGAATATAACATATCAATATTTGTAAATGTTTAAGTCAGACTTCTAGACTCCCATTTAAAGTCAAATGTACCTGCTTTATTGTCAGTAGTGGAATAATAATATTATAATAACATAAATACTATTCTAATTATATGTAAAGTCATCATAGTAGGTTTAACGTTAAATGAATTCTTCAGTAAGCAGGTAAACTTAATGTTTTAATATGCTTCATCAAGTGTAGAAAATGAGACCCGAATGTTCATGAAGCGATCAAGTGATGAACAAAGACTTGCACATTTGTGTGTCATTTTTTAATGTAGAATGTGAAGGGTATTTTATGTATTTCGTCACATCTGATGTTAAGGAAAACAATAGTTGCGGTACTTCTGCAGGGACGTTTTCCTCCTTCACTCCAACTCCCTCTGAGGTCCCCATTAATATATTCCTACTAAAAGCGCAAATACTAAACGGTTAAAATAATGAAGCAATATAGCAAATGTTTAAATCTTCAAAATAATACATTTCGTAATCTTGAAATACCGCAGTGAGAATTACATTAATTAACAATTCGGCGATAATCGTGTAATGCCATATGTTCATGAAGCAATTCAGAGCAATTCAATTTTTATTTGGCATAACATGTACACATTTATTGCCTTCTATTATCTCTTATTTTATTTGGAAGCTGATATAACCATTAGCCGAATAAGATGTTGTTCTCACTAATAGATGAAAATTCACCTAATTTCGAAATTATAAAGTATCAGTATTCACCAGTTTCATTTATTTATTCCGCGTGTATTTGTGCCTTTTCTAGGATTATTGAAGATTACCAGAATCAGCCGTTTCTTCCGTATGCACTGCTTCCTTTTCGAGCACAAAGTATTGATGTTGACTAGTATCAGAAGTTTCGTCGAGGCGAGCTTGTTCCTTTACCAGCACATGGTATTGATGTTCACCATCAGCGATAATTGACTCCGCCTGTTCTTCGTCATTTTCCACCGGAGGACATTGTGTTTGATTATATCCTCATTGGAGATAGTTTTGGGTTCAAACGTATCATCCGCTTTCTCTTCAATTTGAGGTTTTATCTTCCCTCGAACACAATTTATATCACCCTGTCTAGCGTTTGGATGTCGTTGAATGTCAGTCTCTCTAGCCGTTTCGGGTTTATAATCAAGTTGTTCGTATTCATCGGAATAAGCAAGATTGTCATGGAAAGTTGGTCTGGACAAATTAGTATGATTGTAACCATCATCGGCTTCAACAGGAGCAGGCATAGCCTGAGCTTCCATTTTGTGAACAGTGCTGTATACTGGGTCGTTGTGTTTACCGATGGCATCATTTTTTGGAATACAATCGTTAGTTCCATCTATATGAGCGTAAGCGGACTTGTTAACATTGCATCCAGTAATAAGAGAGTATGCTGGATAAGACTGGTTAGCATTGCGTTGTCCTTTAATATGAGCGTATGCGGGACCATACTGGTTTGGCAGGTGTCCATAACTATCATCCGCAGGACAATTGGTTCTGTTGAAATGGACTCTGTTATATTCGCCAGTTTCACTTTCATCCTGCTCGGTATTTATTACAGCGTAGCCGCTGTCACTAGAACTTGATGAATGTCTTTCTTTATGTAGTTTAGGCCCTATGATATCATCACCAGTGTCGATATCGTTGTAAGTCATGTTGGAATGAACCTGCCAGTCACATTCTTACTGGAAATATTGATGTAACTGAGGATAAGAGGATTCGGCATTTGATTGCCAAAGGGCCTAAGTATCGCCTTCCATCTGATATTGATTTTAATGCCTGTCGCAATGAAATTGCGGGTACTTTAACGGATTTCTGTATAAAGTGGTGTAAGCGAGAAAAAAAAGATAAACATGCATTTATTTTACGAATCAAATCCATCCCTGCTTATGCGGCTTTCTACTTACAATTTACGACACCTTAAGAAGGGTATTCAGAATTTACATACTAAATTTGCTCTAGTTTCAGCAGACACAGCTTCCAACAATATAATTATTGTCTGACTACTGCATTATATCAATACTTTGAATGCTGAGCTAGCGAGCACTTTTGCTTATCTAATTACACTTCTGCTGGAGACGGACATTGTTTACCAGCATGTGACCTTTATGGAGACTATAAAGGTTTCTGTAATTAGTAAGCAGACGAAGCTCCCTACAATTTACTGGATACCCAAACTTCACAAAATTCCTTACAAAGCACGTTTTATCGCCAATATATCAAAACTACTGACTTCCTGACTGTCCGCGATTAAAGAACATATTGTAAAATATTGCGGAAAGGCCTTCGAGAACTCAAGAATCAATCTGTTTTGATCTATCAAAAAGTCTGGAGAAGTTCTTGACAAACTACGGTGTAAGCATTTTCATGCCTTCGCTAAGGACCTACGACTTTTCTACACTGTATACTACACTACCACATAATCTTATCAAAGAAAAATTACTTCATTTTGTTCAAAAGACATTTGCTAGAGAAGGTACATCTTTTCTAGCTTGTAATAATGTCAGGGCTTTCTTTACTAACGCCCCATTGATAAGTATAATTTGTGGACTTGTACTGATGTTTGTAGAGCCTTATCGTTTATTCTGGATAACATCTTTATAAGATACGGTAAAACTATGTAATGCCAGGTTGTTGGTATTCCTATGGGTACTAACTGTGCGCCACTTGTTGCAGATTTGTTTTTGTACTGCTATGAAAGAGACTTTGCCACTGACCGTTCCAAGGCGGTAGCCCTATTGTCAACCATTTTGTGTTTGTGATGTCGTTTGCATTTATTATTACTTTTGCCTTCTTGTTTGTCTGTTTGCGTGTTTTTTTCTGTGTTTTGTGGTTGACTGTCCTCTTTGAATGCTACTTTCCCTGTCCGATCGTTTAATGTTTCTTTATGTTGAGTTTGTCACCTGCTAGCCAGGGTGAAATTATTGATGCCTTTAATAATACTTCTCGGTATCTTGATGACATACTCAATATTGATAATCCGTTCTTTGCTCATATGGTTACTAACATTTATCCACCAGAGCTCACGTTGAATAAAGCCAACAGTTCGGACACGGTAGCAGCATTCCTCGATCTTCATCTCTCGATTTCAAATGATTGTATTCATACTAAAATCTATGATAAGAGAGATGATTTCAATTTTAACATCGTTAACTATCCACACGTGGATGGAGATGTACCTCGTGCTACCTCATACGGGGTATATATCTCCCAGCTCATTCGATTTGCTAGAGCGTGTAATGATGTTATCGACTTCAATGATCGAAATCAAGTTATTACAAGTAAACTTCTTCAGCAGCGTTTCCGTTATCACAAACTAACTAGATCTTTCTCTAAATTATACCGCCGCAACGAGGGCCTGCTGGAAAAGTACAACACCAACCTTAAAATACTTCTGCGACTAGGCATATAATACCGATGTGGTCTATAAACTTCGAAAGTTAAAGGGGTCTGACGGATTTCCTGACTGCTTTACAAATTTAATCAGGAAATTCGTCAGAAAAGGATATAACCCTTTGGTTTTACAGCGCACTGCATGTTTAGTGATTGACCCCTCTACATTCAGTCATTACGCTTCACTTTTCACTTGTGCGATGACTGGACTATCTCTTAGGACTCTATGATTGTACCTACTGAAACCCCAATTAAGGGAGGCGGGTGCATGAGCTTTCGTCAATCGGGTTTTCTGGTCGTACCCTAGATTGGTTTTCTCTTTAGCTGCAACTACTATGGTTGTTCAGTACGATTCTGGATACATCCTGAGACGTTTATGTGTTTCTTTAGTTACTTTCTCTGGATGTGGACTTTATTGTTAGAGAATTCCTTTTGATGGAATGTAGTTTTGTTTACACTGTCTTGTCTATGTGGGCGCTGAAGACAGGATAATAGCGAGGATTGTGCGCATATAAAATCGATTCAAGCTAACCAGTATTGCCTACTGACCGTTCCAAGTCGGTAACCCTGTCTTCACCACCCTTCCTGTTGTTTTTTGTCTCTTTCAATGTATTATCAAGTCCTCGTTTGCAGTACAGTGCGGACATACGATGTCATTGCGTTCGGACGCTGTGGTTTTAATAGGACCCTATATCTCATTTTTGGAAACCGCCATTAAACAGCTTCGGGTTTCGTAACTGCAGGCTTGCATTTTCTACAAAAAGGTGCAATTATAACTTTTTTATTAAACTAACTTTATACGTTTAAGACGAGTAGACAAGTGTAGCAATTAACACTCATTAAATAAAGTGTTTCGAAAGATCGAAACAAGATTAAGATTTCAACAATCTTGGATAATTTTATTTAGTGTTTATCTCTGACAAATCGTAACAGTTATTTATAATATCAATGGGCATAACATTTAAAGAAGCACGAATATTTCAAGTTATATTAATTTATGTTTTGATATTTGTTTGTTAAAAATTAATAGTAATATTACCTAAGTGTATTTTCTTTGTAAACAGTCCACGTGTTTTATGGTTAAGTGTAAATAAGACTGGTGTTAATATCTTGGATAAATAGCTAGTTTATTGTCTGTATGATACCCACCTTAAAAATAATCACTGCTACAATAACGAGGCAAACTGCAGCAATTATCGTTATCGGAATTAACACTGGTGCTGCAGTAGGGAACGCATCTGAAGAATATTATAAACACTATTTAAAAAAATGCAAAATTTAATGTATGTCATGATTACACTACACTTCCTTCCCAAATCCAGCAGACAACATTACTTTTTAGAAACACGATTAATACATGTTTAAAGTTTCTGGACAATGTCATCGCATATAGATTCAGATGTGTATTGAAGTTAAACATGTGTGCACAACACTTAAGTTAATATTCCAGTATGAATGATTCCCTTAAATTGTTTTTCATTTCACAGCGAATATTATATTTTCAGACCAACTGTTGTTGGAGTTATATCGTTTGATTTTAGTATAAACTATCAACTCCAAACCTGATTTTATTTGCTCTGCTTGTCCAGCTCCAGTTTTAATTGATGCTGTTGCAGTTATTGTTGTAGCTGATGCTGCTGATATTGCTGTTTCTATTGCTGCTGTGGAGTGAGAGAGAGAGAGTTTGTTCTGATTTTGTGTCCGAACGACAACGATAGCTTTATTTATTTAACATTGTGGGAACGTCTCTTCAGTTTTCAGACTGTCTATATGGGGTCATCCAAATGTTTCAACCCTCTCTCATTTATAAATAAGTAGTGCATGGATTTCAACGCATTACCGTAGTTATAGGGGACATTTTCGAAACTTAACATATCCCAAGAACGTAAGTAATATCCCAACAGATATGGTAAAACCAGAGAGAGAGAGAGAGAGAGAGAGAGAGAGAGAGAGAGAGAGATATTAAATATACCACCATGTAGGAGAAATTGTGAAGAGATGGAGGAGAAAATGCGATGGATCTTTAACACTCGTACTTTTTTGTAATTGTTTGAATCCATAGTACTTAATGCTACCCGTATAGTGCAACGCCTATCCCAGACAATAATACTGTCTGTGAAATAAATTTACTCATGTGTTTGAATTCATTTTGGAAATGAAAGCTCACCTTTTTTATTTGTAATTGTCTAAATGAATATTAAGGTTATATTTTCCTATATATCTGCGTTTATAAAAAGTACTTCTTTGCAGAACGGCAGTGAATTTATAACTCTTTCTTGTCCCATCATATATCATTATTTCATTGTATACATCCCATTATAATAATGACAAAAAAGACTTATAGTTTATTTGTTAATAGTATTTCTACAGTGAGACATACGACTTGATTTTTTAACAGTGTTGTGTATATTAATTAGTTTGAAGTGAACGTCGGATTTTTCTTGTATTTGGCACTCGTAAAGATATATATCTCTTCTCAGTTCTCAAACCTTCCATAACAACAAACCGCCTTTATATACACACACATTAAAAACACCATGACATTAATGCTTCCAGTTGTACATTATTTATGATGAATAAAATAGTTCAAATCAAATAGTTTTGCAAATTAATTAATGTTAATTATATTGGTTTTTATAGATCTCATTCAAATAAGAAATATGTAAATATTACCTAAAATTGAGACGATAACGACCATAGTATAGAATTTCATATCCATTAGAAACATTTTGAACCCTGAAATCCTGTTCTCACCACTGTTATATTTACTTGAATATGCAACTAGGAAGTTGTGACGGTTTATAGAAATGCAAATGTTTGAATGAGGGATTATGATTCAGTTGATAACCAAACTAATTTACATCGTTATTTATACTACACGCTTTCCTAAATCTTTAAAGCTGCATGGTACATTTTTAAAATAGTTTTGTTTCCCTCCAAGTTCCCTCCGACGCACCCTTCCGACAACACACATCCCACAAACGCAAACTCACCGGATCAATCGAATCAAAAACAAAATTTTCTGAATTTAGCTTTTTTGCTTTTTTGCTCAGATTTTCACTTTTACCTACAAGTACATATCTAACCGTGTTTGGCAGGATAGGGATTGGAAAAACTACTTTTTTGTGCATGTCATGTTATAATTGAAACCGATTTTGCCTTGCACCATCCACAGATCGATCTAGATATTATCAATTGGATGGTAAACATATTTAAGATTGCTTTATGACGTTATCATTCTAAATTGTATAAGTAGTAAATCCCTTTTTTTGGTAATTAATTTATGAATCGGATCGTAGGTCGAAATAACATTAAAAGTAAATTTGGAGATTTGTTGTATTGCTTTGTAAACAAAAGATCCTCTCTGAGTGCAGGCGCTGACCACGTGATGTCAGACCCAGTGTGATCACGTGATGTCTGTATCACGTTAACACAAAGGATGAACCAATAACTACAAGGATTGCGGTTTACCCACACAAACACAATTATCTACAATAATTATCTTATATTTAATTAAATAATTCAGTGCTATGGTTTTAAAAATGTTAATTATACTCAATCTTTACACTTTTTTTCGAAATATTTTTATAAAATCATTCAATATATTTCTAATTTATAGTACAATGTCGTACTCAAAATAATTAGTACAATGTCGTACTCAAGACAATAGAACCGTTGCTTTCGGTTATATCCGCCGAAATATCTCGATGTCGGATACAATCAACCGGTGGAAATTTGAGTATGCTTCTTTTCTGACAGAGTTCATTTGTCGCCTAAACGAACTGAGCATATAGAGACACAAACACAAACTTGATAGTTTAGTCTTTAACGATACATTCTAAAAAAAGATTTGGCAACATATATGGTGCAGTTCTTGAGAAGAAGACGTTTTAAAATCTTGGCTAGTTTTAATAGCGGCGGACGAATGACCTTATATTTCTTCTGTAAGGTACGCAAGCAAACAGAAGCATTCCTATACAATTTAAGAACAAATAGACTAACGGTTTGAGAGACAGTATTGCTAACGCTCAAGCCCACGCCATCGCCCACGCCATCGCCCACACCTTCGGAGAACATCCCTGCTGGCCTTTGGCTAGTAGAGCTAACAACTACCTGAGGCTCGTTCAAGACCTAACCATTGGATTTCCTTTACAAGCAGCAAATTTTGTTAAGCTATTGTGTATAGATCAGGCGTATAGCTTATGTTGTTTACGTGTAAGACGTTATCAAATATACATACATAATTAAACCACATGCTCGCCTACTACTAAAATATGTATACTAATAATAATATGACTGTGGCGGTGGCGCAGGGGCTGAGCATCTGCCTCTCATGTAGGAGGTCTTGGGTTCAACCCTACCCCCTGCATATAATTCATAACCATGGTACTTGTAGCTCTCTCGCTTGACCTATACCATATTAAGGGTAATGAGAGGACTGGTCGGCCTGGACTGGCATTCGCCAACCAATATTCAAACTATTCTTAGACTTGAGCTCAAGTACTCAAATTTCGTTCACAAATATTACCATGACCTTCTAAAATAAACAATCGTATGAAGTTGCCTTTTTAGTATGTATCATATTTATACATAGCAGCTTGTTACGAACGTTTATTCTATACCTAATTTATACGTCCAATCGTAGACGCTCATTCGAATCACGTGACCGTACAATATATTCCCGTATCGGGACGCACGCGCGTACAAAATAACCCGTATTCTTTTCGTATTGTACGATTCACAGGTCCCATGTTAAACCTATGATAAAGACCGAAGCGCGTGAAAAGGTTCCGAATGAAAGTCTGAATCGACAGGCGCTCTAGATAAAGCGTTACGATAAAGCTCCTGTTGTCACCGGATCATTATTGTCGTCTGCAAAGAAACTAAAATGTTATCCGATTCTGAAATAGATGACTTTGTAATCGAACAGAAAGCAAAAAACACTGTGAAAAAAACTAAAAGTGATGTAGGAATATTTAAAAGGTGGTTAGCGCAGGCCGTGCCGACAGAAACAATGGAACTGGAAGAAATAAGTGCTGTTCAACTTAACAGTTATCTCCGGAGTTTTTACTTGACAGTTAAAAAAAGGGATGGCGAAAACTATGAGCCTGACAGTCTTCTTGGAATAAAAAACAGTATCGACAGGTATTTGTCTGAAAAGAATTACCCAGTGAGTGTATGTCGCGGGGAAGAATTTAAATCTAGTAGAAACGTTCTGTCTGCAAAGGGAAAACAGCTCAAGAAAGAGGGCAAGGGACGAAAACCTAATCGTGCAGACCAGGTGTCCGAAGAAGAAGAAGAGGTATTTAAAAATGTGTTGATCCTGATATTTTTTCTTCTTTTATACCATAGTACTAGATTTACCGATATTGTAACCATACTCACTGTAAGCGCCAAAAAGTCATTGTGCGAAAGAGAGAAGTGCGATAGTGAAGCGGAGTGAAAGTGAAGCGGAGCGAATATGTTATGTTAGAAAGGAGAACCAGCTTTGATTGAAAACGACGTGGCAAAGTTGAAGTAAATGTACCTGTACTGAAAACTAGCGAGAGTTATTCTAATTTGGTGAGTAGCTAACTCAAAGAATATTTAACTATTGTGCAGGCATTTCTATGTTTGTTATGCACCGTTATTAACGGAGATATATTGACATTTAAAGTCTGCAAAATACGTCAACAAAAATGGCGGCGCCCATTGTTACACTGGTTTTCAACTTTCGTTTTTCATTCTCACGTTATTACTGAATGTTATATCATTATCTTTACTTATGTCATTTGGTAAACATGTTGTTGTAATAGGTTATTAGTCTTTGTACGCAAATACATATGTATTACCGTACGTTTTGAGAGCAAATTGTGCAGAAGTGATCCAGGTTCGAATTTACATTGTTTACCGTAGAAACAAGCATTTAATAGCTTCATTAATAATTCACGTAATCGTGAGGGTATACATTGGGTACTGTTATTACAGTCATGACACATTTTAATACCAATAAGACCTGTTGAATATTTTAACGTGGAAGTTATGTATTGAATTTATGGAGAGTTGTCTCCCTTGTTTCATGTCTCATAGTGTGATATTGAGAGTGTTATTGGTCATCTGTTACAGTTGTTATCGTAACCTGCTACTATCTTAAGTCGAAATGGTTAAAGTCAAAGGTTCGATAAACATTTTCTGATTCTTGTTATGAATCGTGGAATTGCAAATTGAAACGGCATAATTCAATGTGGGAGAGCACGATTTGTTATATTAAAAAACATCTTCAAAGAAATAGACACATTTAAGACGGTATTGTACAGTCATGTATTTAATTCATATATATATGTGTATTGCTACACATATTTACGTTTTAAATACTGAAAGTTTACAATTAGTATAAGATATACTTATTGATTGTTTATGTTTATTGCAGTTAATCATATCAAATAAAGACATCACCGGGATATGCATTACCTTTCGTTTCACTCTTGCCACCCTTGCCAGTACACTCACTTTATGTGGGGACTCTCCCCGGGCACCCTCCACTATGTAATCGATTACTTTTAAATTTTTACATACATTTAAGCGATCATACAAATGGTTTGCATTGGTAAATCCCTAAAGTTAGGTTGAAATCTGGCGTATCAAAGATTATACGTATCTTCCACGTGTATGCGGGGCGGATGGAAAAATCCGACGCGAGGGCACATGCGGAAGCCGGTAACGAGGTTTGCCGAGTTACCGGCCACGCAGCGTGCCCGATGGTTGGATTTTTTCATCCGCCCGCATACACGTGGAAGATACGTTTTCTTGCATACCTCCAAATTGAAATTTAGTAAAATATGACATTGTAAATGTCGTTTTTAAACATTTCACCAAAACGCGCGTGCATTGTTGTTTATTGACGTCACCGTCATGACGCGCAGTAATTTGAAGTCAACGTCAAAGAGTTCCAAGAAACATCGCCGTTTTAAAGATTGAAACTTATTGATTTAAAGTACTTTTTTCACAAATATATCTTATTTTTACAGTACTTTTGTCAACAGCATGCTTTTAATCGCGTAACGTTATCCATTAAAATAATATTCTGAAATGGCGCGAATATGCACACCCTGGGGAAGACAAAGAGATTTCCGCCCCCGGTAAATATGCGGAAACGCTTGTCCGTTATGCAATAAGGGGGTTACACCGGGCACCCTGACTTCAAAATAAATAGCTGAACACTAGTATGCATATTTTAAATTTGTTATGCTAATTTGCATAGTTATTACACTGATAATGATGTTATTTCATGATGTTGATGCCATTTATGATCTAAAATTGATTTATATTTTATGTTTCAGTTACTTTGGCAACAAGGCATTATGGGCTCCTCTTCGCCCGAGGCATTGCAGAGAGCGATATGGTGGCGCAACAACTTCTTTGGGCTAAGAGGGCGAGATGAACACCATAAGTTGAGATGGGGTGACTTGGCTATACTTGAGGATGTAGACGGTGCTAGGTATTTTAATATTCAATCAAGATTTACAACTGTGAAATGATAATAGATTCTGTAGTATTTTATATGTATGAAGAGCGTGTAGAAAAATCACACAGACTGACAAGAGTTGCGCCAATCCGTCTTCTTGCATTGATATAGAGGATATTTGTTGATTTCAGTGTAAGATCGTATTTTATTTCACGAGTGGTCATAGAAAAAATATATTCATGAGTGGCTTGCCACGAGTGAAAATGTTAATTTTCTATGGCCACGAGTGAGATAAAATACGATCTTACACTGAAATCAACAAATTTTCTTTTTATTTCATGCATTTTACCTTTTTTTCCATTATTATGAAAATTGTCTGCAGTGAAATGATTTCACTCGAGCCGGAGTGAAATGATCAAGTTTTCATTCACTAATATTTTACACTCTTCCACCCATATGCATGAAATAAAATAATTTGCACAAGTTAAACCGATGGTAAATAGGTTAAACTTTTTTTCGGATAGTAACTTTTCTTCAGTAATTTTATCGGGCTAGCATGAATTTTGTTACTTTGAATAGGAATTCTGAATACAGAAATTTTGCTTCCATCATTTCAAAGAGTTTTAACTTGCCATATTGAGCGTTATGATACTTTATAAAATCAAACAATACCAGGGACCAAGATGTGTACAAGCAGTAAAAAATATACATAATATTTCACCAAAAACTTTTTGTATTTATTTAACACTTGCCTCTATAGATTAATAATACTTGTGAGTTCTTGTTTCAGATATCTTCAGTTTGAAGAAAGGGACACAAAAACGAGGAAAAATCCGGGGGAGGATAGACCAATCAAGCCGCGTATATATGCCACGCCAAACCAGCCGAAGACCTGTCCTGTCAATCTTTTGATAGAGTTCACACACAGGTAAAACATCGCCTCATATATTGAATTTTTCATATTACATGTTTTTAACTATGGCTCAAAACATGTAAAGGGCGGCTCAAGGATTTGACGTTATGGGGTGGGGGCGTAACTTAGGGGCGCCATTTTTTAAATGTGCCTCCTTTCCAAATAATATCTTTTGACCATTTAAATATGGGTAGATGGGTTTAGGGGTCCTCCCCTAAGAAATAGAGGATATTTGTTGAATTCGGTGTAAGATCGAAATTTAATTCATCGAGTGATCACAGAAAGCAATATTTTCACAAGTGGCATAGCCACGAGTGAAAATATAATTTTCTGTGATCACAAGTGAAATAAATTTTGTTGAATTCGGTGTAAGATCGAAATTTATTTCATCGAGTGATCACAGAAAGCAATATTTTCACAAGTGGCGTAGCCACGAGTGAAAATATAATTTTCTGTGATCACAAGTGAAATAAATTTTGATCTTCAACAAATGTTCTGTTTCTTTAAGCATTCAAGAAAAATATCAATTTAATTGGCGTTAATTGGAAAATCTAGTAAGAATCATAACGTCATGACGTCATTTCAAAGATTTTCAACCCGGCATAGTAAACGCTACGATACTTTAAACAAACAATACGGGAACCAAGATTTGTAAGAGCAGTGACAATATCAAATTGACACACAAGCAGTGAAAATAACATGATATTTCACCGAAAAGTATAAAAGAAAAAATAGATATTTTTAGTATGACAGGGCGTATATTTGGTGTATTATATTAATTTCGGGGATGTGGTGGGCGTAACTTAGGGTTGCAACTTTTTTCATGCGCCCCCTTTCGAAAACTTATTTTTTTACTATTTAAATGTTGTTACTGGGGTTTGGGTATTTTTTTAGTATGAACAGGCATATTTTGGTGTATTCTATTGAATGTTATCCCCAATACAAACAAAGATGTAACCTCCGACGATTTTAGGGGGGGCGCGCACCGGTTGCCCCCCCCCCCCCCCCCCCCCCCTAATACAAACATTTGACGTAGCGTTATATAAAATATCACAAACATGGTAGTTAAATTTGAAATTTATTAAACTTGTCCAATAAATTCCATATTGAATGACCACTCGTGTAATATCCTCTGTATTCAAAATGAACAATAATAATTTCACTTTAAATATGTATTTCATAATTATGTTGCAGACGCCCACTAGTTATGTGCACTCCAGAGAGCCCTTTCTACCTGCAGACGTACCAGAATTGGGACAAGCCTGGACCTTCAGGATCATCCTCACAGGTGTGGTTCAAGAACCAGGCCCTAGGAGTCCACAGCCTAGGAAACATAATGAAAACTATGTGTGGAATTGCAGAACTGCCTGGCCGCAAAACGAACCATTCTGGTAGAAAGACCACTGTTAAGCGATTGAAAGAAGCGAACTTCAGTGATATCGACATAATACAGTTAACAGGCCACAAAAACATTCAATCATTGAATAGCTACTCCACAGTGCCAACAAAAACCCAGAAAAAAATGTCCGACACTTTAACATCGGTACAATCTACTGAATCTCGAATGGATGACGGAAATGTGGAGGACTTTCCAGAAATCCCTGGAAATGAAATGCAGGAAATACTGAAATCCATTGAAAATTGTGAGAAAATGCAGACTGTAGACATTTCAGCTTCAACAAATGTGCCAAACGTACCAAACCAAGATATACAGTCATTCAACCAGGTGCTTAGCAAATCGTTGGGATTGGGAACACCAATGTTTTCCGGCGCGAACATTAATGGTGGAAATTTCACCATCAATATCAACTTGAATTCAACATAATATGTTTTGATGAGCTGTGCTTAAACCTTCATAAATATCCACTTTATGCAAACAAGTGAATACACTAACCTTAATGTCATCTGGTATATTCTTAATTGATCATTATCAAACTCGAAAGTGAATTGAATTTTTTATTTGAAATGCTCACAATCTGTATAGATCTTGCAATATATTGTTCTTACATGTACCTAGTCAGCTTTGTTAAACCTGTTATTGAAGATATGTTGTTCATACCATTTTTATAATTTAGACAATTCGTGATATGTTTTAATATCAAAATTGTTAGCTGTTTATCTGTGATATCATCTTGTGAAGCTCACTGAATCTATAAAATAAGACTGAAATGTGATATTGTTGAAATTGAAATTGATTATGGTTTCTTGTTATTTTTTTTATCTGTGATATTTGCTTTTTTCTATTGTCTTGTGAAGCTCACTGAATCTATAAAATAAGACTGAAATGTGATATTGTTGAAATTGATAATTGTTTTCTGTTATTTTTTATCTGTGATATATTTTTTCCTTTCATCTTGTGAAGCTCACTGAATCTATTAAATAAGACTGACATGTGCTATTGTTGAGATTGATTATTGTTTCCTGTTATTGATTTTAGCTCTACTGGCCAAAGGCCAGAAGGGCTTATGTCGTGGCGATGTGTCCGTCGTCCGTCCGTAAACAATTTCTTGTTAACACGATACAGTCTTCACTTTTGATTGTATCTCAACCAAACTTATACAGTAGTTAGATATTCATGAGAGCTCGGTTCCTTTCGAAAACCAGCCAGATCCGCCCATGCATGACTGGATTATGGCCCTTGAAATGGTCAAAATTGCTATAAAAGAGCTTGTTAACACGATACAGTCTTCACGTTTGATTGTATCTCAACCAAACTTATACAGTAGTTAGATATTCATGAGAGCTCGGTTCCTTTCGAAAACCAGCCAGATCTGCCCATGCATGACTGGATTATGGCCCTTGAAATGGTCAAAATTGCTATAAAAGAGCTTGTTAACACGATAGTCTTCACTTTTAATTGCATCTCAACCAAACTTATACAGTAGTTAGATATTCATGAGAGCTCGGTTCCTTTCGAAAACCAGCCAGATCCGCCCATGCATGACTGGATTATGGCCCTTGAAATGGTCAAAATTGCTATAAAAGAGCTTGTTAACACGATAGTCTTCACGTTTGATTGTATCTCAACCAAACTTATACAGTAGTTAGATATCCATGAGAGCTCGGTTCCTTTCGAAAACCAGCCAGATCCGCCCATGCATGACTGGATTATGGCCCTTGAAATGGTCAAAATTGCTATAAAAGAGCTTGTTAACACGATAGTCTTCACGTTTGATTGTATCTCAACCAAACTTATACAGTAGTTAGATATCCATGAGAGCTCGGTTCCTTTCGAAAACCAGCCAGATCCGCCCATGCATGACTGGATTATGGCCCTTGAAATGGTCAAAATTGCTATAAAAGAGCTTGTTAACACGATAGTCTTCACTTTTAATTGCATCTCAACCAAACTTATACAGTAGTTAGATATTCATGAGAGCTCGGTTCCTTTCGAAAACCAGCCAGATCCGCCCATGCATGACTGGATTATGGCCCTTGAAATGGTCAAAATTGCTATAAAAGAGCTTGTTAACACAATACAGTCTTCACGTTTGATTGTATCTCAACCAAACTTATACAGTAGTTAGATATCTATGAGAGCTCGGTTCCTTTCGAAAACCAGCCAGATCCGCCCATGCATGACTGGATTATGGCCCTTGAAATGGTCAAAATTGCTATAAAAGAGCTTGTTAACACGATACAGTCTTCACTTTTAATTGTATCTCAACCAAACTTATACAGTAGTTAGATATTCATGAGAGCTCAGTTCCTTTCGAAAACCAGCCAGATCCGCTCATGCATGACTGGATTATGGCCCTTGAAATGGTCAAAATTGCTATAAAAGAGCTTGTTGACACGATACAGTCTTCACTTTTGATTGTATCTCAACCAAACTTGTACAGTAGTTAGATATCCATGAAAGCTCGGTTCCTTTCGAAAAACATTATTGTTTCCTATTGTTTTGAAGGTATAAAATAAAAAGGTCATTTAACATTATTCTGCATAATACAAAATATATTTTAGGGAAAAAGTCGAGGTATAGAATAAAAAGATCATTTAACAGTGTTCTGTACAATACGGAATATATTTGGACTCGTACACAGCTTGGAAAATCATATTGGACTCGCCTAGCGGCTCGTCCAATATGATTTTCCAAGCTGTGTACTCGTCCAAATATATATCCGTATTGTACAGAACACTGTTAAATAACCTATAAGTATTGTAAATTTGATGCTCTCGTAAAAGACACGCAGCCAATATGTTTTGAATAGAAATGTATTCTTTGTAAAGGCTACTTAATCGAACACGTAGGATTGCTTGTGATGTACGAGTATATAAACTGAGTGCCACCAGATATGCTTCAAATGTGTGTGTCATGTTGTTATAGCTAGATACAGAGTTTATTTGATAAACAATGAATTGGTTATGGGATAACCTCATAATCATTGTGATTTTGTAGTGTTTTTTTTTTTGCTGTTTGTTTCTAAACCATTTTGGCGTTTATTTTGAAACATGTTCTAATTGTTTTTGTATGGTTTCTTTCTTCCTTAATTTTGTTTCATGGTTGTTGTTGTTGTTGGTATTGTTTTCCTTTTCAGACAAAAAAATGACTTTGTAGCAATGTGTGTGTTCTATTCTTGGTGCTCTATTTGATCTTATTTTTGTATTTAAGATTGAATCCGAAATTATTGTTTTCAACGTGTGCTATGTATTGATAAGCAATATTACAAACTTAGATGGCGCCCAAATCGTACACCAATACGAGAATACTGAAATGTACTCTGTGACCCTTGGTCCCTCCTTCTTATATCTTACTCTGACCTCTCTATATACTCTCTTTTTCAACGATAGACTTCTTAGGCGTTAACCTTCAATGGTAATACACTGTATTGATATTCAAGCAACCCGTACTTGTCATAGCATACATTTTATGATAGTAATAAATGACGGTTACAATATGTACATTTAATGTTAAGGGACTGGGCGATTATCGCAAGCGACGACACATTTTTGAATGGTTAAAGCTAAATAATTCCTCAATTTGTTTTTTTACAAGAAATCCATTGCGAAGAAAATACATTTAGAACATGAAAAACAAAATGGCGGTATGAAGCATTTTTTAGTGGAAATAGTAGAAATAGTATGGGCGTGGGCATCCCTGTTAACTCGAATTGTTCATACAAAATATTGGAACATAAAAACATTATAGATGGTAGGATGCAATCATTAAAGATCAGCATAGAAGAACAAGAATGTCTAATGTTGAATGTGTATTGTCCTAATAACACATCTGATAATATGCAGTTTCTCTCAAGTATTGAAGAGTTTGTCATCTTAATGATAGTGATACTTTAATTATTTGTGGGGATTTTAATACTGTGATTGATGTAAGTTTAGACAAGAAAAATGGTAAAGTTAACAACAACAAACAATGTCGAGAAATGATTAATACTATAATAGGAAATAACGATATAAACGATATTTCGAGATTTTTTAACCCCACTACTAGACATTATACGTGGCACTCAAACCAAAAACCCCCAATATTTTGCAGACTAGATTACTTTTTAGTGTCTTCAAACATTATAAATTCTATCTCGGCTTGTGAAATATCTACAGGGCTACGTTCCGATCATTCTCTTGTATATTTTAATTTAAATACGGACAATGCACCACGCGGACCTGGGTATTTTAAATTGAACAATAGTGTAATTTTAGAAAAAGAATACCAAATTAAAATTAAACAAACTATACAAGAAATAGTCGATATAAATAAAGATTCAAACCCCAATACTCTTTGGGAAATAGTTAAAGGCACAATCCGTAATGAGACAATTCTATATACATCGCTCAAGAAAAAAAGTATTAAAAGAAGAAGTTAAACTAAAAGATGAAATAGACAAACTAGAATTAGAAATTATCATCAAACCCTCAAAACGTAAATACGATTAACACTATTTGAGAAAAAAATAAATATTTTAGCAAATATTATAGAAAAAAAGACCATTGGTATCATTATTAGAATTGAATGTTGTTTAACGGATCATCAACAAAGTATAGGTTATTTAGAGCCGCCTCAGATAGAGGGGAAGGATACATAGGAATCCGGGAACCTGCCTACTCCTATTATCGAATAGATTCCTATGGTTCTTTAACGTGCTCGGAGGATAGACCGATACACGGGACCGCCCGGTTTACGTCCCCATCCGACGGACGAGACTAAGGGAAAGTGCCCAAGAACACACCGACTGAGCTCAGTGGCACCATGGAGGATTGAACCCGGGGGCTCCGGTTACAAATACGCCGCGCTACCGACTGCGCCCTCTATTATTAGAGCAAAAGCAGAATGAGTCGAAGGAGCAGAAAAAAACGCAAACTATTTCGCAAATCTAGAAAGAAAACAAGAGGTCAATGACCTTGAAGCTCTACTGATTGATTTATAGCCGTGGCGGCCATCTTGAATTTCCGGCCGACCTGAAATTTTGCTAGGATCAATTAAACATCAAGAGCAACATTCCTGTGAAGTTTCATGAAAATCCGTCGAGTAGTTTCAGAGCAGTAGTCGCTACAAGTTTTCATTATATAACTCTATGTAAACAAAGATGGCCGCTGACAGCCATGTTTAACATCGAATCAAAACTATTTTTGACAAGGGCCAATATTATTTCATGCTGATCATTTTAGAAAAAGTCCCATATCAATATCACTCATAGTTTTCAAGAAGTAGTCGCTACAAACTTGTATTTTAAAAATCTATTTTTAGCCATTGCGGCCATCTTGAATTTTCGGCCGACCTGAAATTTTGCTGGGATCAATTAGACATCAAGAGCAACATTCATGAAAATCCGTCAAGTAGTTTCAGAGGAGCAGTCGCTACAAGTTTTCATTATATAACTCTATGTAAACAAAGATGGCCACTGGCAGCCAAGTTTAACGTCGAATCAAAAGAATGTTCGACTCGGATAACCACCATGTCATGCTGATCATTTTAGAAAAAGACCCATATCAATATCACTTATAGTTTTCAAGAAGTAGTCGCTATGGACGGACGGACAGACGGACGACGGACGCCGCACCACGGCATAAGCTCTGCTGATCTCTGATCAGTAGAGCTAAAAACAGAACGAAAAAACATAAAAAGACTAATAAACAACAATATAGAAATTACGGACTCTAATAGTATTATGACAGAAACAAAACGATATTATGAACAATTATATAGTAAAGTTAATACGAAAATAACAAATACGGATTTTTTTCCCATCGAATATGAAACTTCATTAAATCAAGAACAACGCGAACTGTGTGAAGGAAATTTAAGAGAACTAGAATGTTATAATGCTCTAATAGAAATGAAAAATAACAAAAGTCCGGGATCGGATGGAATAACAACAGAGTTTTATAAAATATTTTGGAATGACATTAAACACTATTATATTAATTCAATTAATTATTATGAAAATGGAAATTTAACAGTTATGCAAAAACAATGCGTTATATCGTTATTACCTAAAAAAGACAACAATTTAACTTCATTGACAAACTGGAGACCTATAAGTTTATTAAACGTGGACTATAAACTTGCTACTAAATGCATTGCAAACCGCATGAAAAAGAATTTATCTACAATCACAGACTATAGCCAAACAGGATTTTTGAAAGGTGGATACATTGGAGAAAACATAAAAAACTATATTTGAGGTTACTGATTATTTAAATGACGAAGACTCTCAGGACTAATATTGTTTGAGGACTTCGAGAAGGCATTTGATAGCGTCGACCATGAATTTATTATAAAATGTTTAAACTATTTTAACTTTGGACCTTCCTTTATCAATTGGATAAAACTGTTTTATAATGAGGCCCAAAGTTGTGTTGTAAATAACGGATACATGTCAGATTGTTTTAAAATAGATAGAGGAGTTAGGCAGGGATGCCCACTGTCGCCATATATGTTCATAATGGCAATTGAACTACTATACAATGCTACAAGGAAACATAAGGATATTATAGGAATTACAATTAATAATGATGAAATAAAAAAATCGTTTGTAACATTAGTAAACCTAATCGATAATTTTAGCGAAGAGCCTGGATTAAAATTAAACATAAAAAATCAATAATACTACGTGTCGGTTCATTAAAAGATTCAAATGAAAAATACTGTGAAGAAAAACAATTTGTATGGACTAAAGACAAAACAACAACACTGGGAATCGTTTTTGCAAATGAAAAGGGAAAATGTGAAGAATAAAACCTTTATCCAAAAATAGATCAATTTATAACATGCTTAGATCAATAGAAAAAAACACAATTTATCTATTCTAGGAAAGATAACGGTAATAAAAACATTTGCTCTACCAAAACTGATATACCCTCTAACTGTTTTGGAGACTCCATCAACAGAATCCTTAAATAGAACAAAAAATAAAATGTATCAATATTTGTGTGAGGGTAAACTAGATAAAATCAACAGAAAAACGAGTATACAAAACTATACAAATAGTGGTCTAAAAATGATAGATTTGGAATCATTTATTAATTCCACTAAAGCAGGATAGGTCAAAAGACTTGCTTATCCGGATAATCATGTTGATTGGAAGGATATTTACATGAAAGAACTAAATCAGTATGGTGGGGGTATTCTATTTGAAAGCAATGTGAACGGTAAAGATGCAAAAAATATAATCACACGATCCGCTTTTTTGTCAGAAATAATAAAATCATGGTCTTTGTTAAACTTCAAAAACGTACTATTTACTTCAAAACTTGGGATAACTTGGGTATTAAATATATTGAACAACTGTATAACCATAGAATTAGAGAATTTTAATCATTTGCACATTTGAAAACAATATATAACATACATAATTCTGAATTCCTGAACTACTATACAATTGTTCAAAGCATACAAAACAAATGGAAACAAAAACTAAAAACAGAAGACAGAACAACACACTGTTGCGAAACCAGCTTACTGAAACAAATAGGAAAACAAGACAGTGCCAACAAATTATTATACAACATTCAAGTGGAACACATGCAAGCAGAATTAACAATTAAACCTCATCAAAAATGGGAGGAAACTATAACAAACATAAACTGGAAACGCATTCATACCACACCTTTCAAAAATACGATCGATACAAAACTTAGATCTTTTCAATATAAGTATATAATGAGAATTATACCCACAAACAAATTTCTATATAAATGCAAAATTAGTCTCTGTGATTTTTGCAATATGCACGTTGAAACAACTGAACATTTGTTTTGGGAATGTACATTTAGTAGAGCTTTTTGGACAGAAATACATAACTTTTTAAACAGCAAAGATATTCCTTTTGCATTGTCTTTCCAAACGATCTCATTTGGTATTATTCAAGATAAATCTTATTCAGATATTTTAAATTGTGTTTTAATAATTGCAAAGTATTTCATTTTCAAGAATAAGTATGCGAAAACAATTCCTAGTTTTACATCATTCATCTCATACATACAACAAATTGAACATATAGAGCGTATTATAGCCAGTTCAAAAGACAAATTGGAATATCACTCAAAAAAATGGTAAGTTTTACGATTAAATACAAAAAATTGACAGTATTTAGTAATAAATGCGCGCGCTCTCTCGCGCTCTCTCTCTCTCTCTCATTCTCTTTTCCTTACTTTATTTTCGTTACTTATTTCTCAGAATATATGTATGTAAAATGACACTTTAATATAACTGTTTTGTGTTATTCAATGATTACATTCATAATTATATATGTAACTGATGAACTGTCATAAATAATATATTGTTTTTTTGCATATATGTATTGAAAGAAATAAAATATTGAAATATAAAACAAGAAAAAAAAAGATGACTTCAACTTTAACATCGTAAATATCCACACATTGATGGGGACGTACCTCGTACTACATCATACGGGTTTTATATCTCCCAGCGCATTTGTTTTGCTAGGACTTGTAATGATGTTATAGACTTCAATGATCGATATCAAGTTATTACAAGTAAACTTCTTCTGCAGGGTTTTCGTTATCACAAACTACGTAGATCTTTCTCAAAACATTACCGCCGCTACGAAAACCTACTGGAGAAGTACAACACCAACCTTAAAACTTTTCTGCGACTAGGAACATCACAACCTTTATTTTATGGAGATGTGGTCTATAAACTTCGTAAGTTAAAAGGATCTGGCGGATTTCGTGACCACTTTGCAGAATTAATCAGGAAGTTCGTCAGAAAAGGGTACGACCCTTTAGTAATACAATGCACTGCGTGTTTAGCGATTGACCCTCTACAGTCAGTTACTACGCTTCACATTTCCCTTGTGCGATGACTGGACATAGTCTATGGGACTCTATGACTCCATCTACTGAAACTCACCCAAGGGATGTAGCTGCATGAGCTTTCGTCCCTTGATCTCACACTCGATTGGTTTTCCCTTTGGCTGCAACTGCTGTGGCTGTTCAGTACAATTCTGGATACATCCTGAGATGTTTCTTATTTTGTATTTTATATAGTTTTACAACAACATCTTAGTGTTTCTATTGTTATTTTCTCTGGATGTGGATTTTATTGTTAGATAATTTGTTTTTATGGGATATAGTTGTGTTTACACTGTCTTGTCTATTTGGTCGGTGAAGACAGGATAATAGCGAGGATTGTGTACACATGAAATCGATTCAAGCCAGCCTGTAGGTCGTATTGTCTACTGACCGTTCCAAGTCGGTAACCATGAAGAAGAAGAACTTTTATTAGCCTCGTCATAGGTCTATTTGGGTCGAGGCCATCCCAAAAAAACCTTACAAAGTACATACATATTATGCAATAAGTCATATATGACTCTTGAGCTCAATTTTAAACAATTTTATAACAAAAATTTCTAATATATCAATGGCGTTATGACAGTGTTAATATAAATATTACTTAGAATCATGTTTATCAAATACAATGTAATATTAATCTAACAATGTCACACATGAACTGCGCTATTCTTTAGTAACAAGTGTTATTAAGATATGAAAATTTTAAGTATTACAATACTGTTGTTTAACAGCTTCTTTCTGAATTTTGACATACATGATATATTATAACTCTAAGTTGCACGGAGCGTGTTAAATAAAAACACCAACATAATTGTTATTGGGAGTTTTCACAGATAAAACTTTTTCTTTTTTCAAATCCTTTAAATACATATGTGGCTAAGTTTCGTAATTGTTGCTTATTTTCTGACTGAAATAATTCTATAGTTTTGAACATGTTGCTGTTTTTCGAAAAGTACTTTTTAAACAATGTAAGATCTCAGATCGTTGTATAATGTGCATTCAAATAAAAAATGAAATTCATCTCCAAGAGAACTACAGAATTGGCATTTTCTGTTTTCTCTTGGTATTTTTATTGTTTTTTTCCAACGACCCGTTTCAATCTCTAGCCTATGAGATGAGACTCTTAATTGGGTTAATGCCGTTCGAAATTTTTTAATATTGACTATATCAAAATATGGTTGAAACTTGAAAATTGAAATCACGTTGTAAAATGTCGCTCTAGTTGAGTGATTTAAGCGGCTATCACAGTTTTGTATAGACGTATCCCGCAAACGTTGTTTTACTATTAACAAAAACGATTTTATATCTTCTACCCCTTGTGATACCCATACAATATAAACACCTAAATTTCCCAATATATTTTTAACCAAAGATGCCCAGTTTGTTTTATTTGGCAGTGTTTCAGTATCATTAAGCATCATAGAGTATGCATTAACAATGTTTTTTCGTGCATTGCTGTTTACTATTTTTAACCAATATTTGATTATTATATATAATCGCTGAGTATGATAATTTATACGTCCTAATTCACCATATATAAAATCATTCTCTGTAGACGTTTTCACTCGTAACAATGATTTGTAAAATTGTAAATGAACTCTTTCGATTTGATCTGCCTGTCCAAATCCCCATACTTCGCTACCGTAATTTAGAATAGGTGATACCAATTTATCAAATAATTCTAAAGTATGCCTTTGTGTAATATTAACAAATTTATAAAGGTATCTGTTTAGTTTAAAAATAGCCTTTTGAGCCTGTCCAGAAAGGGTTTTCTGTGCTTCACAAAATGAGCCAATTGTAGTAAATACTATTCCTAAATACGAAAATTTATTAACAATATCTATTCATTATTATTCAAAGTAAACGAAATATTTCTTGGTAATATGCCCCCTTTCCTAAACACCATAACCTTTGTTTTTCGGTATTTACTTTTAACTTCAACCTATTGCAGTACTTACAAAGTGTATTTAATCTTAATTGCAAATCTTCCGGTGATGAGGAAAATATAACAATGTCATCCGCGTACAGAAGTAACATTAATTTAAGCATCCCAATATATACCCCTTTGCTTCCTTTTAAAAATAGTTCATCTTCTAAATCGTTAAGATACATAGAAAAGATAAAAGGGGACAAACATTCCCCTTGACGAACCCCTAAATTGCATTCGAAGCTTTCACTCAATTAATTTTCGAATTTGACCTTTGACCTTACATTTTGATATATTGATCTAACTACATTTAAGATTTTGCCTCTAACTCTATTTCTTATTAATTTATACCATATATTTTCCCTGACTACATAGTCAAAGGCTTTCGAAAAATCTATCATTGCACAATACAATTTCTCACCTCGGTTTATAATATGAGTAATAACACTATGAAAAACAAAAATATTGTCAGCTGTACCCATGTTCGTTCTAAAACCTGCTTGCGATTCTATATAAATGTAATATTCCTCTGCCCAATCGGTAAGTCGATTATTTAAAATTCTAGTTAACAATTTGCCTAAGGTACTCAATAATGTAATTTCCCTAAAATTACTAACATCATTCAACTTTCCGTTTTTGTGAAGCGGTATGATATATCCTTCACTCCACGCTTCGGGAAAATAACCACAGTCGAGTATGTTATTGAATAGCTTTGACATATAGGGTGTGAACTGGTTTACTCCATGGATGAAGAATTCATTTAATACCCTATCAGGGCCTCCACAACGGTTTTGCGAATCGGATTTCGGAATCGGTTATCGGTTCATTTAATTCATCAAACATTACCTGAGTTTCAGAATATAAGACATTTTCGTTAAAATATATAACATCATCATCAGCTTGAAAAAATGGGTCATTCGGATTATTTATGGCTTTAAAGTATTCGGCAAAATTATCAAGTGTTATATCATTTGGCTTTAGTGGTGTAGTAGCTTCCTTTAATAATTTCCAGTACTGTTTTGCATTTTTGCATTTTGCATCTATTAATTTCGCGGTACTGGCATTATCTTGCTGAAAATTATAGTGGCGCACTCTATTTTTATATTCTGTACGTGCTCTGATCATATTCAATTTATTCTCTTCCGTTTTTTCATTACGGAATAGGTTTAAGTATCGATTAAAAGCTGTCCTTTGATCCTTACAATCTACTTCAAACATTGGGTTATTTCCCTTTGACTGACCATTCAATTTACCGGTCAGATGAGTTTTCTTTTCAAATATTGGTTTACAAATTGAGTCGACAGAGCGGATAAAGGAATTAACTGAATCATCGATCTCCTGGTTTGATGTGATATAATCCATGTTGATGGATAGACTGGAAATATTTTCTGCAAACATTTGTGATGATATACCGGTAATATACTGATCTTTTTTGATACTATCCCATCTATAAAAAACATTAATTGTTTCGTTATTTCCCAATTCCTGCTTTTTTAAGGACTCAGTGTTGTCGGTTTCGCATCTAATTAATGAAAACTCTATTAAACAGTGATCCGTTAATGGGTTACTATCGTGTACGTAAAATGATGAAAAACATGGCAATAATTCAGGATTAACAATGCAATAATCAATAATACTACTACCAGATGGACCAACATATGTAAATGCACCCTTATCTTTGTCTTCGCAAACTCTGCCATTAGCTATTCTTAGTCCTGACTGCTTTAAAAAATCAAGTAACAAATAACCGTTAGAATTGGTAATTTTATCCATAGAAAATCGAGGTAACTCTCTATTGACACTATTGTCATCAGGGAGTACGTGAATATGAGATATGCTGTCGTCTTTGACAAAATCATGATTTTGTCCAGTTCTAGAGTTATAATCACCTACAAACATGAAATTTCATTTATCATCTGTTAATGTTTGAATATAGATAATGTTATCTAGTAGAATATCAAATATATTTGAATCATTAAATACATTCCTGCTAGAATTTGAAGGTACTATATAACAAAGGCATAAATATAGGTCATCTTCAAAATTAAAGTGATTAGTATCTAATTTTATCCACAAATGAGAGTCTTTATGTTGCATTATTAGGCTGTCATTATTTACAAATTTGTCTCTCACATAAACAATAATTCCACCAGAATTTCTAGTTGTTGTTCTAGTCTTTTCTGTTGTAGTAAAGCAAAAAACACAAATCCGTCTACACTAAAATCCTGACTAGGATCACTCCATGTCTCTGTGAAGCATACTATATCGTTATTTTCAAAAATATAATTGAGTTCTGAAGATTTTAATTTATTAAAACGTTTAGTAATTAACCCTTGAATGTTTATTTGCGCAAATCTAATCCGTTTACAATTGTCATCTCCCAATACCCCTCTGTGTACACCCTCCTGCTTGTCCTAGTTTTCATTCACACTGGATCACCTGACTGACCGGACGACAAATGCGAGGCGTTGATTGGCTGAGTACTTGTTGACGTATCCTTGGTTGCCTGGTTTCGATCACATGACTTCACTGTGCGAGATCTACTACGGTTTTGACTGGCTGGTGTATTTCTAGGTCTCCCACGTGCTTTTTCTGTCTTACTACCACCATCAATTTATTGCAATCTAGCACGTGAACTGGAATTTATGACAGCCTGTGCAAAACTAGTAGTAATGTTGGTGTCAACCGTTGGTATTGTTGATTTGTTTACACTTTTTTTCTTCTTTGTTGGAACCTTTGGTTGTAGAAGCGACTGCGACTGCGATGACCGTGATTCTGAGTCAACTGGTAAGTGGCTCGTTATTGTTTGTTTTAGATGTGTACAATCTGCATTCGGAATACCCTTGTTATTGATAATGTGTAACGATCTTTGTTCTAGATTACTAGCGGGTCCTATGCTGGCGTTGTGTGCCATGTTGTGGTTAGCGTTCCGTAGCTGTAGCATTTGTTGTTGCTGTCGGTTTTCAGCTTCTGAAGCCGTGTTTCCAATGTTATGGGATAACTGTTTATTTAAAGGCCTACCCGCAATAAAGTTAGTGGAATGTATGATGCCTGATCTTACTAGCGTGTCCCAGTTTTGAAATTTGTCTGCTATAACTTGGCCGTTTTTAACTATAGCCGCGGGATACTTGAATTTCACATTTGTGTATGGTATGCTGCGTAGTCGTTTGTACTCCGGCTATAGCCTTTTTCTAGCAGCAACTATTTCAGGCGGGTAGTCTCTGTCGATGACATATCTAGTATTTCTTTAATATCTTGCATTTTTCATGGCTAGATCGACGTCAGACATGTATCTAAATGATACGAGAATTGCTCTTTTCGGACGGCCGTTCGTTCTGTCATTGTTAAAACGCGGTAGTCTACCGATTCTGTAGGCGTTTTCAATACACATTTCTTTGGGGTCAAGGTCAAGATATTCATAAATAAAATCAGCAACAGTATGTTTCACCTCCTTACCCCTTCATCTTCTTCTACACCATATATAAGGATATTTTTCTGGCGATGTCGAGCTTCCAAATCTATAATCTTATATGAAAGGTGTTGAAGCTGTGTGGAATGTTCATCAATACACGTCTCGGAACGCTCAACCCGTGCACAGGTTTCTTTCAACGAATCTGTAACACCGTGTATTACCTTTTGCTCTAATTGAATTTGAGTCCTTGTTTTAAATAGAGCATTTAATTTATTATCACTGGACAAGGATTCGAATTTACTATAGTCTACGCTTTCTACGCTACCTGTGTTATATATTTTCGTTTTGTAACGTTGTTCGCGCCCTTGATCTTCTTTGTTTACACGCCCCACCCGCTGGTCATTGTCACTATCCAATATGGCGAATCGATTTTCAGATTGACACAAAAACATGTCCTCTTCCATCTCGTCACCCTGATCATCAAGCATTTGGCTCAAAGTTCTATCTGCATCCTCAGTGTTTTCACTCATGTTTGACGTAAACTAAAAGATCCTCACTATACAATATATAATGCAAATTTCAATTTTAATCCGCACGTGTTAAAAACGCGACCTCACTGTCCGCCATTGATATCCATGAAATTGCCCTATTCTTAGACGGTTAACCATGTCTTCACCACCCTTTCTGTTGTATTTTGCATTGTATAATTAATTAAATATTGCTCTTTGTTTGTAGTAGAGTGCGGACCTACGATGCCATTGCTGTGGTTTCTATAGGACCCTATATGTCATTTGTGTTATACAGTTAACATAATCTCTTCATACACATGCCACTTTAAAGGTGTAGACACGATATGGTCATGCAATTAACATTAACACTTCATACTCGGATGCCACTATCAGGGTGTAGATCAGACGTGGTAAGTGTAATTAACATTTGCACTTCATACTCATATGCCACTATCATGGTGTACACAATACGTAGTGATGTAATTAACATTAACCCTTCATACACATGTGCCACTATCATGGTGTAAACAAGACTTGGTAATGTAATTAACATTAACCCTTCATAGTCGTATGCCACTTTCAGGTGTAGATCAGACGTGGTAATGTCATTAACATTTGCACTTCATACTCATATGCCACTATCATGGTGTATACAAGACGTTGTAATGTAATTCACAGTAACCCTTCATACTCCTATGCCACTGACATGGTGTAATTAACATTAACTCTTTATACTCATATGCCACTATCTGGGTGTGGATCAGACGCGGTATAACAGTAACCCTTCATACGCATATGCCACTGTCTGGTTGTAGATCAGACGTGGTTATGTATAACATTAACCCTTCATACGCATATGCCACTATCTGGGTGTAGATCAGACGTGGTAATGTATAACATTAACCCTGCATACGCATATGCCACTATCTGGGTGTAGATCAGATGTGGTAATGTATAACATTAACCCTTCATACGCATATGCCACTATCTGTGTGTAGATCAGACGTGGTAATGTATAACATTAACCCTTCATACGCATATGCCACTATCGGGGTGTAGATCAGACGTGGTAATGTATAATATTACCTTTTCATACGCATATGCCACTATCAGGTTATAAACAAGACGTGCATATGTACGATTTTTTCAGTTGTAGTGCGATTCATAGTTAAAGTATACACTTTTAAAATCATTCTATACATTCCTTCATATTAGCTTGTATGCAAAGTTGTAAGCGTCTTAGCCACATTTGGAATGCGTTTTGATACTGGAGTTTAGTTACACCCCTTAGCCAAAGGAAACTTTCTGGTCCAAGGGACTTTCGATCTGCATATTACCCCCATGAAAGATATTGGTTCATGAGTGGGAAAAGAAAGAAGTCACATGGAGCAAGACCAGACGAGTAATGCACATTCGGAAATACAGTGGCTTTTTCCTGTTCTTGAAAGTCAGTCGCAATAGCCGCTTTATGTGCTGAAGGGTTGTCATGGAGCAAAAAAACGTGACGGAGTCCAGTTTCGGGGCTTCGTTTCTGGAAGTAATCTTTGGACTTCTTCAAAAGTTTGTCCCTGTAGAACTTATTATTGACTACTTTCTTCTTAAGTACGGCGAGTTGTACAGCTGGTCTATATATTGTGAAGAAATGTGCGTCAAAAACCTTGTTGTTAATTCTCTACGCAATGCAGGGTCTCCTGGCTGCTTTAGTGGCCCATATTTTGTTTGAGACTTTCCTTTTTGGTTAATAAAGTTAACCCATTTCTCGTCCCCAGTAAAATTCTCGAGAACTTTAGAGCTCCTAATTTAGAGAACAGTGTATGTTTCATACTAGTCTTCTTTTGCTCTCAGACAACGAATGGGATATCCACTGAGCTGTATTTCCCCTCACATTAAGAGTTTTTCTTTAAATGAGAGGCAACTTTCCTAACGATAAGCCAGATATTCTAGCTAGGTCCAAGACCGTAAAAATATTTATGATTGCTTTTTCCCGACCATAATTGCAAATGTTGGGTAATCAGTAGGCAAATATTTTTTATTTCTTTAGAAAGTGAAAAGAAACATTAAAAAAGTAATAGAAAAGCAATTATTTTAAATTAATAAATTGAACTGGCAAGTATTTATGAATGAAAATCAATAAAAAGGTTTCACGAAGGCCATACGACCCGGATTCGCTTACCTGAGTCTATTCCATTGTAGTCACTTGTAACAGTAACTGTTCAAGTGAGTAAAACCAAAATAGTTCTGGTAAGACTATGAAAAACTTTGATTCAAATTGTAGGACAAAATTCAACACAGGGTCGCCATTCAAACAGGCTTGGTAGAGGACCATATACTATGGTATATTCAACATATTATACCTATATTTGTTTTAGTTTCAGAGAAGAGGATTTGTTAAAATAGTTTCCTATATAAATCTATTTAAAACTAATGACACCAGGACGGGGCCAGATTTGACACCAGGACGGGGCCAGGTTTGACACCAGGGTCTTATGGACAAACGTGTTAGAGAACTTAGAAGCTTATGTTGCATGTGATATATGAGAGGTCTACGCCATGTGGTTTCCGGGAAAAGTTCTAATTTTTAAGCATGTAAGGTACATGCAACATATTAGACCTTTAGCTCTTACTTGTATTTTCCGAGTAGATGATCTTTTACAAGAGTGCCCTATATATATGTATTTTGGGCGTCCTGCTGTAATTTTTTGGCTCACTCTGTTTCGCCTCTAAATTACAGCAGAACGACCCACAATACATATATATAAAAACTCCTACTACAAGTTGCTGAAATAAGCTGGGTGAGAGTTATATTCTGAGATTTTTTAATAAAAGTTGATTTGTTATTAAATTTGCACCCAAATCAACGAATAAACACGAAATCAACAAAATATGATTTTTTACTCTTCGCAACAAACCCCAGCAACAAATATGTAATACGCTATACCATTTTTTTTACATGTATAAAAACCAATTCATTGTTTTTTTGTATTCCACGTGCCTCTAAATCATTTATTAAATCTAAATGAATATCTAAGTTTATCATCCATGAATATTTTAACTTTGTCCATCTTGTTCTTGTTCCTTTGTATATATTCTTCTTTGTTGTCCTAAATCAAATATATAATAATCTATACCATTTTTTGGTATAGGTGCGAATACTTGAAAATTATCACTCTTTTCGTCTTTTACATCTTTTATAAAATCTTTCAAACAATCTTTTATCATGGGAGTTGACATCCATCTCCAATCACAGTATTTGCTGGATTGTGCATGAGCGTCTACATGTTTTACAAGTTTTTGTCTAATATCTAATAACCCAATCTCGCACTCGTCATCATTTATAAACAAATTAAATTTACCCATTTTTTTATATATATAAAATAATATTTAATAAAAATATTAATAGGTCCGTTGGATTGTGTTTATCAAAACTGGAGATTTCTACTCTTTTTCATACTTTTTTCTTACAATAACACATCCAGAATTAAGAACTATACAAAGGTGCTGGATCATACTCAAACACATTACTAAAACAATAAATCACACACTTTTTAGACTTTTTTGTAAGGTTGCCATTGTTTTCTTTCTTCCCTGCTCCACTAGTTCTTTTTTTTGAACTTCACTAATTTCAGCTTTCTTTTTGGTGTCCTGTTTCAAACTATAATATTTATCTAACTCATCCAAAATCAACTTAAACTCTTGCTCAGATATCTGTGCATCACTCAATGCTTTTGATATCAATTTGTTTATGCTATTCAACTTAGACTCTGCCAAAGTTTTTATTTCATAATGTTTTTGAGCTTTTGAATTAAGCTTGCGTCTGATAAAATTTATACAAACACCCGTAGCTCCACATACTATTGCTGCTATTTCCAAAGGTAACAAAACTGGAACAATAAATCCAATCCCAGCCATAATAACACCTGCAGATATTAAGGTAGTGTCAATTCCATCTGTGATATTAATACCACGTTTTTATTTTTTATAAAGAGACTTGCGTGTGTTTCGCTCTGTAATTAACTTTTGTTCAATCTCTGAAATCTTATGTAATCTATAATTATGTCCGTCTTCCACTGGCAACTCAGGATATATACTTGGTGCTGTCGGTTGCTTCATTTTTTTAATAATAAAAAAATTAAATTAATTCAATTAATAATGACGCCACCGTATTTATAGCGGTAGCGTTGGCAATCTTGCATACAAAGTTAATGAGAGAACCAGCACTAATATCTAAAGGTCTATCAAAGTTATCGTGGTTGCGTGGGATGTGAAACTTTATACCATAATTTGGGGTTTCATCACCATTGACAGAGACCATTACAGACACGTCACCAACTAGTCGTCACTCGCCAAACCTATTCCCATAATACGCCCACGGCGTGTCATTACATACCCCACATTTGTTTCTGCTCCACCGTTACCAAATGAGAGTATTCTATTCAACACAAGTGGGCCCTTAGCCTCTGCAAATATTGTAATAATCCCATATTTAAGATTATCAACTCTATCTCTCAAACGGTTGAAACGGTTATTAATAGGCACAACTCGCCTATATAAATCAAAAACATCAATGGCTACCATCTTTAAGTGTTCTATCTCAGGTATTGTTGCTCCAAATATACTCAATGTTTTTTTTTTAAAATTATTTTTTATATAATTTCTAAAACACAACTCATAGGTAAACCGTGATTATCTATATTGTTGCCGTGTTCGTCTCTGACTTCTATTGTCAATTCAGTAATTGCACCATCCGAAAGACAGCGATATTTAGAATAAAAACGTGTATATACAATATCTCCAAACTGCTTATTTACCACAGGTATTACCCCTATGATAGTGCTTGGCGCACCATTGAAATAATTACCCCTCGTATTAACTTGTTCCAGATGAACATATAGCTGTTTATAAGAAGCTAAATCAATTGATTGTTTTCCAATATAAGTACCTGTCAACCATTTCTTGTCCTTAAATCCCGTCATTTCTGAAAGACCGATTGATAATCGTGTCTCTGTTGGTGTCTCTAAAGAGGCTATACCATTATGGACATCAACAGTTAGGGTAATATTTAGTCCTTGAAATATATATGCCAACTGTTGAAAGTTATAGTGCCCATCTGGTATATGATACGTATGATTTGGGTTTTTCCTCTTTATGACTTCATGATTAATATTATACCAACCGATAGTGTATATAAAACTCTCAAATCCAACGAGTTTATCTCCATTTCTATTATCGATATGCTGCTGTAAGTTAATAGAGTTGTCTATGTTTGAAATTGTATGAAACATTTTTTTTAATATATATAAAAATTAAAAATAAAAATTATTTCTAAAGAATTCAAATATAGCTCAGGTACTCACTACTATTCAAGTACTTTCAGGAAAAAAGTGATAGATATAATAAATCAAAAAATAGTCATTACATCAAACGGTAAAGGCGTTAAAGCATCATTTCCCAATGTCTTTTAAAAATACAAACTCCCTATGTCAAATCAAATGCTATAGTCCAACGCTGGGGAACAGATTGGATGTCATTTTGGCAGAATCAGTTAATTTTGCTATTTGGTGTGCGACAACTGGGTGTGGCATTGATTTTAACAATCATCTGAAAGCTGATGCCCTGGTTGGTTCGTTATTTCGACTTCATGTCTATTACCAAGTTAAAAGAATAGTATTTGAGATGAGTGTAGCATTGCCGCAAGACTCATATTGGAATGCGTTTAGTAACACACATTACCGAAACGCATACGAGAGAATATGTAAAGAGTTTAACGTTGACTTAAATTCAGACTGGAGACAGAAACAAAGCTATAATAATGGTCTAGGAACAATTTATAATTACTGGACAAATATTGGTTATCATCCTTTGATAAATTCTATATACGACAACAAAACGATGAGTTTCACAGACTATAAAAGTGACACGCAATACCACATTGATTACACTGCACAAGGACCTGAAGCAGACAACAGCTGGTCTACTTTTACACTAGATAATTCTGCGGGATTTACAAGAGCAGGAGTAGAACGAATCAATGACAGCATAAGAACATACTGCTGGGCAATCCTTGTTTCACAATCACAAACAAGAACAGATATACTTGGCACTGGAACGGCATTTGATGCTCAAAAACAATTTCAGGCAAATGTAGAGGACTCAATAAACAGCCCCATTGACTTGCCTAGTCTAATTTCAAGATATGAAACCACCCTAAAATATGCAAGAAGTAAAGTAAATTTTGCCTATGGAAGTGGATTGTACATGTCTCCGAGTGACATGGAGTTGAGAATTGGAACAATACAATACTACAATAATGAAATTGTAATAGCAACCGATGCACAAGCATTAGGATTGAAAAATGATGTAAATATAAAACCAGTACCACCAAAAATTGTTCAACCTTTTCAAGGCACCACAACAAAGAAATTTCTGCCGGTCTTTGATAAATCATTGATACATAAAACTGTGGAACAAGAGATAAAAAAAATAGCGATTAAACACGAAGATAACAAAACATCTATAACTGTTGGAACTATAGTAATAGGTCTTGCTGCATTACTTATTTACGAGATTTACTGAACCACTCTTTGGCTGCCACATACAACAACCCGGAAAACAAACACAAGCAAAGCCCATAGATTGTTACCAAGCCAATTAATAACATTACCTGTTGCAGATAAAAGCCGTGATACTATTGTACCAATAACTCCTGGAAGTGCTGCAGAAGCTTTTTTAGCTAAATTAGCGAGAAGTTTACCAAGATTACTTAGTTGTTTTTTTATCCAGTATTTTACACTTGACGGGTCAGGTTTAGGAGTTTAGTAGTCAAAATACTAACTATTGTTATACCTTGCTCTCTGAATAATGTTTTTATTCTATTACCCAATATTGTGTCTTCTTTTAACACCTTATTTATAGTTTCTTTTATCCTGTTTATTTGACTGCGTAATGCTTCTTTGTTTTCACTCGCCGCTTCAGGTCGCGCACTTCTTTCATCTTCAAGGTCTTTGATGCGATCGCTAATTCTTTTTATCTGAAATTCATCATCATCAGTCTTAGCTTGTTCTAATTTTTGTTTTTGTTTTGTTATGTCTTTATCAAGCTCAGTGACCATTGAGAGATTATTGTTCAGTTCTCCACGGAAGCTTTGCAATCTCTTATCTAAACCTCGTATCTCTCGCAGTGTTAGACCTTCTGGTTGAACAGCAGCTTTAGGATGAGTTTCATCTAATATATTACTCAAATCACTCTCAATTGTATTTACAGCATCTACTGTATTTTGTACATCTTCAGTTGTTGAAAACGTTTGCATTAGTATATTTTCTCCTTTTTTTGTGAGGGTATCTCTTGTTTTTACCAAGGTTGCAAATTCTGCCCTACCCCGAGCCAGTCTTTCACGTGGAACTAAATAATCATAAATTTTTAAAGTGTTTCTGATGAAGTCAACATTATATTTTCGATTTAGAGTGTCCAGTGCATTAAAATCGACTGGATTATTTCCCTTATAATAGGTAAGTGGAACATCATCCGTCCCCAACTGAACTGCATATAACATTGTTTTACCGTTTTCATTCTTAGCCACTTTGAAATCTTTATAATCAATTCCGCACATCTCAGCGTTAACTCTAGTAAAGAATTAATCTACTAACGACTCTTTTTGTATAAGCTGTTCTTTTGTTTTATCTTCCTCTTGAAGCTGATCAATATAGTTATTTTCATTTACAATTTGTCTCTGGAAATCTGAGCCAGGTTGTATAACTTCTGATTCTTCATTATGCAGCATATCACTTATAAAAGCATCCGCATCTCCAGCATCTGAATCAAACGTAGGATTGTCAAACTCAACTCCACCCTCAGCCATTGTTTATTTTATTTAATTTTAAAAAATATATTCAAAAAATAAAAACAATGTCAGCTTACGGAAACAAACTCAACCCTCATAGAAAACTAAGAGAACCTCATGGTGCCAAGGGCATCCGCACAAGTGTATTTATAACTAATAATCCATCAACAATAGACCAAAATCAGCAACTGCTTTTGAGATTTCCCAATCTAAGTACTAATGATGTAATAGTTCCACGTACTGCTCGTCTTGCCTTTGAAATAGAACTTAAAAGCACCAAAGACCCCAACGCTACTATTTATCAGAATCTGGGTAGAGCAATTGTAAAAAAAATGACAATAAGAATAAGTGGCAATGAAGTCATGTCAATAGATGACAGTGATATATATCATTGTTATGTAGATTTATGGGAAAGCCCTACCGAACGATTAAACATGTATTACCAAGGTGTTAGTGGGGTAAACATGCTAAAACATAGAGTTGGTGCAGATGATGCTTCCTCAGATGCTGAGGATGAAGCTGTAGCAGCAGCTTTTGGAAACAGATTTTGTATTCAACTGGACTTTGAAATGTTAGAAAGTCATATGCCATTTTATCAAGCGGGGCTTGGTGATAGGTTAGAATATGAATTAACGTTTAACAATTATAACACAGTTATCAAAAGCAGTGATGTTGATGCATCTTATGTAATAAAGAATATCTGCTTGGAATTTGATATGGTTAGTGATGTTGAATTAACCAGACAAATAAGAGAGCAAACCAAGTGTAAGATAGTATTTATGTATGATCGTTTCTTGTGACATAGAAAAATAACAGCAAACAAATCTGATACCGTTTGGAATATCAACATTAATGTACCAGCACGGAGCATGAAAGGTATTTTAATGCTGTTTGAAGATCCAGACAGAATAGACACGGAATTCTTTTACAACCTAAAGATTGAAAAGGTTGAAATGACAATAGAGGGCGTACCAAATCAGTTGTATAGTCAGGGCATGAAGGCATATCAACAATGGGATGAAATCAACACATATTTTGCCTTGACATCAAAAAGAAACAAAGAGACAGACAGAGTGGTGAAGGACTTATGCTTTACCAATGTTTCTATTCAAACATATCTAACAAAATCATATGCTTTGTGGCTTGACCTTAGAACATGTGATGACAATTTATTACACGGCAGTGGAAGAAAAATAGAAAACGGCAGTGAAGGCATAACTATACTAATAAATAAAAAAGCAGAAGCAGATCAACCTTTAAATATTTATCTATATATAATACAAGATGCGCAAATCAATTTTGAAGATGGAAGATACAAATAAATACGATTCTAATTATCCTAAATATCCCCACAGTGCCATTATCTGTAATCAGCCAGGCTGCGGTAAAACAGAATTTGTTCTTGACATAGGTGATGTAAGACATCCGAGAGATAAAAAATTAACAATTGTCAATCCCGTTAGCAACGGTAAAGAAATGCTACAAGAACTGTTGCGCTTATTTTTCAATAAATATGCTGGCAAGCCCACATTATACATCATTGATGATTGCTCCGCACAAAAGAATTAACAAAGAAAAAAGATATGTTATCAGAGTTGGCATTCTCTGGTCGTCACGCCAAACAATCAGTGTGGGTCATTTCACAGAGATATAATTATGTATTGAAAGATTTGAGAGAGCAAGCAAAATGGTTGTGTATGTTTTACACCAAGGACAGAGATAGTCATGAAAATTGTTTGAGATAAAATGATGTTATTCCGACGCTGGAGGAGAGAACCAGAATAAGAAAAGCTTTAGCAAAGACTAAATATTCCAAGTTAATTTTGAGGAATGACCAACCAACTGGTTATTGGGTTGAATAATTGCTTTTTTTTCTGACAGCAATGCTTTGTTGCTAATAGTAATACTAACAGCAAAGTAGCAATGTTAATAGCAATACTGACATGAAAATATAATGAAAATATCGGAAAATATAGTAATGCTTATAGCATTGCTCATAGCAAAGTAGCATTGCTCATAGCAAATTAGTAATGTTAATAGCAATGCTTGCAGCAAATTAATAATGTTAATAAAAAAAAATAGCAATGTAAATAACAATGCTATTAACAATACTAACAATGACTAGTTGCGTGGTGAATATTGCAGGTGGTTGTTTTGTATTTTATATTTATTTCAAGATAAAAAATAAGATTACTGATATAAAAATGAATGCGGAAGAACTATTAAAAGATATCATACCGGAAGGTTTTACGGAACACACAGATGCATCAAAGCAACAAGAAACAAAAAAATAAAGATTATCAGCCATAGTGGCTGGTGGTGGTAGCCGTCAATATTTGGGTATAGACATACAACTCACGAAAATAGATAGCATGCCCCCGGATGAAATTAACAAACTTTACTACAGATATGAAGCACGACTTGGGGCAAGCATGACCAAGACTTTAGGCAATTATTTTATTAACTTGTATGTGATGGGAGTATCAAAATATTTTAATGTAACCAATCCACCAAAACTGACAGAAGATTTGGAGGAAGACCCATTTATTAATCATGCTTTAACAAGTGCTTGTTGTGAGTTGTATTATAGGTATGGGATGTGCTTAGCGCCATTTACAGCAATACTGACAACTGTTAGACATACTGATTTTAATAAAAATAAAAATACAGATAATATAAATGATGGAGAACCAAGAGAGTGAAGTTGATATACCTGCTGAGGTTGTTACACAACCTGTTAAGATCTCACTACACACTTTGCTCCCTAGCATGTGACTGTAGGATGATTCTTACACCATAAAAAGTAGGGGTGTGTTCTTCGGTTTGAGATATTTTAATAATTGCCCATGGATATTTTCTTTTCTTGTTGCAGGTGAGAAAACAATAGTGTGAGATTGGATGAACAGCGATTAGACGACACTGACAGCAAAATGTGACACATTTTTGGGTGCTCAAAATGCGTATGAATTTAGGTGCAAACTGTTTAGTGAAAGCTAAAAAGAGTACCTTGACTGCCACCACTCACATTAAAAAACAAACAAACTGGGCTATGTACCAAATTTTGTGGATTTTTATGAGCAGCAGTAACTGTATTTTCCCAAAAAAATACTTTTAGACTGTAAATGCTTGATTCAGAATGGAAAATTGGATTTTACTGCCTATGGCCAACACAGTAAAATCGAAGTGTGTTGAACATTTTATGATGAATTGCAATGAACTTTAGTTGGATTTGGCCATAAATTAGTGATTTTGCACATGAAAATGGACCATACTTTGATCAACATGGGTTATTTTGTGTATGCTGTTTGTAGTGAACTCCCAAATCACTTCCATAATGTCGATATGTATTCCAGGCGATAAAACATCCTGATGAAACGCAATATAAATGTTGTCAGTGCATATTTCAGTGCATACACATGTACATGCAGTATCAACTATTCCGCGAAAGATGGATATTCGATTGTATTTGCCAAAAAAAGTTTGTGCTTGCGAGTCGATAAATTGTTTCTGGAAGTTTAGTTCTCGTCTCTGTATGGTTCAAATGGATACAATGTACCGACACTATGCCAGGGACATGTTTACGGAAAGCAGCTTCATATGACATCTAACAGGTATGTGTTTGTATAGCAAATTATTTATTTGAGCTATTGACAATATTAGAAAAATACCCCACCCACGTATGCAGTGCAACACATTTCAAAACCGCTGTTCGGTGTGTCTTATTTGTAGAGAATGTTCATCAAATATGTTTATTAACTTAGTCGCTCTTACTTGTTTGCTTTGAAGTTGCGTGACAACCTTTTTCGAACCGCTGTGTCTTTTGGAAAGATTTGTCGTTTGCAGTTGCACATTTGTCGAGACACAAAATTGTTTCATGCTTGGTGTTAGCTGAATGAGGCGTTCCAACTTTTAGCGTATTCATCTCATTTCTTGTATTCCATTTGTACGCAGGCAATTTGTTCTCTCGTGATATTTTTCATGCGCATTTCATACAAATTTCGCGTTATGTCAAATAAAAAACATTCAATATATTGTGTTTCTGTTTATATATAGGAAAAAAAAATCCAGACAAAACTTTAATGTACTGTTACATTCTTCATCGTCTCTTTTTACGTAAATTAAAAAATGGCGTTAAAAGTGTTTTCGGTTCTGAATTCTGATTATAAATGTTATTTTGCACTAAGAAATAAAACTGTGCTAATATATGTTTGAATAAAAAATATGTACGCGAATTACATCATTGAAATTCAAGTGAATTTCGCGTCATAATAAAACATTAAATTCTGGTTCTATCATTATTCACGGTAAAGGTTGCCTGTGTCGCCTAGATTATTTTTCCCGCAGATCTGTACTTAGTTTTTTTTGGCATGTTACGTGTTATGCAGCATTACGTATAGTATTATGCTTCTATCTTTTTCGCTCTGATCCGAATGGTCTGCATTCAATTTTCACTGCTTTGAGTAGGTGTACAGTGTCGTCTGGAGAAACACTGCAGTCGGTCGCAAGCAGTTGATCACTGATTTTCATTGACTGACTGAATGACTGTGACTGACGGTGACTGACTGACTGTAATTTGAGATGAATTCAACAACTATGTATGAAGTGCATGCAATGCGGTTCAATGCGATTAATTAAAGGTTTCGATATAACATGGAATCGACAGACATTTTATGAAATATACCGATTGTTATAATTTCATAGATTTTTAAGCTAAGCGCTGTTCATTTACATTTGGTAGCGTTATCTTTATTGTGATACTTTCTTGAAAACTAATCTGCATGTCGGTGGTTTTCGGTTGTTTTTCTGCTTTTAGCAAGTTGTGGTGTCATTTAGTGTTTCCTAGTTAACTCCCCTGCTGGTTTTATTTCTTCCCCTTTTAAATCACTGTTGGGTATATTTTCTGATTTTTTCCCTACATTTTGCTTTATACAATGGCTAGGTTTTCAAATAGTAATATTTAGCAACATTATTATCAATATTATAATCATGTGCTGTGTAAAAGTCATTTTATATTTTTATACAGGAAGTTGGTAGAAGATGCCAATTTGAGAGTTGAAGGGAGGGCTTGTTTTATTGGAGCCATGCCTGTGATGACATCAACTTGATTGGCCTTTAATGACATTGTAGGACAGGTAATATAATAAACTATTTTTGACTAGAAAATAAGTCTAACAACTACTACTGTTTCAGAAAGCATCATTTAATAAAAAAAAAATAAAAAAAATAAAAAAATCATATATGGGCATAGGTGAACAATTAATAAATTAAGAAACACTGCCTGAAAGACAAACATCACAATTTTTTTTATATTATATACATATCCAACACAATACCTTCAGAATTTATGAACACAATCTCTTAGAATACAAAAGTTACTGAATAATTTCTACTCTTGATACAGATTAAAATTCCTGAATGTTTCGCTCCATGAATATGGCACGAAGCAAACTGATGCATGTTGCATTTTGAGCCGTAAACTCATGTAACCGATGACAAAAGTATCTATAAACTATTTCTTTGTTAGGTAGTCACCTGTAGTTGTTGCGGGTATGATTCTGAAGACTTGCACACACATGAGCCCCCCTTGAAGATCTCACTACACACTTAGCTCCCTAGCATGTGACTGTAGGATGATTCTTACATCATAAAAAGTAGGGGTGTGTTCTTCGGTTTGAGATATTTTAATAATTGCCCATGGATATTTTCTTTTTCTTGTTGCAGGTGAGAAAACAATAGTGTGAGATTGGATGAACAGCGATTAGACGACACTGACAGCAAAATGTGACACATTTTTGGGTGCTCAAAATGCGTATGAATTTAGGTGCAAACTGTTTAGTGAAATCCAAAAAGAGTACATTGACTGCCACCACTCACATTAAAAAAAACACCAAACTGGGCTATGTACCAGATTTTGTGGATTTTTATGAGCAGCAGTAACTGTATTTTCCCAAAGAAATACTTTTAGACTGTAAATGCTTGATTCAGAATGGAAAATTGGACTTTACTGCCTATGGCCAACACAGTAAAATCGAAGTGTGTTGTGAGACCTTAAACAACAAAAATTAAAAAATCCAAAACGAATAGAGGCTGGGAAAAAGGGAGCAGCGGCAAGGAAGGCAAAGCGTTTGGTAGAGCAGGATGCAAAGCAAGATGCAAAGCAAGATGAAATAACTAAAATAACAATAGGTGAAGAGGTACCAGAAAAAATCAAAATAAATGTATACAAAAGTGATATTTCACTGTGTGTGGTTTTATTAGCCATTGCTGGGTTGGGTTTGTATATCTATAACAGGAAATATGTTGCTACACAACCTTTTGCTACGCATGTTGCCCGTTTGATTTTTAATAATTTAATTAAAAAAATAATCATATAAAAAAATGGCAACAAGTATTGACGGAAAACAAATTGTAAATATGATGTGGCACGCTGGAGTGGAAACACTTCTAACTATTGGATATTCTGAGATTGGCAAAAAACTATTAAGAAAACCAGCTCCCAAAGTGGATTTTAATATGGGAGATTTTGGGATGCTGTCTGTGGATATAATGTTAGCAATGGCTACGAGGGATATGTTGATTAAGCAGGGTATTATTCCTGCGGTTATTATGTAGTAATTTGAAAACAATTATATAAAAAAATGGCAAGCGCAGTAGCAATGATGATAGGTGGCGCATTAACAAACGCATTGGCGTTTAGGGGTTCAAATTATCTGTTTTCAAAAATGGGAAGTCATTCAGATGAGGAAAGACAAAGACATGACAAAGCCGTAGAACAATTGGAAGCAGCACAAGCGGCGTGGAATAAAAAAAGAACAGAGAGATTAGATTTTATTAATGAGCACTTGCAGAAGGAGAATCATGCAGAGCAGACTTTTGATGATATGGACCAGGCTATGAAGCAGTATTATTATATAAATGGTTAACAGTTGCCTTTGGAACCAGAGCCTACGTTGAGTGATTTCTATACACCATCTCCGGATCAACAGAATAGAGAAATTATGTTTATTGTGGTGGGCATGGCTGCAACTGGATTTGTGGCGTATAAATTGATTTCATAAAAAAATTAAGAAACTGTAATTACTTTGGAACGACTATGTCATATGCATGACTATGTCATATGCATGATACTTATTTTTGTTGTTGTTCACACATGGTTTCAATCCAAGTGGTCGAATATAATATGGTGGTTTAGCACTTGCCCCCTCTATTTTATCTTTGAGATGACCAGGCGCCCATACTTCACCGTTGTCTAATACTGTCAATACCATGGATTAACCATATCCAGTATCCAGTATTTTCGTATCTGTAATAGTGTATATTTTATTCTTTTCCAATTCTGTCCATTTCTTTGTGCTATATTGATTTTGCTTTTCGAGCAGTTCATCAAATCGTGCAGTTGTGATTTCCATTTTTTTTCTTTATAGTTATATAAATTTTAATCTTAAGTAGACAAAATGGAAAAGATTTATTACAGCCCAAATGGATTTTGGAGAGGTTACTCAGCAGTTAAAAAATTGGCAAAACAGGCTGGTGTCAGTGAGAAACAGGCATTAGAATTTTTAAAGAAACAAGCTGTGTGGCAGATTTATATACCCGCACCAAAGAAAATAGTTAGACCCAGGTTTGATGTTTCCACTAAGAATGGAGTGCATCAAGCTGATTTGTTATTTTTACCGCATGACACTTTTGGCTTTGGTCGTGGCCGCAAGACATATACATATGCGTTGACTGTTGTTGATATTGCGAGAAGATAGAAAAACGCAGAGCCGCTGACTTCCAAGGATAGTAAAGAAGTTGCCAAAGCATTTGAAAAAATATACAGTCGGCATTTAAAATATCCAAAGTTATTACAAGTTGATCCAGGCAGAGAATTCATGGGTGCAGTATCGCAGTTGATAGTGAAACATAATGTAAATATCAGACGAGGCAGAACAGAGATACACAGAGACCAAGCTATAGTGAAAAGATTTAACAGTACATTAGCTGAAAGATTGTTTGGCTATCAGTATGCTAAGGAAATAGATTCACAAAAACGCAACATAGAGTGGGAGAAGAGATTACCAGAAGTTGTCAAAGCAATAAATGTGGAGACAAAAAAGCCCCCTCCTGTTGAAACAAAAACATTTAAAGATGATCCTATCTGTATGAATGCCAGTGTAAGATATTTATATCAACCCGGGGAACAAGAGGGTGGAAGACGCAGAGCAACTGATCCAATGTGGAGTGTAGAAATTCACAAGATTAAAAGTTATAGGGTGACGCAAGGTATAATAGTATATTATTTGAAAGGAATACAGAGAGGATTTGTCAAAGAAGAACTTCTAAAACGGTGACAGTGTTACTTTGTTTACTGTTATGCCATATATCTCATGCTTTATTGAGCGTATCATATTCATTTCATGGGTGTATTGTTTCTTGTTAAACAATGCATCCTTGTAGTTCTCAAAGTTTATATGTTTTTTGATTACATATTTTTTTACACCCTTTTCTTTCTTAATAATCTGCTCATCCGCTCTCAAAATAGAATATAGTTTGGGTCTTAATCCAACATACTCAACTATAGGAACACCAGCACATTCATCTTTCATTTTACCTAATACTTTTTTATTTGTATCATCGTGCAGTGGATGTGTTTGTGGATAATCACTCAAGTCATACTCATCTTTCATTTCAGCCATGTCTTTGTACACATCTTTTGTTTTGATGTCTACCAGCAAGCTGTCAGTGTCTGTGTATAATAAAGTAAATTTATCCCCGTATCTTTTCTTTAGTGTATTAAAGTACCAGTCATGCATCATGTACTTTGATAAATCCAATACTGACATCCAAACATATATTGGTTTGTTTAATGTTAATTTTGTTTTGTTTACATGTAATGCTGACAATTCATCTGAACATTTTATACGCCTGTTAACGTTGGGCTTGGCTAGTATTTTTCATATCTTTTCTTTTTCAGAGCCGTCAGTTCTGACTAGTTTTATATCAGTCCGCTTGCGTACATTTTCCACTGTCTTGCCATACACAGAGTTGTTCATAAGTTTGTAAAAATCTTTTTCAAAGGGTGATTTAGCTTTTTTCCTAAGTTCTGTGTTTAAACGAATATATGATTCCATCCATGGTTTTTCAATGAATTCTAATACTCTGTGTATTTTCGTTAGTTTCATGCCCAAAGATAAATACAGTTGCAGGTGTTTGTGATGTATCACATATTTGTCTTTGTCCATAAGATTGGGGACTAGTTGTTCTACATTTATCATGCTATTATTTTTCAACAAATCTGTCTGGTATTCAGACAACCATTCTTTTTTTCACTGCTAATCTTTCCGGTGCAAGTGGATAGTCATTGTGAGCTTTATGTAATACTTTGGGATATTCTAGATCTACTTCTAGGATATATCCTTTTCCTTTCTCTGGCTTTGGTAAGGTTTCTAATTCCACCCACTTAAAGCCAGAATATGGAAGTGGCTGATTCATAGCCCACCCATAAAGATTATTTGCATCCAGATACATTAAGAAGTTGTTTTCCTCGTTAGGATTATAATCAGCTACATGTGGATTGTTTGCTTTTGCATATCGTTTTGATACCATACTTATTTCTCCCCGCATACCTTTTTCTGTAAATAAGTGCATGTCCATGTCTGTAAAAAGTTCTAAATCTATTTTTGAATGTTTAAGTAAAGCATCCCAAGATAATCCAGGTGCTGTATAGTAATGTAAAGCATCAAGTTTGTATGCACTCATACATGTTTTCCTAAAAGTTTGGAATACATCTGCAAACAGAGTTACATCAGTATTTAGATATAAATCATGATAGTCTCCAAGAGTTTTACAGTTAAACTCTTTCCATATTTTTTGAGCATATTCGTAATCTTCGGGGCTTATACTTTCATCTGTGAGACTACTGTAAAACTTTTCTATAGGTGGTAATTGCGTTTCCTCAAATCTTTTTACACTGTCCATATATTCATACGGGTAAACACCTTTCCGCAGAAGTAAATTTGTTTGTTCTCCAAACTGATTTTTGGTAATTTTGAAATCAGATTTGTCTGTTGCATCAACCAATTTTTCCAGAGACGAAGCCATAAATTGAAAGCTATCCAAAAATCTGAGTTGTCCAACGCTAAATGATATATATTTGTCAGCGTTGTTTGCGATGCATGTAATATTACTTGACATTGTATGTATATTTTGCATAATGAGATGACTATCATATCCTTTGAGGTTATGAAATATAACAGGGATGATTGTTTTATTTGGTTTTATTTTCAGTTTCAGGTTACAGTTTTTATGTGCTGCACATCTGTATTCACCTGTGAAATGACAGTGGTCTCTTACTTTACAGTTTTTACCTTTCCATATTTTATTTTCGCATATCCAACAGTGTGTTGCTTTTTCATGATCTTCCTCATTTTGCTGCGTCATGATTAATGGTTTTGGGTGAGCAAATATATTATAATAATGTTGCTCTTCTCACATTTCTAGGTGATTTAAAAACACTTCAACAGCATCTTCACCTCTGTAAATAACAGGTTCTTCGGCTTTACCCTCATATCTAACAACTTGGTATCCAAATCCACACGCTTCGTGTATATTTTGAATTTCAGATTTATTTCCAAATTTGATTAAATGTGTTTTGATTACACTCTCAAAATCAGCAAATATTACATAAGGCACATGCATCTGATTTTGATGATTTTTAAATTTTATGTGATTTTTATCTTCTTGTGGCATTTCTATTCTGCAAGAATTTTTGTTGATACCATCACAGTCTTCTTTGTGTTTGGTAAGTAGTCCTTTTCCAGAAAAGCCGTAAAAGCAACGATCATAGAAGTAAGCTAGACCATGGTGTTTGTTTTGGTCATAGAGTAGTTTATTCAGATTTTTAATCCAGCAATAGTGATATTTTGTTGTTAATTTTTGCTTACTAGAATAATCATCAGGGTTATAGTTGTCATCTATAATTCCTTCTTCATTCTCATCTTCATTCTCTGAATCATCTTTTTTAACCTCAACGTCTTTAGATATTAAAAGCAAATTAATTCGCTCAATATTTTTTGGTTGTTCTGATATGTGATATGGGAAAACAGGTACCTTTTTTTTTTTTCCTGTTATGATTTATCCATAAACGTTGATAGCAAGGTTGTTTTGTTTCTCTACTTTGGGAATTTGAGAAATTGGAGTGGGAAAGTCAATACCATCCATATTCAACTTACCCATGTATTTCTTATAACTAGATATCCTGTTTGGATGTTTTTTATTAGGCCACAAAGCAGACACCAATGCCACTTACAAGCACTTATTATTTTATTCTTAATATTGATTATTGCTTTTTTGTCAGCTAATGCTTTAGGTAGAGGAATATATGAAGAACATTTTAATGGTTCATACTTTGCAATATTCAAATAAAACTTAACACAGTGATCAATCTCCAATCCTGATGCTGTGTTTGTAAATCTTTCAAGGCTCTTTTGCATATATGCAGATGATTCATCGTAAAACTCATTTATTTTTTCAGAGTTTAAGATTGCATTTTTTCGCTGAATAATACTGCTGTGGTGTATATTTTTGTAGCACCATCATCTTTGAATAGATTTACAGTGAGACCTAATTGAAACTTTAATCCATTCGTCTCTGTCAGCTCTTTGCTAATTTGTTTTGTGATAATGGATTTCGTATCACGAAATAGATTGTGAGGGTCTTTGTATCCCTCGACAGATATCTTGTATGCTTTGAAATGACCACACTTTGGTTTGTCAACCAGTTTTAATTCTGAAGTAGATTTTCTATCTTTAAAAACTTGTTTTAGTTCATTTATAACATTTTCTCGTAATTTAGCATATTTCTGCTTTTGTTCATTTATAACATTTTCTTGTAATTTAGCATATTTCTGCTTTTCTCGTTTACGTTGTTTTTTAGCACGTCGTCTCTTGAGTAAATTTTCTAATGTTTGAGAATTAACCTCTTTTGGAGTTTCCTTTGAAACTTCTTTAAGAGCATCTAGCCCCTTTCTAAGCTGATCAATATTAATTAATCCATCCCGGTATAATTGTAAAATGTAGTGAACGTCTTCAGTACTCATTTTTGTAATATATATTAAATTATTTTTTCTTCTTAATATAAAAAAATATTTATTGTAACAAGAAAAAGAAAATGGAAAACACTAAGAAAATTGAAAACATTTGGCAATTTCTCAAAGTTGGATGTCACGAGCCTTGTAAAAATAGAACAACAAAAAATTCAAACTATTGCAGTTTACATAAATATAGAGTAAAGCAAAGTAAAGTTTTACCGTGTCTAAAATGTGGAAAAGGTACAAGTGTAAAATATCAAATATGTGCTGGTTGTGGTGCTCATATAGTTAGATTAAAACATAGATACTGGGAAGTAGTAAAGCCGTATATTGTTGAATGTATTAGGCTGAGACATATAGAAATTTGATGCGGAAGAATCAATTTATATGATTCTCTGCTAAAAATCCTTGAAAATCATATTTTGTTAATTTCGTGTTTATTCGTTGATTTGGGTGCACATTTAATAACAAATCAACTTTTATTAAAAAATGTCAGAATATAACTCTAACCCAGATTATTTCAGCAACTTGTGGTAGGAGTTTTTATATATATGTATTTTGGGTCGTTCTGCTGTAATTTAGAGGCGAAACAGAGTGAGCCAAAAAATTACAGCAGGACGCCCAAAATACATATATATGCCCTATATAACTTTTTTGTAAAATATACGACCCCCCTGGGGCGGGGCCATGCTTAACCACAGGGTAACCATTTGAACAACATTGGTAAATGACCACAAGCTATTGCTACATGCAGTATATATATAGATATAAAATCGAACTGCAAAAGTAGCATTCAAAGACGCCAGTCAACAACAAACACACACAGAAACAAAGATCAACTATTCCTTGTGGTTTAAGAAGAAGACGATTTTCGCTATATAAGTCCAAGTAAAACATGTGAACCCTGGGACAGGTCTAAATTTGACCCCAGTGTCAGCATTTGAACAAACATTGTAGAGAATGGTAAGCTACCAAGTTTGTTCAAATGGTCATATTCAATAAACACGGCATATCTGAAATCAAAACTGACAGTTGCTCCCTCTAAAAGTCCCTCACTATTAAAACATAACCCGAATGACTTTGTGGGATAGAATTAATAAACTAGGTATAAACGTTTTTATACTGTTTTTTTTCAAGACATAATTCATTCTTTTAAAACAATAATAATATAATATTATATAAAAGACTTTGTGTGACAATCGTGAAAACAACGTGTTACATTACTTTTCATGAACAGACTCAATAAAACCGAGTCTGCTGCTTTAATCTCTTAATTGTGTTTGTTGCTCCCAAATTATCACCTTTATCAGTATTTGATGAAGATAATATTTTGTCTATGATATTTTAATGTTTCGTATTGAGTTAGAATAAATTAACTAGAAATGTGTCTTTGGGAAACGGATGACCCCACTGAAAACAATGAAAGGCAAACAAAACAAGACAAAAAAAAACTCAGGTAATACAGAGTCAATTTTGACGCCGAATTAATATCCACATTTTGACATCATAGGTAAGCATCCTGTAAAGTTTTGAAACAATCGGTTGAAAACTGTGGGAGAAGATAGACACACGATATTTTTTAACGTAAAATTTGACGAAAAAAAAAAGCCGTAACTCCGGTCATACGAGGTCGCTTTTGAGGCCGAATCGATATGCACATCTTGACATCGTGGGTAAGCATCCTTTACATTTTTGAAACAACTGGTTGATAACTGTTTGGGGAGATAGACAAACAAGATAATTTAAAGTAACATTTTGATGAAAAAGGCCCGGTACTCTTGTATTTGAAGGTCAACGATGACACCTAATCGATTTGAACATCTTGACAGCATCTGTAAAGTTTCGGAACAATCCGTTTACAATTGTGGGAGGAGACAGACACACACTATATTGTAACGTAAAATTCGAAAAAAGGGCCGTAACTCAGGTAATACAATGTTGATTTTGACACCGATTCGATATGCACATCTTGACATCATAGGTAAGCATCATGTAAAGTTTCGAAACAATCGGTTGAAAACTGGGACGAGATAAACACACAAACTTTTCGGGACGGACGTAGTATTTGACAATGCAAGTAACTCCGGTAATACAATGTCGATTTTGACGCCGAATCGATATGCACATATTGACATCATAAGTAAGCATTATTTAAAGTTTCAAAATAATCTGTTGAAGACTGTGGGAGGAGACAGACACATAAAGTGTTCTGGATGGACGGAGGGACGGACACACGAAAGTCCGGACGAACGGACATGGCTACCGCTATATGCACAATCAACATTCGGTGATAGGGGAAAAATACTTTGTAAAAGGTTCTGAAAACAAGGGCCAAATTAATCGTTGATAATTTCATTGAGTACCTCATTCCAAGTATTTGCATTTTTGTGCCGGTACACTCTATTTGACACATTAGTTTTATCGTAACCGTGGACCAGAGAATATTTTCCTAAAACTCTGCATCAACCAAGTGTGTGAACATTATTTTTGCCGATCACAGGGTGGGGATCACATGATTTTGCTGTGACATAAACCACGGGAAATGGCAGATTTTTAACTCGAGGTAAGTGGGATTATTTCGTTTTGAATTTTTATAAGATAACTCCTATCATATACGCAATAAAATTCCGCGTATGTTGATACCTCACACTCCCCGATAAACCCTGTAGAAGTCGAGGAATGCTTTAGAGTTTGTCCGGATCGGCAAATTTCATCGTGACAATATCCACGTACAGAAAAACAATGTCATGAACATGTGCTATTCTATACCCACTTTTGAAATTGAGTGGTACGGTAATGTGCGATTAACGTTCTTGCCATCGAACGCGTGGAAATGACTAACACAACTAAGACCATTTCTTTGATATGAATAACTTTAAATATGACATGTTAAGTGCAATTAAGTTGAACAAACGAGAACACTCTAATAACGATGAAATGCAGTTACCGCTGAAAACATTTTTATCCGATATGTATTTGTACATATTATTATAGATCTCAATCTGTTTTCATCATACATTTAAGTTTTAGTGAGTATCCATTTATTAACTTAAACCCTGTGTTGAAAAGTTTATATATTATATAATTATTTTATATCGCTACCGCCACAACCCACCCGCCACACCCATATGAAGTAAAGAAGACATATTGTTTTTGCTGTCTGTCCGTCTGTCATAAATATTGTCGGCGCCACTCTTCCTAAAGGGCTTGTCGGATTTAGACGAACGCTGTGTTTTCTATAGGACCCTATATCTCATTTTGGCAGAAAGCATCGGTATCTTTCCGGCTCGCTGATTTCTGACGGACATCTATACTTTACATTTCTTGTCGGTGCTGCTCCTCCTAAACGCTTTGTTGGATTTCGACGAAATTTGGTAGGAAGCATCGGTATGACATCGTGCTTTTGTTCCGGTTCGCTGATGTTTGAGTTAGGACCCTTTGACATTTTATTTAAATTTCTTGTCGGCGTTACTCCTCCTAAACGGCTTGTTGAGTTTCGACGAAACTTGGCAGGAAGCATCGGTATGACGTCTAGTTGTGCATGTCCGTTTTAGTTCGCTGATTTTTTACGGGATTATGGCCCTTTGTGTTGGCTCTGACACTACCTACAAACGTCCTACCTTGTGATGAAACTTCAAAGGAAACATTAGTATAAAGTCTTAATGCGCATTATTTTTTCACAAATCCTTAATGTTATCCAAACATGTACCCTTTAAACTGCTAAACATATCTTAGCAAGGTTGTGAACTATCAGCTATCAAACTTATCTGATTTATTCAAGTGCTATTAATTAGTTAAGGTATTGACATTTTAAACCAGTCGTTTATAATTTCTGCATATTCAATCTGTTTGAATTTAACGTCTATTTTTATATTTACATTAATTACACCGCGGATCGGTCATCAGATAAGAATTTAAATTGTCAATTTGTTCTCTAAACATACGATTAAATAACACGAATAAATTTATTTTGCCATTTAAACTGATTTAAATTGACAGGTATTGGTCAATTGTTTAATATATAAAACGTTCCGAAACTTTAATATTTTAACTATATTAACAGCAGAAAAGAATTTAGTGACATAAAAATAATACTAATATCGATGAAAGGTTTAAATACGTTGTCATCTGACCTAAATATAACATGACAGTTATAAACATGATTTTATTCGCAGGAAAACATCGGAGTCTTATCAAAGCGAATGGCAAATCTACAGCATAAGACGAGCATGTCGCAGACATTAAAAAATTTAATTATTTACTGGCGGTTAATTCGCAAGTGGTCAACAGGCCCTCTTGGGCCTCTTGTTTATTACTTTTGCCTTCTCGTTTGTCTGTTTGCGTGTTTGTTTTTGTGTTTTGTGGTTGACTGTCGTCCTTGAATGCTGCTTTCCCTGTCCGATATTTTTATCTTTCTTTATACATGTATAAATCGTTTTCCCAATGACCCTTTTGTAGTTGAATCCAAGAGATGAGTTTGTACTGGTTTAATAAAACTCATCCAATCGGTAGGCAGCCATATTGTCTTTCTCCACTGTCAATGAAATCAGTACTTGACAGTACTTAGCAACGGCTAACAACATGGTATACCAATTCTCTCTTTTTTGAACAATAAAGTTGGCAATCGTTAACGTAATTTCTCTCAAACTTCGATCATGGCGGGGATTTCTTAATTTACAATGTCCTGTTTTAATGGGATGACAGAGGGTAAGTGTAAGGTTTGGTGCCCTAGAACCGGTTTAAACCCCCAGTGGCCTACTTTGCCACTGACCGTTCCAAGGCGGTAGCCCTATTGTCAACACTTTTGTGTTTGTGATATCGTTTGCTTTTATTATTACTTTTGCCTTCTTGTTTGTCTGTTTGCGTGTTTGTTTCTGTGTTTTGTGGTTGACTGTCCTCTTTTTATGCTACTTTACCTGTCCGATCTTTTTATATTTCTTTCTATAGTATACTCTGTTGATGATGGATCTCAAAACATCAGTATCACTCAGCAAAAAGTATTCGTTAACCACCAACCAGTGAGCGATGACGGTAACTATCACATCAAGCACATGTTGGAACACAGAGTTTATACGCTGTGGCTTCTTCATAAAACTATTGCCAAAACAGACAACCAAGTAATCTTATATCAGACTTTAAATATAAAATGTAGTGTGTATTCTTTAACACTGACAATTAATAATCATATTTTGAATTAACCCCGAGGATCTCGCATAAATACCACGCTATGAAATGTTTATTTTGAAATCTACCTGTATTTCGGCTCGAGGGTATATGTTCTTAAAAGCTACAGTACTGGGATACGCGAATCGGATCCAAAATCACTGAAAATAACCCTCAAATCCCCAATGTAAAGTTCCTTAGCGGTCTTAAATGGTACATTATACGTTAAATGTATACATTTATTTCGAAAAAGATCAAATTCGATATGTTCAGATTAAATATACATAATCAAATAATCACCTCAGTTGTTATCTTCCATCTGATAGTGCATTGACAAACTATAATAAACACACCTCATATTTAACATAAACGCTTCGTACTCATATTCAACTATGATTGTGTATACAAGACATGTTGATGTAACTAGCAGTAACTCTTCGTACACATATGCCGGCCACTAGCATGGAGTATACAAGACGTGTTGATGTAGTTAACATTTATTCTTCGTACACATATGCAGGCCACTACCATGGAGTATACAAGACGTGGTTATTTAATTAACATGAACACTTCGTATACATATGCCTCTATCATGGTGTCTACAAGACGTGTTGATGTAATTAACATTAACTCTTCGCTCACAATTGCCACTATCATGGAGTAAATTAAACTTGGTAACTCTATTAACGTTTGCATTTATTTCCAGCACGCTCAAGATATATTGTTGAGCTTCATAGCTATAACTGAAAGAATGGATATTCGTTTACATGTTACGCAACGTGTAGTTTGTGGTTCCCGGGTGCCCCCGTTCGGTCACGGGGCAAATAATAGGGCCACTGCAGATCCCTTTGGAGGGGTAGGCAGAGGGGTAGAATCCCCCCCCAAATTCATGTTCATTTTATCCTTTTTTGTTCATGTTCATTAAAGGTCTTCATCATGATCTCTGCATTGTTTCAGGTGCCATCTCGCTCACATCAAAAGAGCAGTGGCAGAAAAACAATAAACGTGGCTCCAGCGAAAATGGAGTTTCTACTATAGAATTTGCAGAAACTCTGCAGTTCAGGGTGAGAAGATTCTAGGCCCATTTTCCATATTTTATCTCGATGTACATGGAGGATGAGCCTGGCAGGTTCATGCCTGTTAGGCGCCATATAACCTTTTCATGTGTTGGTGCGCCTTAAAACCCAATGCAATTTACATGTTACCTTGATGGTTGACATTTTAATCTAAACATATTAAGCGTATTTATATGTAATGACATGCATTTGATAATCCAGCCCCATATTAAACACTTAATCGTGTATCTGTAGACATATGATTGCAAGCAAAATCTTACCTCTGGTGGGTTGGTTGATATGCTGGCCAGCATATGTAAATACGTTCTAGGAAAACATCTGGGACAACTATTGGTTAGGATAGTGGTTGATCTACTTGGAGACGTAACACTATCCGGTCCTACACTTCTGAAACACAGGATCCTTGTTTAATGAGAGAACATGCACACATACTTACTTTTGTATTCAGTTAAATGCATACAGTATTCTGTTTTTATAATAGAAAAGATCCTTTGGTCTACAAATACGAGTAGTGTTCATTATACGAGGGTCATTCAATAAGTTCTGTCACTAACGCGTTTTAACAATTATATGCTCGTTGTGAGTGTTGATGTATGGTACCAAATGAAAGGGAGTTTCAATAACATTCCATTGATGGTAAAATGAATGCTGTATCTTTTGTGTGACGAAAGTTGTGGAACATTTAATATACATCACTTATACATACTGAGGCATTTTATTCCTGAGTTTTTTTCAGGTATGTTAATTGTTACTTTTTTAAATGCCTGTTTCTCTTTAAGTATTTGTCGAAGACCTTTGAAATTTCTCATACATTACCAGTTATATCTGTGCATTACATGATTTAGAATTTAAGCATGGTAGATGAAAAGGCATTGTCTTAGAAAATAACATTTTAAGCTAACGTGTAAAATTAATTTATTGATAAATGGACATTAAATGGAAATAGCGTTTTTGGATGATCAATATTTTCACTAAACATTGTACAAAATTCTACAATAATGTGTTGAATATGAAATTGAAACACTGAAGGAATAGGATTTGTAAAAAAATATGAAAACATATTAATACTATGAGAATAATTACGACATTTAAAAGATATTATAACATTTCCGTAAACAAAATGAAGAAAATCAGTGTTATTTCTGCTAAAATTAAGGGATATGCATTCACTCATATCTGGTTTGCAGCAAGACCTTTCCGAATACTCGACAATCATTTTCATGGATTATGGGCGAATAACAACAGATGGCGTACAAGAAAATTTAAAAGCATAGAGTTATTCAAATAATTTTTACAACGTTTTGTAACAAGGACATTTTCAGAGATGCCAGTATCCAAAAGGTGTGGTAGGGGGAGGTAATTCATGGGTATAAATAACCGGAAATGTTTCGTTTTTGTTGTGGAATTTAAGAGAGCGAACCCAGTAGTACTATAATTACACTACTTTATCTCAGTGTAATATCCAGTTCAAAGGATATATGCCTAGTGACAGAACTTTTTGAAGCACCCTTGTATTGTGTCAATTGTTGTGTTATTCCTAGAAAAAATATAATTACAAAAACGTTATTTACATTCCTTCGAAGCAACCTCCATTAGCTTCCATGCAATTTTTAAAGTAAACTTGGAGCTTCTTAAAATCTGTGTCCCCGTAGAACGTAGCACTGACCCTTTTCTTTTTTGGTACGGCGACTTGTACAGCTGGTCTATGTATTGGGAAGCATACTATTGCATACTATTGCGACTTGTACAGCTGGTCCATGTATTTGGAAGCATACTATTGCATACTATTGCATACCTTTTTTACGGACACTGTTAATCTGGTTGCAATGCAGTCTCTCCTGATTGCTTTAGTGGGGGTATATTTTGTCTGAGACTCCTTTATTGGCTCAAAAAGTGAACCAACGTCTCGTCCCCAGTAGTAATTATCTAAAACCCAAATATTTATCTTAGCTTTACAACAAGTAGTTACATACGTATATAGGCTAAATCGGTATACTTGCATACACGACTGTATACCACTTTTAGTGAAATGCGTGTTTAAACAGTTTCCATTATCTGTAATGCGTGCTAGATCTGTTAACACGTGGGGATGGAAAATATATCTGATTCAAACTAACCTGCCCATTGGATATACAAAAGCAGAGATGACATCGGAAATGCTGAACATCCATAATAACGCAGTGAAGTAGGTGACACACCTGAAACACCACGACAAATGTAGAATAAATATGTCACAGCCACCACACTATTTGTGGTTTATAAAAAGAAAATTGCCTTCGAACATTAAAAAAAACCACCGTTCACCTGATTTTCAAAATACGATACATTGAATGATATGCATAGAACGGTTGGGCAATATGTTCGTTAACATAAAGCAACCTTTACACGCGTTTATTGTTGTTTCCTCTCCCTCTGCCGTGCTCACAAACAATTGGAAACTTGCATTATACGAATGCTCGCAAAAATAAAATCATTGCTACTTGCAGTATTTCGTTATGTGTTTTAAACCGTTTGAACACGTTTAATAGTTTGCGATCAACTTGGTGAAGTTATACACTATATTGGTGAGGTAAGTTATAACAGATATAATATATTACACATCTAAAATTATTTATTTGTTCAAATCTTTGTTTCATTTGATTGTAAAATTTTAAATTAAAGATGGTAGCACAAAGAAAGTCTGTTATACGTCTCGTAATATACTATTACAGTATGGTTCAATTATGACATACCTCTCAACACGATTTTCGACATACTGTTTGTTCGAAATAATTGTCCAATTCAATTTATATTTAGAAAAATGACATGTATTGAGAATTAGCCCTCTTAGTATATATATCATACCATTGCGCAGTTAAGTGAGCACACAACTAGATTTACAGAAACGTAAGAGATCAAAAGAAATATAAACAATATCGCCCTAGGAAACATACTAAATAAAGCAATACGACATTCTAAATACTATGTGGTTATAATATTTAGGCATAAACATTTTTATGTTGTGATTTCCTTGTGCAGTAATGTAGTCTGTCTCTCAGTAAAGAAGGATAAAAATATCGGACAGGGAAAGCAGCATTCAAGGACGACAGTCAACCACAAAACACAAAACCAAACACAGACTATGTAAAGTACTCACGTTTTCATATTTGAATTTGAACGTGTCTGTAAATGACACCTTGTCGGCTGCGTAACAAAGATATCACCTTCCGGTATTCTCTTGACATAAAATTATTACTCCGTATAATACTGTTTTCTTGCCATACGAATGTACGATAAGGAAAAATATGAGGATAAGGTGTGTTCATTTTTCAGCGATATTCCAGAAAAAATCGATGTTTGATAATTATGTGATTTCTTCAGGCGTATAGGAATTTTGTTAACATTAACGTATGATCAATTATTTTATAATTGGAACGGTAATGTCCCATCCCCCAGGTCATTTATTAAATGAATGTGAGTGTAAAACATCCACATTTTCTATGCTCCAGCAGGTGATATCACCAATGGTAATTATTATATTGTAAACGAAGTCGGCATGTGTTTACTAAAGGTGCGACGTATATATATATAATATACATATATATATAAAGGGAGAGAATCTGAACTCACTACAGCAACTTTCGAAATTGGGATCTCTTAAGAGATTCACGTTCACAAGGCAGAATTATATTTAGGGAGAAATATTTGTGAACTACCAAGGACAGACAACCTTCGGACGAACTAAGGCAGGGCGCCTAGCTATGACGAGATACACAGAAATCAAGCGTATGAATTCACTCCTTAAAAAAGGTAGCTGCATCACACGTTGATGAACTGTATCTCTACATCATAACACACTAGTCTGGAGGCACAATTAACATATAGACTCATATGTGCTATAATTGTATGTATGTATGCGTCTATATGTTAATTGTGCCTCCAGACTGAGTGTGTTATGATGTAGAGATACAGTTCATCAACGTGTGTTGCAGCTACCTTTTTTAAGGAGTAAATTCATACGCTTGATTTCTGTGTATCTCGTCATAGCTAGGCGCCCTGCCCGAGTTCGTCCGAAGGGTGTCTGTCCTTGGTAGTTCACAAATATTTCTCCCTATATATATATATATATATATATATATATATATATATTATATATATATACCTTAATTATAGATTTTAATTCATGTTGCGATCAGATCACCCAATCCATTGAGAAGTTTAGTATAAGATGGTGTTGTGGAGAACATTCGGACCGGAACTCCGCTTCTATTTGGAAACAGTATAATCTTAAAAACTATATTATGTATTAACTTGTATAATGCTAACCCCTCTTTAATGGTTTCGAGACCAAGGTTTCTGTTTGAAATTTAAAAAAGGGAATTCAAGAATTTTTTCAACTTCTGGGCTCACTTGGTAAGAGATTTACGTTGTGTCTTGATACAGGTTTGCTGCAATAATCATAACAAGTATCATAGTAACAACCATTACAACACGCCAGATAATAATGTACATATTCTTTACGTAATACCTTTATAAATAATAACCATTTGGACACTCAGATCGCAGAAAGAGCAACGTTATCTCTATTTTTTCTATTTACCCGTAAACGAATTACGTCCCTTGGACATAAAATGTCAACGAGTATCATTTTGCGTGCCATAGAGTGCCAGTGGCATTTCTGACGTGGTCATCTCTGTTGAAAGTACGTATACAAATGAAAAACTTACGGTGAAACTCATTGTTGCCGTGTCATGGCTTGTACATGCAACTTCTGGGCTCACTTGGTAAGAGATTAACGTTGTGTCTTGATACAGGTTTGCTGCAATAATCATAACAAATATCATAGTAACAACCATTACAACACGCCAGATAATAATGTACATATTTTATACGTAATACCTTTATAAATAATAACCATTTGGACACTCAGATCGCAGAAAGAGCAACGTTATCTCTATTTTTTCTATTTACCCGTAAATGAATTACGTCCCTTGGACATACAATGTCAACGAGTATCATTTTGCGTGCCATAGAGTGCCAGTGGCATTTCTGACGTGGTCATCTCTGTTGAAAGTACGTATACAAATGAAAAACTTACGGTGAAACTCATTGTTGCCGTGTCATGGCTTGTACATGCAACTTCTGGGCTCACTTGGTAAGAGATTAACGTTGTGTCTTGATACAGGTTTGCTGCAATAATCATAACGAGTATCATAGTAACAACCATTACAATACGCCAGATAATAATGTACATATTCTATACGTAATACCTTTATAAATAATAACCATTTGGACACTCAGATCGCAGAAAGAGCAACGTTATCTCTATTTTTTCTATTTACCCGTAAACGAATTACGTCCCTTGGACATAAAATGTCAACGAGTATCATTTTGCGTGCCATAGAGTGCCAGTGGCATTTCTGACGTGGTCATCTCTGTTGAAAGTACGTATACAAATGAAAAACTTACGGTGAAACTCATTGTTGCCGTGTCATGGCTTGTACATGCAACTTCTGGGCTCACTTGGTAAGAGATTAACGTTGTGTCTTGATACAGGTTTGCTGCAATAATCATAACAAGTAGCATAGTAACAACCATTACAACACGCCAGATAATAATGTACATATTCTATACGTAATACCTTTATAAATAATAACCATTTGGACACTCAGATCGCAGAAAGAGCAACGTTATCTCTATTTTTTCTATTTACCCGTAAACGAATTACGTCCCTTGGACATAAAATGTCAACGAGTATCATTTTGCGTGCCATAGAGTGCCAGTGGCATTTCTGACGTGGTCATCTCTGTTGAAAGTACGTATACAAATGAAAAACTTACGGTGAAACTCATTGTTGCCGTGTCATGGCTTGTACATGCAACTTCTGGGCTCACTTGGTAAGAGATTAACGTTGTGTCTTGATACAGGTTTGCTGCAATAATCATAACAAGTATCATAGTAACAACCATTACAACACGCCAGATAATAATGTACATATTCTTTACGTAATACCTTTATAAATAATAACCATTTGGACACTCAGATCGCAGAAAGAGCAACGTTATCTCTATTTGTTCTATTTACCCGTAAACGAATTACGTCCCTTGGACATAAAATGTCAACGAGTATCATTTTGCGTGCCATAGAGTGCCAGTGGCATTTCTGACGTGGTCATCTCTGTTGAAAGTACGTATACAAATGAAAAACTTACGGTGAAACTCATTGTTGCCGTGTCATGGCTTGTTCATGCAACTTCTGGGCTCACTTGGTAAGAGATTAACGTTGTGTCTTGATACAGGTTTGCTGCAATAATCATAACAAGTATCATAGTAACAACCATTACAACACGCCAGATAATAATGTACATATTCTATACGTAATACCTTTATAAATAATAACCATTTGGACACTCAGATCGCAGAAAGAGCAACGTTATCTCTATTTTTTCTATTTACCCGTAAACGAATTACGTCCCTTGGACATAAAATGTCAACGAGTATCATTTTGCGTGTCATAGAGTGCCAGTGGCATTTCTGACGTGGTCATCTCTGTTGAAAGTGCGTATACAAATGAAAAACTTACGGTGAAACTCATTGTTGCCGTGTCATGGCTTGTACATGCAACTTCTGGGCTCACTTGGTAAGAGATTAACGTTGTGTCTTGATACAGGTTTGCTGCAATAATCATAACAAGTATCATAGTAACAACCATTACAACACGCCAGATAATAATGTACATATTCTATACGTAATACCTTTATAAATAATAACCATTTGGACACTGAGATCGCAGAAAGAGCAACGTTATCTCTATTTTTTCTATTTACCCGTAAACGAATTACGTCCCTTGGACATAAAATGTCAACGAGTATCATTTTGCGTGCCATAGACTGCCAGTGGCATTTCTGACGTGGTCATCTCTGTTGAAAGTACGTATACAAATGAAAAACTTACGGTGAAATTCATTGTTGCCGTGTCATGGCTTGTACATGCAACTTCTGGGCTCACTTGGTAAGAGATTAACGTTGTGTCTTGATACAGGTTTGCTGCAATAATCATAACAAGTATCATAGTAACAACCATTACAACACGCCAGATAATAATGTACATATTCTATACGTAATACCTTTATAAATAATAACCATTTGGACACTCAGATCGCAGAAAGAGCAACGTTATCTCTATTTTTTCTATTTACCCGTAAACGAATTACGTCCCTTGGACATAAAATGTCAACGAGTATCATTTTTACGTGCAATAGAGTGCCAGTGGCATTTCTGACGTGGTCATCTCTGTTGAAAGTACGTATACAAATGAAAAACTTACGGTGAAACTCATTGTTGCAGTGTCATGGCTTGTACATGCAACTTCTGGGCTCACTTGGTAAGAGATTAACGTTGTGTCTTGATACAGGTTTGCTGCAATAATCATAACAAGTATCATAGTAACAACCATTACAACACGCCAGATAATAATGTACATATTCTATACGTAATACCTTTATAAATAATAACCATTTGGACACTCAGATCGCAGAAAGAGCAACGTTATCTCTATTTTTTCTATTTACCCGTAAACGAATTACGTCCCTTGGACATAAAATGTCAACGAGTATCATTTTGCGTGCCATAGAGTGCCAGTGGCATTTCTGACGTGGTCATCTCTGTTGAAAGTACGTATACAAATGAAAAACTTACGGTGAAACTCATTGTTGCCGTGTCATGGCTTGTACATGCAACTTCTGGGCTCACTTAGGTAAGAGATTAACGTTGTGTCTTGATACAGGTTTGCTGCAATAATCATAACAAGTATCATAGTAACAACCATTACAACACGCCAGATAATAATGTACATATTCTTAACGTAATACCTTTATAAATAATAACCATTTGGACACTCAGATCGCAGAAAGAGCAACGTTATCTCTATTTTTTCTATTTACCCGTAAACGAATTACGTCCCTTGGACATAAAATGTCAACGAGTATCATTTTGCGTGCCATAGAG